>OU611854.1:19000000-19417754 GCA_914767755.1 Agrochola circellaris
CTTTGCTTAATAAGTGAGACTTAAGCATGACTAAATCACCTACTTCAAAATCGTCAGATGGTCGGCGTGAAGCGTCGGCGTACTGCTTTGTCTTGTCCTGCTGAATCTCGACGCGTTCCCGAACAGCTGACAGTGAATGCAGGAAGTTTTCGAGGTAAGGGGTCACTTGTGGGACAAAGTTTTCTTTGGCCCTGATAGAACGAAGGTCGTGAAATACCTCTGTGGGTGACCGCATCTCTCTGCCAAAGGTCAAATAAGCCGGCGACTTGCCTGTTGTGCGACATTTCGCGCTATTCAGGGCAAAGCGTATCACTGGCAACTTCTTCGGCCATGAGGTGTGGTCGCCTGCCACGAGATGGGCTAGCATAGCTTTAAGGTCACGGTTTTTTCGCTCTGCAGGATTAGCTTGTGGGTGATACAGCGGGACAAAATTTTGTTTAATGTCTAGGACTGACATACATTGTCGCATCACTGCGGAAACAAACTGGACACCGTTGTCCGAAATAATCCTGCGAGGCAGACCGAACCGCATGAAATATTCTTCGATGAGGACATGAGCGCAGGCTTCTGCTGTTGCTTCTTTTAGAGCAAACAGCTCCGTCCATCGGGTAGCAGTGTCTTCAATGAGAAAGACCCACCGCTCCCCCTGGTCACCCTCCGGAAGTGGGCCGAACAGGTCCATGGCCAACACCTCGTTCCGCTGGCTCATGACCGGTGTCTGGAGTAGCCCTGGGGGTTTGGCATTGTTGGCCTTATATCGCTGGCAGTGGACACAGGCTAAGATATAATCGGTGATTATTCTCCGCATCCCTGTGAAATAATACAGCTGTGCTACCTTCTGGTAGGTTCTATCGATACCTGGGTGGCCAGCTGTTTGAGAGTCATGTAACTCCTTCAAAATAGCTGCAACTTGACCGGCGGGTATTACTAACTGAGGGGATTCACTCTCAGAGTCTGGATTGAATCGGTACAGGACTCCTTGATCCATGAGGTAACCCCTTTCTAACCATCTTTTAGATGCAACATCATCAGATCCTTCTAGCTCCTTAACAATCTTTTCCACTTCAGGGTCCGAAGTCTGTTCCAGGCGAAGCTGTCTAGGTGTTTTCGCGGGGAGATCGCAGATGACTGTACAAATACCGCAATTGTCACTTGTGTCGCTGGAACAAATCGGTCTACTCAGCGTGTCTGCCACGACATTCGCTTTCCCTGGTGTATATTCGAATTGGATATCAAAAGATTGGAGCTTCAGAGCCCAACGGACTAATCTACCTGCTGGTGATTTGAGTGATAGCAACCAGCGTAGAGGCTGATGATCACTACCAATTACGACTGGTTGGCCGTCTAGGTAAGGTCGAAAACGCTCCACCGCCCACACTACGGCGAGTGCTTCACGCTCTGTTGTGGAATAATTACGTTCTGCTGCGTTGAGGAGTCGGCTGGCATATTCAATTGGCCTTTCCTGATTACCGTCGCCCTGCAATAAAACTCCGCCCAAGGCGTAATTACTTGCGTCAGTACGCAGAATAAAGGGACGACTGAAATCGGCTTGCACCAGTATTGGAGCTGTGGTCAGGAGAGTCTTCAGCTCATTAAATGCTTGGGTCTGTTCTGAGCCCCAAGACCATACATGACTTTTCCTAGTCAAGCGTGTCAATGGCTCGGCAACTTTTGAGAAGTTGGGTATGAATTTTCTGAACCATGAACAAGTTTGTAAAAAGGTTCTCAGGTGCTTTAGGGTTCCTGGTTCCTTCATCTCGAGTACAGCACTCACCTTCCCTGGGTCGGTGGAAACACCTTTTTGTGTAATAACGTGACCTAGATATTTAACGCTTTCCCGAGCAAAAGCGCACTTCTCCCTATTCACATGGAGGTTAAACTCGGCCAAACGTTTAAAAACTGCCTCGAGGTCTTGCAGATGCTGTTGGTATCCCTGAGATATTACCAACAGATCGTCTAAATAAGCTAATAAAGTTACATCTTGTAAAGCAGAGCAGGATCGGAGACGATCGATAAGACGCTGAAAGGTAGCTGGCGCGTTGCGGAGACCAAACGGCATTCTTTTAAAACGGTAAGTACCTAAAGGACAGACAAAAGCCGTTTTGTCTCTATCAGCTTCCCTCACCCTAACCTGCCAATATGAAGATCGAAGATCTAGCGTACTCATGTAGCAGTCTCGTTTTGTGCTCTGAAGTAGCTCGTCGATGCGTGGCATCGGATATGCATCAGCTTTGGTGACTGCATTCAAACGCCTGTAGTCGACGCAGAAGCGGATACCACCGTTGGACTTCGGCACCATCAGTGCCGGTGAACACCAAGCCGATTCACACTCTTCTATAATGTCATCCTGTAACATCTTACCTATTTCGGCTTTCATCAGCTCTTTCTTCGAAGGGTTTAGGCGGTAAGGAGGAACAGCAATTGGAGAATGCTCACCTGTATCAATACGGTGTTCCGCATACGGTGTTGGACCTCCCCCTGCTCTAAAGACGCGTGCGTGTCTGGTGAGGACGTCAGCGAGCGCTTGACGCTCAGCTGGTTTGAGATGAGTACCCTCATCATCTCGAAGAATATCTGTAGAGGCGCAGGACACGTCACGCGAGGTAGGTTCGAAGCACAATTTATATTTTACCGTATCATATGTACTAAAATACCAAACTTGTTTGCAAAAATCAATAACTACTCCCGCGGCGTTTATAAAGTCGATACCTAATAACGTCTCGTTATTTGTCGAGTCGGGAAAAATTAAGAAAGGAATCGTAATAACTACCGTTTCTAAGCACACCTCTAACGTGGTGGTAAGTACATCCATCGTACGGATTACACCGTCAGCAAGCTTAACTTCGCGTGTCGAAGGGCTGAGGGGATGACCTTGACGTAGAAGGAGAGTATATAGCGTATGACCCGCAATGCAATGTTTGGCGGCCGTATCAATCAACGCGGTGCCGGAAAATCCCAAAATTTTTATATTAAAAATAGGTCGTAACTCGCGGCCAATAGAGGGTCCCGTACGGTCGTTACACAAACATATATCGGTTAAACATAAATGGGCATTATCCTTTTGATTATTAAAATTACTACATAAAATATTTTTATGACATGGATGGACATTCTCCTTTTGATTTTCTAAATTACTACACAAAATATCGTTATGACGTGGATGGACATTTTCCTTTTGATTTTTTAAATCGCTATTTAAAACATCATTACGACAAACATGGACATTGTCCTTTTGATTTTCAAAATTACTACACAAAATATTATTATGACATGGATGGGCATTACCCTTTTTTATATCAAAATTGTTACACACATTTTCTGAATTTTGTGAGTTATTAACATTATTACAATTACACATATTCTTAGTTATACGTTGTAGGATATCATCCCTTTGTTTATTAAGATAACTACACACATTTTCTTGCGGATTAATATTGTTTTCAACATAAATAGAGTCTGACGCGGAGTTTTTAGTAACTAAATGAGATTTTACGGAATAAAAACTTTGATCACTACTTTTACTTGGTTCACTCTCACCTTGATTCTGCAACTTACGGCACTGATCTTTAGTGTGGCCAAACCGCCTGCAGTATGTGCAGGAGGGGCGTGGCCTCTTTGCCGTGTCGTGCTTCGGTGGAACAGGCGCGGATGGCGCGGCTGGAACGGGCGCGGGTGGCGCGGCTGGAACGGGCGCGGAGGGCGCAGGCGGGCTCCGCGCCGCGGCGGCGGGCGCGCCGTGGGCCTGCGCACGTGCAGGGACGAGATCGCGCGCGGGGGCGCGGGTGCTATCGCGAGCGGCGGATTGTGTGGACGCCGGTAATGTTGCCGGCGTTTGTGTTCGACGCTCACTCGCCGTCGGCGTCATATGATTTACCTCGTCGAATGAATCCTCGATATTTCGTGCGAGGCGAAGTAACTCATAGAAACTATGGCACTCCTCTCTTCGTAGCCTTTTCCTTATCCTGCTGTGGAGGAGGCCGTAGGTCATGTCTATTTGAGCCGACTCCGTTGTATCGCCTTTAGGTAGGCGTGCCAAAAGGGCGCGGATGCGCGCTACGAAAATATCTGTGTTTTCATTGCCCTGCGGTTTCGCAAATATTTCCAAGTAGATCCGATGAGGCGGCCGGCGGTCACCATAGGCACTTATTAAGTTTTCTTTGGCTTCACGCCATGACGACACAGAGTGTTTTATTCCTTGCCACCACGTGGCTGCTTCATCCTTGAATAGGTAGGCTAAACCGCGCAGAATGTTTGAGTCCGCCACCTGCGCGCAATCGCTATAGGCCGCTACAGCGTCGATAAATGCTTCAACCGACTCTTTCGGTCGGCCGGAGAACGTGGCTTTGCAGCGGGCTAGGGTGTTGTGCCCTAGCAGCGCGAGTGATTCCGGGGTCGATGCATTCGCCCGCGACATCGAGTTGAGCAACTCCCTAAATGCTTCTGTTTGAGAGCGTTGGAGAGAAGCGATAATCGTCGCCACGTTTTCGTTAGAGAACGTAGCGTTAGCATCGATGCGCGGCGAGGAAGAGAACGCGGCGTCGACGTCGCCATCTTGGTAGCCGGGCGCCTCGGTCGGCGAGTTTGGTCGAGAGGGGACGGGTAATGCGTCGTTTGCATCTTCCCTCCGAGTCAAACTAGCCGCTCTACTCCTGGTCACTGGCATTTTAGTTCGTCACTGCAAAACTATCACAACTATGCACTTATTGTCACACGAAAAAAAACGTTGGAGCGCCACATATGAGGGAGGTTGATCAGGGAAACCACCTTTTCAGTAAAAAGTATATTTGAAGTAAAAAAAACACTAGTTCACAATTAGAACGGGAGAGGGAACGAAAACCCTTAATAATATTATGTTCGCGTAACAATGGCGGCACGAGGCGACGTTGCGCGGTACTATCGATTACGCGTGTACGCACTACGCGTGTGGGCAGCGGACTGAGGCGCCTCGCAGAGTACCTTTCTCGCAACGTCTGGGCGAGAGAAAGGGACGGACATACTATTCTGTATATCGTGCCGGCACCCGACCGCGGGACGCTCGCACTGGTAATTGTGTTTGGTTTGCTACAATTTGATATTCTGTCACCTTCTCAATTTGGATTTAGGCAAAAAAAGTCAACTGAAGATGCTGTTTTAGCACTAAGTTCTTTAGTAACCGAACAGCTTGACAAAGGAAACAAATGTATGGCAACCTTTCTGGATCTAAGAAAGGCCTTTGACACCGTCTCTACTCCCATTCTTTTACACAAACTTGAAGCTATCGGAGTTCGTGGAATACCTCTGGCACTTTTTAAAGATTATCTTTCTGGTAGAACACAAAAAGTGAAACTGGGACAAATTGTTGGTGAGGACGCGGATGTATCATACGGTGTACCACAGGGAAGTCTTCTAGGACCTACACTATTTTTAATTTACATTAATGACCTTTGCAATATGAGGATTAATAATGCAAAAGTATTCTCATACGCCGATGATACAGCTGTCGTCTTCTCAGGGAAAACATGGGACGAGGTTAAAAATAGTGCAGAAGAAGGGCTAGCTCTTGTTGCAACTTGGCTAAAAAAAAATCAGCTCACCCTGAACACTAGCAAAACCAACTGTAGGTTCTAGTCCACCAAATAAAAGTCCAAAGTTCACAAGACGGTTATATTTTAAATATGAAGTATAGAACGGTTACATAAGGGTAGAAAGCACGTTAACACAATAGAAAGTAGATAGGAAGATGAAAGAACACTAAACAAGATATATGGAAATTAAGCGGATAGAATTAGCAGGAAGACAGATAGATTATTATTAGGAGTGCGCGACGTTTAACAAGTGTTAGGGCAAGCGAGCGCGTGAGTGCCTTGCGCAGCGGCGGACAAAGGACTAGACGGTGAGCGTCTAACAAACCGAACGGAGCGCGCGGCGCGGCGGAGACGGCCGAGTATGCACGATTCTACTCGGGTCGCTTCGTAGTGTGGCGGCGATGCCGCTACAGTAGCCCCCTGGCGAGACCGTGACTACGGTCGATAGAAGTCCGGGAAACGTACCCTTCTTCCGCTGCGTGTGTGGGTCACTGGCTCATGAGTTGGAGATGGTGCTGACGAGTCACTTGGTAGTGCGCTGTTTGGATTCGTAGTTGAGTCGCCGCTGTGACTGTCTTGAGCGATGTATGCTGGTTTCAGGCGATCTAGCGATATGTTGGTGCTTTTGCCTCGTACCTCTACTTCGAAGTATTTATCCTTCTTCTTTAGTACCTTGTAGGGACCAGCATACGGTGGCTCCAATGACTTCCGCACGTAATCTAGCCTCAAAAAGACGTGGGTACAGTGCTGCATGTCTTTGGGTATGTAGAACGTGTTGTTTCTGTGCCACTTAGTTGGCCTCGGTGACAAGTTAGACATGTGTTTTGCCAGACGCGTTGCGAAGTTGGTGATGTCTTCAACGATATGGTTGTGTGACGGCGACAGGAATTGGCCTGGCAAGCGGAGAGGCTCGCCGTAAACCAGTTCAGCTGAGGATGCTTGGACGTCATCTTTCCAGGAACTGCGTATGCCGAGCAGAACGATAGGCAAGACTTCTGTCCATTGAGTGTTGTTGTGACACATGATGCCTGCTTTGAGTTGTCGATGCAGCCTCTCAACCATCCCATTTGATGCTGGATGATAGGCTGTGGTGCGGAAGTGACGCGCACCGAGCAGGGATGTTAGGGCCTTAAACAGGCCGGACTCGAACTGCCGACCGCGATCAGTGGTGATCTGTGAGGGGCAACCAAACCTCGATATCCACCCGGATACCAAGGCGGCCGCGCAGGTTTCGGCAGTGATGTCTTTGAGTGGGATCGCCTCAGGCCATCGTGTGAACCGGTCAACGATGGTGAGGCAATATCTGTAATCAGAAGACGGTATTAGAGGCCCTACGATGTCGAGATGGATGTGGTGGAATCTCGACGAGGTAGTAGGGAAATGGGAAAGAGGAGCGGATGTGTGTCGAGTAACTTTACAGCGCTGGCAGTGAAGACAGCATCTGCACCACTCTCTACAGTCCTTACGAATCCCTGGCCACACAAAACTTTGCGTGACCAGTCGCACGGTAGCTGTACGTCCAGGGTGGCTCAGACTGTGTAGTGCGTCAAACACTTGCTTACGCAGCTGAGGTGTGACGTAGGGTCTTGATGGTTGAGTAGAAATGTCGCAATAGAGATTGGTGTCTGAGCCAACCAGAGTTATCTTTTTCAGTTTTAGCGACGACCCTTTTTCAATTAGCGACTGAAGCTCGGGGTCTGACTCTTGAGATTGGGCTAAAGCCTTGTAATCAATCGTCGTTGCGACTTCTTCAATACGTGACAAGGTGTCAGCTACGACGTTTTCTGCACCAGGTATGTAGCGGATGTCTGTAGTAAACTGAGCGATGTAATCAAAGTACCTGTATTGTCGTGGCGAGCAATTTTCTCTTGAATTTTTGTAGGCGTATGTAAGTGGGCGGTGATCGGTGAACACGACAAATTGCCGGGCCTCCACCATATGCCGGAAATATTTGATTGCCTCGTAGACGGCAAGTAGCTCGCGATCGTAGGGACTGTATTTGCGTTGAGCTTGGTTCAATTTCTTGGAGAAGAACGCAAGGGGCTCCCACTGTGTACCAACGCGTTGTTGAAGAACTGCTCCTATGGAAACGTCAGACGCGTCAGTTAGTAAAGAAAGCTGTGCCTGTGCCTGTGGATGCGCAAGAAGCGTAGCATTTGATAGCGTTGTTTTGCATTCTTCAAAAGCTTCTAGCTGTAGCTGCGACATCTGCACCGGATCTGAGCCCTTGACCTTATCTCCACCTAACATCGAGTTAAGTGGAGCTTGACTTTTTGCAGCGTTAGGTACGAACCTTCTATAAAAATTTAGCATGCCTAAGAATCTCCGCAACTCCTTCACCGTGCGCGGAACTGGAAAGTCCTGTATTGCCTGGACTTTCGTGTTGAGAGGTTGGGTACCAGCAGCAGATACCTGGTATCCAAGGAAGGTCACCTCGGGCTGGCCCCACACACATTTTGCTGCGTTGATGAGAACGCCGTATTCCTGAAGGCGTGACAGCAGCTGACGTAGGTGAAGGATATGCTGGTCTGGTGAAGAAGAATAAATTAAAATATCGTCGAGAAATCCGAAGCAGAAGTCATCGAAACCAGTAAGCACTTCATCTATAAAGCGTTGAAAGGTTTGAGCTGCATTTCTTAGGCCAAAGGTCATGAAAGGGAACTCAAATAATCCGAATGGTGTTGTTATGGCCGTCTTTGGTATGTCCGCTTCATTTACCGGTATTTGGTTATAAGCTTTTATTAAATCAATTTTTGTAAATATAGTGGAGCCAGCGAGTCGCTGTGAGAAATCCTGGATGTGTCGTATGGGGTAGCGGTCAGGTATAGTACGGGCGTTTAATGCACGGTAATCACCACACGGGCGCCACCCGTCATCCTTTTTCCTCACCAGGTGCAGAGCTGAAGACCACGGGCTTTCAGAACGCCTTGCAGTTCCATTGGCTATCATGTCATCGAACTCTTTCTTTCCGATCTTTAATCGTTCTGGATCTAAGCGCCTAGGTCTGTTTGCAACGGGCGGTCCAGAAGATGTCTTAATAAAGTGCACCGTATTATGTTTAGGTTTGTTTTGATTCACAGTACCTGCAGGGCGGGTAACCTCTGGGAACTCACGCAGCATCTGGTGAAACTCAGTCTCTCCGGTGACAGTTTTAACGGATGCCACATTATCAGGAACCCGCTGTGGAGATGCTGCTACGAAGAGTGAGGTGGTGCCATCTATGAGCCTGTGGTTGCGGCAATCTATAAGCAGATTAAAATAACTTAGAAAATCTACACCTATAATTGGCTTTGATACGTCGGCTATGGTAAATTTCCAAGTAAATGAACGGCGAAGACCCAGGTTGAGGTTAAGTTGCACTGGACCATAGGTATTAATAATACTTCCATTGGCTGCCGTTAAACTAAACTTTGTTATATTGCAGGGCGTCTTGATTGCTGACCGAGGGTAGACGCACAAATCCGAGCCTGTATCGACTAGAAATAACATTTTAGAATAACGGTCAGTAACAAAAAGACGGCCTGATGCTAGTGGGCAGTCGTAGGCCGCTAATTCGGGCTGCCTTTCGAGTTTTCCGACCTCCATGTACAAGGCTGTATACATTTCTTTGCACGGACGCCGTATGTGAAATGGTACCAACAATGCGGATGGTTTTCTGGTGGCTGACGTGGCCAGGATCGGGATCTGCTTCGCCAGTTATCACTTTTAGACCGTGAATGAGAACGACCACGTACCTGCCTTCGATTATCCACTCTAGTAGACAACGAACTCACTTGTTTGGTTAATTCCGCTATTTGACACGCCATCTCTTTCATAAGGATAGATGTACCTGTATCCGCTATACTTGCTACTTGCAAGGGCCCCGCCGCACGGTGGATCGAAAATCGGCTGTAGAAGACATAGGATCTCGATGTCTTAAATGTTATTTTTTTTGCTGGAAATGACTTCTGCCGATCATTACTGTTCTATAAAATGTCATATGAAGTAATTGTGTGCACAAATGGAAGAGTTATAATTTTTATAAGAAAAAAATGTATGGAGCTGACATGAAAAATGAGGATATCTCTGGAATCGCTAGGACTGCCATTATATCCTTGCACACTGTTATAGTACTATTTATTTGTGAATTTTTGACATACTTAATATTGCGGCATCACTTGCGATTTTTTTTTGTAAAAATCGTCAAAATTAAAAAATTAAAAATGTTTATGATATGTACATTTTAATGCTTAAATATGGCTATACCAAGTGTAACTTACAATATTTTTTATGCTTAGACCAAAACATTCTAAGAAATCACAAAGTCGGCCTGCTACCTGTGTTTGGCTAAGCCTACAGAAATGAATAAGTTAGATGTCATTGCGTTAAAAACCATTTCTTCTGGTGTGTATGAGTTCGGATTATCATCACTTCATGCCGCGTCGGGTCGCGTCGGGAGTCGCGAGCCGACTTCCGGCCACCGTAGGCGCGGGCTTGCGGACGGTGAGCAATGGGTAGCTCGCCGTCCGATAGGGACCAGGCCCGGGTCGACGGCGCGTTGTGTTCCACGCGCGCCTCAAAGAGATGTCAGCACCAACTGACGGGGTCCGGAAGGGCCAATGCCTGCCGGGGTTGCGGGTTTGTCTGAAAGGGATATCGCGACCCCGGCACACAGGCAACGGAAGGTACACGGGTGGGTTTTAGTCAGTAAAAGTCTGACACGCCCTCCCGCTCCGCCCAGAGCGGAAGAAGTTATTTGATAATTTCCCAGCCTCAAAAAAAAAAAAAATGCCCGCATTAATGTGATGAAATGTCTTCTAAACATAGCGTATCGTCTCGACTTCAAAAAGTGGTCTGCAAGAGGAGAAGGTCATCAAGAGTTATTGCATTCACGAAAAAAACTCATTCAAGATCGATTCAAAGATGATCTCCACCTTTTGATTGACATCGTTAAGCAGGGATCAGGCACAACTAACGACGGGAACACAGCAAGGCGGTTTTTTGAATTTCCTGATAAAACTGCAGCGATCACTGGATTAGATGAAGACCTAATACGCAGATTTGCTGTGATTCTGCAAGCTATCACATCTGGAGAGATTGTAGACGTGCCGAAATTTAAAGAATACGCTAGAACAACCAACAACAAGCCCGCGCCTACGGTGGCCGGAAGTCGGCTCGCGACTCCCGACGTGACCCGACGCGGCATGAAGTGATGATAATCCGAACTCATACACACCAGAAGAAATGGTTTTTAACGCAATGACATCTAACTTATTCATTTCTGTAGGCTTAGCCAAACACAGGTAGCAGGCCGACTTTGTGATTTCTTAGAATGTTTTGGTCTAAGCATAAAAAATATTGTAAGTTACACTTGGTATAGCCATATTTAAGCATTAAAATGTACATATCATAAACATTTTTAATTTTTTAATTTTGACGATTTTTACAAAAAAAAATCGCAAGTGATGCCGCAATATTAAGTATGTCAAAAAATCACAAATAAATAGTACTATAACAGTGTGCAAGGATATAATGGCAATCCTAGCGATTCCAGAGATATCCTCATTTTTCATGTCAGCTCCATACATTTTTTTCTTATAAAAATTATAACTCTTCCATTTGTGCACACAATTACTTCATATGACATTTTATAGAACAGTAATGATCGGCAGAAGTCATTTCCAGCAAAAAAAATAACATTTAAGACATCGAGATCCTATGTCTTCTACAGCCGATTTTCGATCCACCGTGCGCCGGCGCGATTTCATTAACCGTGTCCGCTAAATCCGCTAATTTGTCCAACGGTAGGTCAGGTTGCGACGCTATAACCGTCTGTAGATTGGTCGGTAACCGATTCGACCACAATGTCCTCAAGAAGTCTTCTGGTACTGATGGTCCTGCTAGATGCCGTAAATGACGTAAGAACTGTGATGGTTTTCGGTCACCTAGCTCCTCATGCATCAGCAATTGTTTAACCTTCCTTTCCCGCGAGGCTGACAACCGCTTGATAAGCTCCGTCTTCAATTTTTCGTATTTATTCACAGTTGGCGGGTTGGTGATAATATCTTTGACCTCGGTGGCGTAGCGGTGCTCGAGCGCGGACACGACCTGGTAAAACTTGGTTAGGTCCACTGTAACGTTCGCCAACGCGAACTGGCACTCCATCTGAGCGAACCACATCTCCGGGTCATCCGGCCAAAATGGTGGTGGACGAACGCCTACACGCGAAGTTTCCGCAGTCGCACGATCCTCCTTAGGTATTTCCGTGTCGGGCATTGTCGGGGTCACCAATATGTAGGTTCTAGTCCACCAAATAAAAGTCCAAAGTTCACAAGACGGTTATATTTTAAATATGAAGTATAGAACGGTTACATAAGGGTAGAAAGCACGTTAACACAATAGAAAGTAGATAGGAAGATGAAAGAACACTAAACAAGATATATGGAAATTAAGCGGATAGAATTAGCAGGAAGACAGATAGATTATTATTAGGAGTGCGCGACGTTTAACAAGTGTTAGGGCAAGCGAGCGCGTGAGTGCCTTGCGCAGCGGCGGACAAAGGACTAGACGGTGAGCGTCTAACAAACCGAACGGAGCGCGCGGCGCGGCGGAGACGGCCGAGTATGCACGATTCTACTCGGGTCGCTTCGTAGTGTGGCGGCGATGCCGCTACACCAACTACGTTTGTTTTAATGTTTGTAATCGGTTTCAACCAGACAAGGAATTTAATCTAAGAATCCACACGTGCGACATATCTACTATTGGAACTTGCGGCAATTGTCCTACTATCCAACAAGTTACCCAAACAAAGTATCTGGGAGTGATTATTGACCAGCGTCTCTCCTGGCATCCTCAACTGGAACTAGTCATGAGTAGGGTACGAAAACTTATTTGGATATTCAAAGAGCTGAGATATGTTGTACCAAGGAGAATAAAAGTAAATAAAAATAATGACAACCAAAGAAATCTATTAAATGAAATTTATGTATCCTTGGTCCAGTCCGTTTTAATATATTGCATAACTGCATGGGGTGGAGCAACGAAATCTAGTTTTCTAGAGTTAGAACGTGCTCAAAGAGCGATACTTAAAGTGATGTACTTCAAAAAAAGAATATTCTCCACTGAAAAGCTTTACAAATTATGCAATCTGCTGTCAGTGAGAAAATTGTACATCCTTCTTATCATCCTCAAAATGCACAAAGAGACTCCATATGATCCTAAAATACTAAAAAAGAGAAAGAAACATTGCATAGTAAACGTTCCCCAACTAAAACTGAATTTGCCAGTAGACAATATAAAAAACGCTCCGCCTATTTATACAATACAATTAATAAATTAATATATATTTATGATAAAAAAAAATATGAATGCAAAAAAAAGCTAACAACATGGCTACACAATTTAAATTATGATGACACAGAGTTACTTTTGCAACGTGTGACTTAATAATAAATAATATAGAGTCATGATATTCGCTTAGCTATTCACAAATATATTATGCGCTCAAAATCTCTCTCTCACACTTTCCCCCACACACATTCACTCACACACACACTCACTCACTCACTCACGCACACACACAAATACACACGCAAGTGCGCACACACGCTTATACAATTTATCGTTCCTTGTTTAATTTTGTTTTTCTTTTCTACTTTTTTCTTTTTTTGTTATTTGCCTATTTATTTTGTATCACTATAATGTAAGGGAAGAGCGGAGCCTTCAACTACAGGCATTTCTATGCCTAAATGGAGACTCCTTGACATGCAATGTAACCCAAATTGATACGTAATAAACTTATTTTTTTTTTTTTTTTTTATAATAATAACTAAATGATTAATTGTAATATTACAATTAATCATTTACTTATTACATACAGTTATATGTAAAGTCGGTTAATTATTATTATTATTTTTATATGATTTTGTGCAAAAGATCATGATCAGGATCAAAATGTACACATCGTGTAAAACGGAACGTCATTAGAAGGAAGAAGAAGTGTTTACGGAAACTTACATTAGAATACAATAACTTATTAACTTAAAATTAAATTCCCTATTCGAAAATCAAATCCCCGACGCAGAAGGTCGTAAAAAAATATAAAAATATTTACTATATTATGTTTATCTTGAGGCGTGAGAAAATTTGGTACCACTTTTTGTCATTCTCCTTTAAAATTTTCATTCGATTCTACCAAAATTCAATATAAAACGTAGCATAAATGGAGTACCTATTTTCCTTACATTGCTTCTGTGACGTCATCGAGTTTGGCTACATCTCATTTGTTCATAAAGATCAAAATACTTTTCTTTTGCATTACGAAAATATACGTCTAATTAGCAATATATACACGCACTTGACGTGCGATTATGTCCTTTAGTAAAAATGTTAACGAGACTACCGTAGGGTTGAGGTCATCTCCGGCGGGATCTCATGGCGGCATGGAGAGTGCGATTGTCGCAACCCAGCGCTGGGCACGCCACAATTGTGGCGATAAGTCCCCTCTTTGAGGAGTGGCTAGAGAGGCGCCACGGCGTCCTCACCTTCCGCCTGACACAGGTCCTCACCGGACATGGTTGTTTCGGGAGGTTCCTGTTCAGGATAAAGCGGGAGGAAACGCCCGGGTGTCACCACTGTGTGGATCGCCCGGAGGACACGGTGGAGCATACGGTGGAGGTCTGCCCAGCTTGGGCGGAGCACCGCCGTGTCCTCACGGAGGCGATCGGCGGCGGCGATCTCTCGCGTCCGGCCCTGGTTCAGGCCATGGTCCGGAGCGAGAGTGCATGGGAGGCCGTCACCTCCTTCTGCGAAGCAGTAATGCTCGCGAAGGAGGAGGCGGAGCGCGCGAGGGAGAGGCAAAATGCGCCCCCTCGCGCCCCTAGTCGCCGCAGGAGACGCCCCGGGCGTCGCACAGTGGTCTGAAAATCAAGCTCCATACTCATAGAAACTTAATGTCAGAAATTAATAAATAAAAATATGTTTTGTGTTTAGTATACCTCCCTATGTTTTACTAATATAGTATGAAGGGTATGAGTAGCTCCATGCGTGAGAAAAAAAATATTTTAATTTTTTTTGTATGGAATGAAACACTTAAAGTGCTTTTTTTCAAAACTGAATAGAACTGATAGGCTGGTATTCACATGAGCTATTGCACCATACACGGCGATCAAGATGACATACAATTCTTGTGCCTTTCGGTGCCGCTTTGCATGTAGCAAGCTTTGGAAATTTTGAATTTACAGTTGGTGATCTTTCAAATCTTTGATGGTATTTTGTGAAGTTACATATTGCTTTGAATATGAAAATTGTATGTAAACTAATACTCATGCAAGAAGAGACAAACATACACACACACACACCCTCACACACTCACAAACTTTCGCCTTTATAATCTTAGTGTGATTATAAAGGCGAAACTTTGTGTGTGTGTGTGTATGTTTGTCTCTTCTTCACGCTCAAACAGCTGAACGGATTTGGATGAAATTTAGCACACATAATAGTTTATAACCGGGAATAACACATAGGTTACTATTTATCTCGATATTCCCACGTGTAAGCGCGTGTATTCTACAGCTTACATACAGTATTTGAGTAGTTTATTGAGGACGCGTGTAGGGAGCGCAGGGGCGCGTGTGTGATCCTTGGCGGTAGCGGAGCAAAGAGGGCGCGTGTGCGGCGCGCTCGACGCAGACGCGTTGCGGGGCGTGAGGGCAGGCGCGGGGCGCCCCGTAGTGATGGGAAGTGCGGCGCAGGCGAACTATGGTCGCGTAGTGTTGGCGCGAACATACTCCGGGGCCGGTGAAGTCCAGCAGGGGAGCGTGGACGAGGAGACGTTGGCGACGAGGGCTTCCGTCGTCGTCGGAGCTGATCGTCGTCGTCGAAGCTGATGAAGTTGCGCCCTTGGCGCTGATGCAGAAGTACAGGTGCAGCGACGTGTGCCCACGATTCATGAGGTGAGTGGCAGTGCGGTGATGTGGACACCGAATGGCTGGTGTGGTGATGGCATGTACGTGAAGCAATATTGAGATGTTTTGATCCTTTTCATTAAATATTGTCTCTATTTTCTTTAAATGCGTCTTCATTGATTGCTTATAATGTTTGATGAGCATCCGGATCAGTCTAGTAAAGGGCAGAGGCGAGTGAGGGACCGCTTGATAGTGCCTCTGGTAGTCGAGATATCGGCGACGCGGGATATGCCGTCCTCTCCAGGATACAGTTTAGCAATGCGCCCCAGGCGCCAGCATAGTGGCGGCGTATTATCCTCCTGAATAAGGACTAGGTCACCAGTTGTCAACTTGGCCTTGTTCTCACGCCATTTATTTCTTGTTTGGAGCTCAGAGATGTACTCCCGTTGCCACCGTGTCCAAAATTGCTGTCGCATTTTTTCGATGGCTTCATATCTTGTGCGGCAGCGTGCGTTGTCATCGATGATTGGCGATGGCGGTGCGGTTAGTGGCCGGCCGATCAGGAAGTGTCCTGGGGAGAGAGGAAGGAAATCTGTAGGACAAGAAGAAAGTGGGGACAGGGGTCGGCTATTCATTATAGCCTCAACCTGCGCAAATAGCGTGGACAACTCTTCGAAAGTCAGATTAGTGTTGCCCATTACACGTTTGATTATATGCTTAGCCGATTTAATGCCGGCCTCCGACAGACCAGAAAAGTGAGGAGCGTAAGGTGGATGGAAATTGAAGTTAATTTGCATGTTTGCTGCAAGATCACTAATTCCTTTCGCGTTTGATTTTAGAAATTGACCTACTTCCTTGGCAGCTGCCACGAAATTACGCCCGTTGTCTGAAAATATTCTACGTGAAATGAAGCGTTTTAAACATGAAATAAATGCGTCTTTAGAGAGGTCGCTAACGGCCTCCAAGTGCACACACTTGAACCTAAAGCAGATGAAGAGACATAAATAGCATTTGGATACGCGAGCACCACGACCTTTTTTATTAAGGATGTGAAAGGGCCCTGCGAAATCCATTCCGATAGACTGGAAGGGTGGAGCGGGAGTGACTCGCTCGGGAGGTAGATTGCCCATCATCGGTGTAAGAGTTTGCCCTTTGTGGCGGCGGCACACGACGCAAGAGCGCACGGTACTGCGGGAGAGCTGCCTGCCGTTGATCGGCCAGAAGGACTCTCGCACAGAGTACAGCAGTTGCTGTGGACCTGCGTGCAATAGGCGTTTGTGTTCCTGGCGAAAGATCAAAATGGTCATATGATGTTTAGAGTCTAAAATTATAGGATGTTTTTTATCGTGACTATAGCTGGAACGATCAAGCCTACCGCCTACTCTCATAACACCTTGCTCGTCGAGAAATGGGCTAAGAGCTGATATTTTACCCTTAAGTATGGATTCACGTTTTATTAGTTTGTTGTACTCTTCAGGGAATGATTGTTTTTGAGCCTCTTTGGCTAATAATGTTAATGAAGTGTTCATCTCTTGGACTGATAGAGGACCTCTTATAATGTTTTTGTCTTTCAGATATTGAATGTACCTTAGTACATATGCAAATATTCTCTTGATTCTGTTAAGAGTGGAGAAATCTTCAAATCGTATAACTGGTGACTTGCTTGCAGTTGTCACGAGTAGGACCTTCATCTCTGGTAAGTTGGTTTTACTTAGTTTATCTTGTGATGGCCAATGATTTTTATTCATGCTGAGGAAGGATGGGCCTGACCACCAGTCTTGTAGAGTGCGCAGCTTCTCTGCAGCGACGCCGCGGGAGATGTAGTCAGCCGGGTTGGCAGCAGTGGGCACGTGACGCCATGAAGAAAGGTTTGTATTTTCGCAGATTTCTACGACCTTGTTAGCAACAAAACTCTTCAGTTTGCTGGGAGTGCTGTTGAGCCATGCGAGTACAACACTGGAGTCACACCAGTGTGTGCACGTGGAAATAGGGTACCGCAAGGAGTCCAAAACAGTCTTCGTGAGATTTGCGGCAAGTAGAGCTCCAAGTAGCTCCAACCTTGGTATGGTAAGAGGTGGTTTAGTAGGCGCCACTCTTGATTTGGCACAGAGTAAATGGACTGCTACGTTACCTTCATTATCAGTAGATCGTAGGTATATGCATGCGCCATAAGCATGCATGGATGCATCACAGAAGGAGTGTAATTGAATTTCTTGTGGATTCTCACATAGAACTCTTCTTGGTATTGCCATTTCATTAAGCGACGGAAGGCTAGAAGTCATTTTCTGCCATTCCTTGCGTAGATCATCTGGGACTGGCTCATCCCAGTCCAATCCTCGCCGCCACAGCTGTTGCATAAGCATCTTCGGCTGGACAGTGGACGGTGACAGCAATCCGAGAGGATCAAAAATGCTGAAAGACGATGATAGTATTGCTCTTTTCGTAGTCTTCTCTGTAGATTCGGGGTTTGGAGCTTCAATGGTGAATTGAAGAGAGTCGGATCGCGGGCTCCAGCCCAAGCCAAGGGCACTGGATGCGTCACTCAAGCTTAACTTGCTCTGCAGGTCGACACTGGAGATGGGAAAGATGTCAGGGGCATTTGATCTGAATTTTCGGAGATTGAAGCAGCCGGATTTCAACATACCGGTGACTGCATTCAGTATGTGTAGTAGCTCTTCTTTAGTGTCAGCTCCTGTTAGTAGATCGTCGCAATAAAAATCCTTCTGAACTATTTTCTTGATCTTATCGTCGTGGCAGTCTTCTCCAAGTTGCCACAAGCATTTAGTGCTCAAGTAGCTTGCGCTGGCGAAGCCATAGGTGACGGTGTTGAGCCTAAGTGTTCTTATGGGGAGATTATCTTCTTCACGCCAAAGAATAAGCTGTAGATCTCTGTCTTCTTCGTGGACATCGACTTGACGAAAGAATTTATCGATATCTCCAGCTAATACGTACTTGTATAGACGAAATCGCAGCAGAATCGAGAACAAGGAGTCTTGTACCTTGGGGCCAATCATTTGGATGTCGTTTATGGAAACGCCAGTAGATGTCGCGGCGGAGCCGTCGAATACGACGCGCAGCTTGGTGGATTCGCTCTGCTCGCGCAGCACAGCGTGGTGGCACAGGTAGTGGCGCCGGCGCGGCGGCGGCGTCTGCTCTAGCTGAGTGCAGTGGCCCAGCGACAGGTATTCTGCTATAAATTCACAATAGGCTTGCTTGAGTTTCGGATTTTTGCGGAATTTTCGTTCTAAAGAAAATAATCTTTGCCTTGCTCTATGATAGGAGTCACCGAGAACCTCAGTAGACTCTTTAAGTGGAAGCTTCACAGAGAAATGTCCATTTTCTTGACGGGTAGTGTGTGTCTGAAAGTGCTGTTCACACATCTTCTCACTATCACTCAGGAGAGGCCTTTTTGGTAGCTCTTCTAGCTCCCAAAATCTGGCAAGTTGTTGATCAAAATTATTGTTTAAATGATTGTCATTTCTTGACAAATTGCACTGAATATTTCTAGGTACACAGTTGGAAGGTATAGACATAGCGCCTGAAATTAGCCAGCCCAACTGGGAACTTCTCAAAAATGGCAAATTTGCTCCAAGTGATTGCTGCTCTCTTCCTATAATTTGCCAGAATAAATCGGCGCCAATCAGCATGTCTATTGGGCCTGAAGTGTTGAAGGAAGGATCGGCTAGTGGAGTTTTCGGCGGAATCTTGAAGTAGCTTAAATCAATAGTTGAACTTGGAATATTTGCTGTAAGCTCAGGTAGAACCGGGCATGCCAATGTGGTCTGGTAGTCTGTGTGGCGAGAATGTATGCGGACGACGCTTCTCTCTACGATGAATCCACAGTGTGTATTGCCCATACCGGTTATCCTCGTAGTATTTGTTGGTATGGCAGGTAGGCCCAACTTCTCTTTCAACTCTCTAGTTATAAAGGTGGCCGCACTGCCGGAATCGAGAAGGCAACGCACTTTCTGGCATGCGTTGCTACTTGGATTTACCACATCAATAATGGCTGTAGATAGTAATACGAGATTATTTCGTTGTACCTGAGATGAGAAGTTAACTGAAACTTCAATGGTTGATTCAGGAACATCCGTGGCTTCAGCAATAGCAGGTTGCACAGGAACACTGCTTGCAGGCTGTGAAGTTATGTGAAGTAATGAATTATGCTTTCTGTTACATTTTCGACATGGTCCTTGAGGACAATCCTTGGCAACATGTCCTTTTTTGAGGCAATTAGGACATAGATTTAGGCGGTAAATCTCAGTTTTGCGTTCTTCTGGAGTTTTTGATAAAAATGTAGGACATTTGTAGATGCTGTGATCTCCACTGCAATAGTTGCAGACCCAAGTTGATTCTCCGTTAGGTTTGTCATTATTTGTATTAGCTTTTATACATGCTAAGGATGTGCAGGCGCGCTCCTGCTTATTGCTAGAATTGTGTTTCTTACTACTAGAAGTATTCTCTACAATGTTAGCACGATTTTGTAAGAATTTTATTAATTCGCTTAATTTGGGCATATTGTCATCATCCGGATTCCTATGTTCGTCCCATGCTCGTTTGGTAGTGAAATCAAGTTTGTGATACATAATTTGTACTATCAATGGGTCCCATTCGTCTGTGGACTGACCTAAACTTGACAGGGCTCTGAGATTTTTGTTGACACTATAAACCAACGCTCTAAGAGAACTTTCAGAATCACGGTGAGTGGGTTGTAGTTCAAATAAAATTAAATCTATGTGTTGAGTGATCAAATGTCTCTTGTTATTGTACCTCTGACACAGCAGGTCCCAAGCAACCGTGTAGTTTTTGTCTGAGACCGCTAGGTTAGTCAAAATGTTAGCTGCTTCACCGGTTAAGTAAGAATTGAGATAATGGAATTTGTAAATAGGAAGTAATTGTGAGTTTTCATGAATTAGTGATTTAAAAGTATCTCTAAAGTCTAACCATTTAGAATAAGTGCCATCAAATTTTGCTATTTCTATTTTAGGTAATTTAAAATTCACACTGTTAGAATGCTCGCTCTGAGAATGATGATGGTATGGAAGTTGTTGAGATTCACTAGGGCATTGCCGCAGAATTGTTTCTGCCTCAGCAATCAATTCTATGAACTTAGAGTCCGTAGCGTCCCTCTCATCAATTTCAAGAGATATAGTTTCTATGGAAAGCTCATCGATTTGATCTTGTAGCACAACAAAGTTTTTAAATAAATCTCTGATCATCTCTAGTTTTAATTTAAGCTCATTTACTTGTGATTCTTTGTATTCAAATATGGGTACTGTCTTGATTTGCTCTAAGTAATTTTCAAATTTAGTTAGCCTACCACGGATACTGGCACGTTTAGCTTTTAGAGTTTTGATATCCATGGCGATAAATTAATCAATTAAAGTACCTTGATAAAGACAGCACTGAATCACTAGTAAGTACAAAATAAATGGAAAGATCTTACGTTCCTCTTCGTCTGGCTATCGGTAGTTACCGGCACTCCCTCGGCGTCAGCGAAGCAACCACGCGCGGGCGCGGAGCTCGGGGCAGGAGGCCTAGGGCACGCGTGCGGCGACGGCGCCGGCACGACGCGCTCGATGATTTCCCGAAGTGATGACGGGCTCTGGCCACAAGGATGGGCACGGAAAGAAAGTGAATTAATTAATAAAAAGATACACAGCATTACGGTAATCTGAAATATAACAAATTATTCAAAACTTACTCTGAGATCTTCTCTAACTTATTCATTTCCGAAGGGGTAGCTTTACAGATGTCACAAGTCTGCGTTGAAGTATTTGACAGTTGCGAAGTGATTTTACCATCTATCATGGTCATAAGCATTGAGTGCTTAACAGTATGAATTCCCATAATAGACGGCTCCAGTGCTGCAATCTCAGCTTCAATCAAAGCCTGTTCTTCCTTAATATTTAATTTGTTTTCATTTGCAAATTTAAAATAGAGCGGTCTGCAGAACATTGTGGAAGATGGCTTTGGATTCTCCCATAACTTTTCTTCACCACAAACTAAGCGCAGAGGCACAAAAGAACACATAAAATTGCTTGAATCATCTTCACCCGCCATAGTTTGTTTGTACAAACTTTGCCCTGAAGCACCGTCAAAGCCCCACTTGCATATCAATGTTAGCTCTTTGCCATCTAGCGAAGATTCCAAACGTAGGAATTTCCCAAATCTAGCAACAGTTTTGTCCAAAATCGCTTGAAGCTTTACTTTTACCCCTCTTTCGGTAATTTCTATGGTGTCTTTTGGTGGGTAACAGTCCTTTTTCGCCTCTAAGATAGCAGTATATGAAGCATATAGTAGTATTCCTTCTTCTTTTGCACAAGCTCTTAATATTGTATACTGCCATTTTGAAAGCTTCAATTAAGTCAGAATTCCTAAAGCTTTATCAGCGGAATATATGGGCATAGCTTTCTTGGACTTCAACAATTCCTTTATCTTTGTAGCCTCTTCGGGATGCTCTGTGATCAATTTTATTATATCTGCTACATTTTTGTTATCTGCACTTAAACCAGTTGCATAAGCAAGGCTTTCAGTGCTATGCGTGAGGAGCTCTTTCACTCTTCTTCTCTTCTGTAGCGGGCTTAGCTCCGAGAACACTTTTCTTGGACTCACAACAGTTGATGTTCCAACACTGTACGTCTCCGGTTTGTATGATGTTGATGCACCCTCATTTACACCGAAGTCAAAACTGGAACATGGTTGCTGCTCTTCTAACATTAAACAAGGTGTCATCTTGTCCTTCATGAACTCAGGCCATTTTATGTCTTCTTGCAGCCATGTCTCATACTTTTTTATGAAAGTATGAGTCGTGCGATTACACGAGATCCATTTGTTCCTCAACGAACACACACGAGTCTGACAGAATTGTTTCAATTCTTTATTTTCGATTTCTGACAAATCAACGGCATTGACAAAAACTTCATATAATACACTGGGCTGTGAGAAACAGCTATTGTTAGCCACAAACATAAAAATATCCAAATTGGTACTAAAAGCTTCCATCATAACACGAAAACAAATCGAACGTAATAAGTATAGTAAAGCACAAGTGCAAAGAGCTACTGAGTGAAGTTAGTTTAAATGTCCTATTTATATTATAACTACCCTCATTAACACTCGCTGTCCCATAATGCTTATTAAATTAAAATTCAACAATAATGACGGTGATTAACAAATGAGTTATTTCGTGAAATAAATTTTGTAGTAAAATGTAAATAATCTACATCGTTTTCTAATATTTTCATTATAAAAGTCATTAGCAGGTTATTAACTAACGACAATATCAGTTATGTGGTTGGTTACTTCATTTAATTATATACCTGTGTGTTGTTAAATATATTACCTATGTGTTATTCCCGGTTATAAACTATTATGTGTGCTAAATTTCATCCAAATCCGTTCAGCTGTTTGAGCGTGAAGAAGAGACAAACATACACACACACACACAAAGTTTCGCCTTTATAATCACACTAAGATTATAAAGGCGAAAGTTTGTGAGTGTGTGTGTATGTTTGTCTCTTCTTGCATGAGTATTAGTTTACATACTATTTTCATATTCAAAGCAATATGTAGCTTCACAAAATACCATCAAAGATTTGAAAGATCACCGACTGTAAATTCAAAATTTCCAAAGCTTGCTACATGCAAAGCGGCACCGAAAGGCTCAAGAATTGTATGTCATCTTGATCGCCGTGTATGGTGCAATAGCTCATGTGAATACTAGCCCATCAGTTCTATTCAGTTTTGAAAAAAAGCACTTTAAGTGTTTTATTCCATACAAAAAAAAAGAAAAAAAAAATTTTCTCACGCATGGAGCTACTCATACCCTTCATACTATATTAGTAAAACAAAGGGAGGTATATTAAACACAAAACATATTTTTATTTATTAATTTCTGACGTTAAGTTTCTATGAGTATGGAGCTTGATTTTCAGACCACTGTGCGTCGGGAGTCGCGAGCCGACTTCCGGCCACCGTAGGCGCGGGCTTGCGGACGGTGAGCAATGGGTAGCTCGCCGTCCGATAGGGACCAGGCCCGGGTCGACGGCGCGTTGTGTTCCACGCGCGCCTCAAAGAGATGTCAGCACCTTACTGACGGGGTCCGGAAGGGCCAATGCCTGCCGGGGTTGCGGGTTTGTCTGAAAGGGATATCGCGACCTCGGCACACAGGCAACGGAAGGAACACGGGTGGGTTTTAGTCAAAGTCTGACACGCCCTCCCGCTCCACCCAGAGCGGGAGAAGTTATTTGATAATTTCCCATCCTCAAAAAAAAAAAAAAAAAAAAAGGGTTGAGGTCATGTTTGAAACCAAAATTGACATGTCGATAATTTTTTTGCAAGTAGGTATTACTTAGTAATTATTTTTGTTTATTTTTTTTGATTGTTCAATGTTTTAAAACATTTATAGTTATGTTCATTATATATAAAAATAAGGTTTTTTGATCTTGTCCTAATTTATTATTGAGATTACTTACTTATTACAAATCTAGCTAAGTACTTTTATTTAATTGTAGTTATTTTCTCTTCTTATTAAAATGTAACTATTTTATGCAACATCTGTTTTATTTCATGGATCAAAATTAGGAAGGAAGGAAATGAGGTAGAAAAATTCCGAATGAATGTTGATATCGATAAAATAAACATGAATGGCACGGTCTTCTTAAAGCTTCGTGCAGACCAGCGCGACGCGACGCCGCGACGCGACTCGAACAATACAATTTCTAAGAAAACTTGACGGTATAACAATAACCGGTGTCGCGTCGCGCGACAAATCGCGCTGGTCTGCACAAAGCTTTATCCGGGCGAGCGTCTTTTGGTTTTTTTATAGTAGCTACCGAGTCCCCCGCTAAAAGTGACAGACTTCTTTGTTCGGAATATTGTGCGTAAGGCTTCTCCAGTGTTATATACTCTAAGATACTTACCTAACCGTCAACTTGAAACAAATACTGCTCTTAGGAGCGAATAAAATTCCCAAGTTTGTATTCACCAAGAACGCGTCCAAAGATAAAAATATAGTGCGGCTTAGTAATGTCAGGTGTACCTTTATCTCAAAAGCTACAGAGCAGCATTTTCTTCCATTCATGCAGCGAGCTCAGATCGTAGGGCGCCACAGAACGGAATACCCGGAACTGAGGCGACGCGGCCACGGAGTAACAAACAAGAGCGCGTCAATCCGATACCGATCCTCTCGTGTGTCGACTCAACCTCGGTGTGTTATGTACGTACTTGTGCCACGTATTCTCGATGCTACCTACAAGTATTTCAAAAGGGTTAAATGTAGCATATAGAACATAGGTACTTGTACTGATTTGCCAAGTGTTTTAAGTTTATATTCCTACTATCAAGTAATAGATCTACGAACAATAAAACCAATAATGATTAATTGAAAATGCTTTTCCTCTGAAGAGGTAAATCTACACCTACGTACAACACATATAAGTGTTGCGATAACATGAATACGTGTACAGTTGCACCGCACGTGTGTCTGCCCGGACAGACCGGACGGATGGACCGGACGGACGAACCGTACGCCGCCGGACCAAAGGACTCGCCGAAAACTTTCTCGTCCCGCGGGCATCGGGAGCGCGAGTTAATTTCGTCATAGACAAAGTTTGTCCGCGTTTCGGTACCTACCTATATAGGGATTCTTATTTTTTTTTTTTTCGTCAGTTATTAAAAAAAAAATAGCTGCTCCATACGTTTTGACCGCGTTGGTATTGCACTTTTCTATGAAACACCTGATATTTTTTTTTATTTACCGATGAAAAATTAAATAATGTGTTGATAGCTAAATGCATCTAAAACTTAGAACGGTCAAAATTAACTTGCGTGTTCAAATGAAGTGGTATCACAAATATCGAGGACAGTATTATGTAAACGATAAACTCCCGCGATGCGACACGTATTGCCGACACAAACCATTTCCCAACAAGTGCCATAAACAAAACTCATAAAAAGTTGTTCTGTGCGACAGGACAGCACACGGTCACTGACCTACATGTGTTTCAAAGACTGATGTCACTTATTTTCACCACATTCCGAAACGCGGACGAAGCGATCGGCCGGCCGTTGCACAACACATCGCTAGTGAAGTGCGAGGCAAAACAAAAGCGCTTTGAACAAAGCGCGCGATATAAAACGTACGGGCAGGGTTGTCGCTCGTGTTGGCGCGGTAATTAAGTGCGGCGATAAATCGCGCCGTGTGTTGTATGCACGAAATGCGCGCGCGACGCAACCGGTCCGACCGTTGCGATCCGACCGACGCGACGGATCGCGCTAACTCGCACGTTAGATTTACTATTATTGTATTCAAACAGAGCTATATCCGTAACGGTTACGGCCCGCTTTTAACAAGTGTGTTTCAGTTGCGGATAAAAATGTTAGCTTTTATATTTAGGTACTCCAGTTTTTTTGCAGCTTTTGTTGATTTTCAAAATGTCTGTAGCCCTAGGTATGTAGTGTTTTAAACTTATCAAGCTCGTCCGGTCCCTGTTCTTTATTATGTTTTGTTATGTTCTGAGACTTTGAGTCGAGATAAACGCAAGATACAAATATATCCAATTCCGAATAAAGAACCTGATCGGTCTTCTGCAACCTCACAGCGATTGTCTCGTGGATACCGTAATACAATCTAACACGCACAACATCAGTCAGCGCATCGACACCAGACGGGCGGGCCGGACAGGGGGCCGGACAGGGGGCCGGACAGGCGGGCCGTACAGTTGGCCGGACGGTCATAACTCCCGGATTACGACGCGACACACGCGCGTGACCTCCACGCACAGATCACGTGCTGATGCGTGTTACACCGCGGTTGACACTGAGCGCACTAAGCCGCCCGGTCACTACCGCGCACAGTCTGCGTGACTGCTATGCTAGGTACTAAGCTGTTCATGATGATATCGTTTTCTTTTCATTTTACTTCCATGTTAACCCAAATGAACCCGAATCTGAAATGTACAGTCATGGAAACTGATTGTTTTGCAGCGTTGTGAGGGTTCTCAGCTGCAAGTAGTCGAGTGATAATTTATCGAATTTAGTAATTATCATGTCACAACACTAAAAACAGGGAACGTCACTGGCTAACCGGTGACGTTCTGTGATTTCGTCTCCGCTTGCAGAGCTGATGAGAAGTATCCCCTGACCCTCAGGATTCTATGTGCCCCGACCTAGGGTGAGTTCCACATTAGCTTGGTATTTATACCAGATCCTTAGCGCTGGATGATCTATATTGATTAAATAACCTATATGATATCTGAGCTCGTGTGTGTCAATGTCGGACACGCGGCTACAAGTCATCCAGCGCAAAGGAGATTGAAATATGTATGTTTTGCTACTGCATCGAAATGGTGTAGTGCCTCACTGTGTTATTCTTAGTGAGCCATCTGCCATGGCCACGCCTACTTTGTGATTTATGCTCGCGTGTTCACATATTAGCATCCGCTTTTGTGCCACGCTATATTTATACTCTCTTGCCTGTAAACCGCGGCGATGTGCTGAGCTTTCACCTAGCCTACATCCCATACCGCTCCTTGGTCGCTAAATGGGGGAAGAAGCTGGCACATCGCATGCGGCCTGCCGCTATACGCACTGCATCTGACATGCGCTCTCTAACGCGCCTTCCAGGGTTCTCCGTACGGGCTGAGGGCAGGACCACTTACTATATCCAGCATGCCACCTACGCACGCTAGCTAAGGCGTGCCCTACCTGCGGCCTACCGCCGCAAACTACCTGCGGCCTACCGCCTCAAGCTACCTGCAGCCTACGGCCTCCAGCTACCTGCGTGAGCCTGAGCTGAACAGGCCCCCACGTCTACCACGTGCTACCAAGGACGGTACCCTACCTACCTATCCACTAAGTGTGCGAGTGCTCAAGTCTAGTGTCAGTGTATAGGACCTTACCCGCGACCTAGCCGTATTCTAGCTAAAAATATATCTATTAACCTATCTTGCTTTTTTAATTACCTATCCTCCTATCTATCTACCTACCTGTTAACGCCCTGCGCAGCCTACCCTGCGCAGCCCTAGCCGTTACAGTGGCGCCCAACTCTTATCTATCCTACCAAACCTAACACGCTGACCTGACTGAGCCCTCGCACACACTTCTTGCTACACATCGTAGCGGTATTGTTCTAAGTTATTTTAGCTATTGTGTAAACTTAACAACGTATGTGTACAACTTATGTGTATCTAATCCTAACTGTGTACATAATGGGAACTCACCTGATGTGTAACTAAATTTAAAAACTTTATCTCAGTGCTGGCAGCGGTGAAATGCATTTTACTAAATAATGACTAGTGACTTCTACACTAACTATTGATAGCTGTCAAACCATAAATAACCTAAAACTGTGATAATAATCTACTACAAACATATTGTGAATACAAAAATAATGACCTAACCTAACTTAAAACTTTGCTAAAACAATCAAACTCAACAAGATATACCTGCCTACATCATTTTAATGCAATAAAACACCATAAATACAATCTAAATAACTTATCTACTGGCTCACAAAAACAAAATTTATATAACTACTGTGGCCAAAATCAAACACTAAAGACAGCTATCACTTTAAACTAACTACCAAATAAATTGAACTACATTGCTAATTACTACTGTTTAACTAATCAAAATATGATAAAATAATAACTACCACTAATAAATTAACACTACCCACCTAATTGGTAATAAAATTCATAAAATGAAACTACCTAATTACCATCAAATAAAAAATAAAAAACTCATTAAAAATAAACAAAAAATGTGTTCTTGTCTAGTTACTAAAAGAACCAACACACAACTATCTACTTATATGATTGGCAAACTGAAAGAATACTGAATATTGCAATACTACTATTACATGCAAACAATTAATAACTAATAACATAATTGGCACTGCTTAACAATAAAATAAAAATAAAAAACTACCTACTCATATCCAAAAAATAAAACTTATGCCTAAACGGGTATGAACACTAACCAACTATACCTATTACTATTTCCTATTCATATACACACATTCATACAAGCAAATCAAAACTAACATTTTCGAACACTATTAATAAATTGTTGTCAAAACAAAACAAAAAAAACACTCAACAACAATAACTAATAAAACTAAATTCAAATATCAACTAAACCTATGTTAAGAAATAAACAACTGACTACCAGTAAATAAACAACAGATCAACCCCCACTAACACTAATCTACCACTACTAAACTAACCTAATCCAACCTACCCCCACTAACCAAATCAATCCAACCCTACAAACTACAACAAATTGCACACACCCACTACTACCGGTCTACTATGTCTTAATATAACCAACAATTATCATAATATCTACACTTCGACTATTTGGAAAATCCAAACAGTTCTATAGGATGCTGGCCCTACCCCATACATCTTATACTTCTACCATGACTATTGGCCCTACAGCCATAGTTGTGATTGATGATGGCCCTACCCCATTCATCACCTACCTTAAATAACTATTGGTTCTACAACCAAAGTTGTGAAATTGAT
This sequence comes from Agrochola circellaris, assembly GCA_914767755.1. NCBI lineage: Eukaryota > Metazoa > Arthropoda > Insecta > Lepidoptera > Noctuidae > Agrochola > Agrochola circellaris. The sequence goes on from OU611854.1 coordinate 19,028,981, forward strand.
GATGGCCCTACCCCATTCATCACCTACCTTCTATAACTATCGGCCTAACAGCCTAGTTGTAATGATCATGATGGTCTACCCCATCAATCAGTGGTTTTGCTATATCAATTGGCCCTACACCATTGGTAACCTAAGCAACCAAATATATCTACATATATGTACTATCTATAACATTCTAAAGAGCGGTGTAACTCTATAAACAAGCCTTTACAGCAGCGGACGGTTACTGCCTAAATAAGCCTAAACCAAAACTATCTATCTATTACATATGTATATTCTAAGGAGCGAATGGTTACTCCCTAAATAAGTCTAAACCAAAACTATCTATTTATGTAAACTGTCTATCTATGTAATTGTTGGTATTCCTATGCATTTAGGAAATTATGTACTGAATAAAACTTACATACTCTTACTTGGACTATGGAATTACTATTCTTGTGTGTGCATTATACTATTGGGACTTGATTGGTTGAAACTACAACAGTAATCTACTTAATGAAAACTGATCTGTTGTTAGCATATCTATTCTATTATCTATGATAATATCAAATGATATTAAGAAAACACTAATGACTATTAAAAATTAAAAAAAAAAAAAAAAACAATTAAAATTCAAATAAAACTTATACTATTATCTATACATCACTGGAAAAAATAAACTACTACTACTTTGTACTGTGGACTACACCCTAATTTTTAGTCATGTGTGTGTATTATACTATTGGGACTTAGGTTCAAACTACAACAGAAATCTACTCACTGAAATCTGATCTGTTGCAGGCATAACTATTCTATTATCTGTGATATTATATAATGATATGGAGGGAAAGCTGATGACTATCAAATATATGAATAAAATAAAACTATTATCTAAAATTAAAAATAAACTATAACTACTACCAAAAACTATCCTTAACATATGCTGCACTGGCGCTATTTTAGGAAATGCTGTTGATCCCAAGGGATGACTATTTATTATTGCATAGCAGGTCACTATTATAACTACCCTTAGCTTTTGTGTTTGTCTATCTGTTAACTACATTTGCCTACATTCCTACCTATCCGTTAACGGCCTGTGCAGCCTACCCTGCGCAGCCCTAGCCGTTATCGTGCCTAACCTAACCTAACTACACCTACAAGTACTGAACTTACCTATACTTACCTAAAGCCAGTTAAAAATCTAAATATCTAATACTATACATGTCTATTCACATGTAGGAATACCACTAAACACACTGGTACCAGCTACTAATAGAACACTACTGAATGAGATACACTTGCTCTCACACTTTGTGTATTTCTTTGCTTGCTGTCTGAAAATCTTGAGTGATCTATAACTACCAAGTATCACTCATGGCTGTTGAGAATGGTTCCAGTCTTTGCTGTAATTGGACTGGATTCAGACTTGTGCTAATGATTAGACAGCAAGTGGAAAGTGGTAGTTCTAGCGGATTTTGTATAGGTAAAATCCTCTCTCTGCAGCCAGGGTACTGCAGCGTTGTGAGGGTTCTCAGCTGCAAGTAGTCGAGTGATAATTTATCGAATTTAGTAATTATCATGTCACAACACTAAAAACAGGGAACGTCACTGGCTAACCGGTGACGTTCTGTGATTTCGTCTCCGCTTGCAGAGCTGATGAGAAGTATCCCCTGACCCTCAGGATTCTATGTGCCCCGACCTAGGGTGAGTTCCACATTAGCTTGGTATTTATACCAGATCCTTAGCGCTGGATGATCTATATTGATTAAATAACCTATATGATATCTGAGCTCGTGTGTGTCAATGTCGGACACGCGGCTACAAGTCATCCAGCGCAAAGGAGATTGAAATATGTATGTTTTGCTACTGCATCGAAATGGTGTAGTGCCTCACTGTGTTATTCTTAGTGAGCCATCTGCCATGGCCACGCCTACTTTGTGATTTATGCTCGCGTGTTCACATATTAGCATCCGCTTTTGTGCCACGCTATATTTATACTCTCTTGCCTGTAAACCGCGGCGATGTGCTGAGCTTTCACCTAGCCTACATCCCATACCGCTCCTTGGTCGCTAAATGGGGGAAGAAGCTGGCACATCGCATGCGGCCTGCCGCTATACGCACTGCATCTGACATGCGCTCTCTAACGCGCCTTCCAGGGTTCTCCGTACGGGCTGAGGGCAGGACCACTTACTATATCCAGCATGCCACCTACGCACGCTAGCTAAGGCGTGCCCTACCTGCGGCCTACCGCCGCAAACTACCTGCGGCCTACCGCCTCAAGCTACCTGCAGCCTACGGCCTCCAGCTACCTGCGTGAGCCTGAGCTGAACAGGCCCCCACGTCTACCACGTGCTACCAAGGACGGTACCCTACCTACCTATCCACTAAGTGTGCGAGTGCTCAAGTCTAGTGTCAGTGTATAGGACCTTACCCGCGACCTAGCCGTATTCTAGCTAAAAATATATCTATTAACCTATCTTGCTTTTTTAATTACCTATCCTCCTATCTATCTACCTACCTGTTAACGCCCTGCGCAGCCTACCCTGCGCAGCCCTAGCCGTTACAGTTTGGCAAATCAAAGACAGTCAATTTAAATTTATTGTTTATTGAAATCACAGCTCTGTCATTATATATCAGTAGCATGAAATGGTCATAACACGATCTGCTAATGAATACATTTCCCTGACTGTATGTACGTTACTAAAACACTTGTAAAATCGAAGAATCTTGTACTGACCCGATTTGTATTAAAAAAACTGGCCAAATGCATGTTGGACCACGCACAATGAAGGGTTCCGTAGATGGGATGAATAATTTATCCCAAGAACAAACTAAACATTGCCTTGACATTGCATTGACTTTTTAAATGCCTCTGGCATTAAGTCTGCCTCTGTACATTGTGTGCTTAAAGTGTTAAATAAATAAATAAATAACATTGTAATTGAAAAACATTTTCACGCATACGGAATGTATCGGAGGTCATGTTTTTCAAACTGCAAATTTAATTTGGTCGATTATTACTCGTTAACCTGTAAAGCCTACTTAACTGTGATAGTTTTCCTTTTAATTTCGTTATATATACTACTGCTGTGAATTTTTTCACAAATCCAAATACAACTATTTAGGTGGCAGGTATTCCTGATTGAAAAAGGGTTTCACACATCCACAATATTTTTGAACGACCTTTCCAACGACACCCTACACCATGGAACAGACGAGAAAAAAAAAAGCTGCCAAGTGCGAGTCGGACTCGCCCATGAAGGTTCCGTAGCAGCAAGTAACATAACATAAAAGTTCTTGAAGTTCGTTGTAACTTTGATCGATGTTTACGATTTATGACGTATTAAAAAGAAACTACTTACTAGATCTCGTTCAAACTAGTTTTCGGTGGAAGTTTACATAGTAATGTATATCATAGGTACCTATATTTTTTTTAGTTTTATCATTTTCTTATTTTAGAAGTTACAGGGGGGGGGGCACACATTTTATCACTGAGGAGGTGTCTCTCGCGCAAACTATTCAGTTTAGAAAAAAATTATATTAGAAACCTCAATATCATTTTTGAAGACCTATCCCATACCTGTGGAGTATCTATACTCCACAGGTATGGGTATGATGAAAAAAATAAATGAGTTTCAGTTCTAAGTATGGGGAACCCCAAAATGTATTAAATTAAATTAAATTAAATGATTTATTTTTAAGACAACAAAGATCCATTTATCGTTAGTTAGTTAGTTAGTTACAAACAAAAACTTTAAAAAGCTATGTTAGTGTGTATTATAAGTAGGTACTAAGCTCACAGAAGAACAATATTTACATACATAAATGTATCACATTTCACCGATTGTAATGAATCACTTCTGACCCAATCAATACCCTCTCTCCGTCTATTCTCTTCTTCTTCTTCTTTATGTTACTTTGTTTTTAATTTATGTTTAGTGTGTTTTTAGTTTAATGTGTGATTTCCTGTGCGAGTCTCAATAAATACTTTTTCTTTCTTTCTTTCTTTCTTCTGCCTAACCAACACCTGCATGAAGTGATTCATTATCGGTGAGTCAAATTTCTCCACTAACATCTTCAGAATGCTATTGGGGCTTGACCGCGTTCTCTCCAATAGCGACGCCGTCTTTCTCCTCATCATTGCGTGGAAGTCATGAACATGCTCCTGCGCGAACATGCCAGATGCACTACAAAAGCGCGAGAGCCCCAAAAGCATTCTGAAGCAGTTATTGTATTGGACCCTCAGGGCGTCCATTGTTTTCCGCGTGTAGCTGATCCACAGGCTGCTTGTGTAGAAGGTCTGGCAGTAAGCCTTAAATAACGTAATTTTAACCTCCTTACTACAATACGCAAACCTGCAAACCAGCATGTGCCAGCATGCCGCGGACAGACAGACAGACGGACATGGCGAAACTATAGGGGTTCCTTGTTTACTACGGAACCCTAAAAATGCTTTTCATAAGCATAAAAATAATATAGCTTCTGAAAATTATATAAGTATATCTTTGTTGATTAATATTAAAATATTGTTCCCAATTTATGATACAAAACATTTATTTTCGAAACATGTAATTATGATTAATCACATTGCAGAAAGAATATAATTCTACAAGTCTTGGCAAAAACTTCAAAATATAATATGAATGATTAATTACTCAATTTGATCTAAAATATCGTATTTAAGAAAAGACAAGTCCAAGTGCATGCAAACAATCACTGATTGTGCAATATTTTATAATACGAGTATTATGTTACTTTCGGTCTTCGAAACGAAGTATTTGAAACTTTAGTTCTACACTTTAGGGCAAATCGCCAAGTTGTGTATGAAAACTAATTAAAATCTAACTTAAATCTGTCTGTGTTCTGCTTATCTCGACTATCTAGTTAACATTCTTGAATCTAGCAAAAGACTATCAAAAGCTGAACAAAAGTGTGCTGTGTAACGCAGCATACAGCTGGTCACACGTATAAATCTTGGAATCCAAATCTGCAATAACATAATAGTTTATACTGCACAAACAGAGGCCGCCTCAATCGCATACCTACACCAACTCGCTACGCAGACACGTAACTCACTGGATGGACAAACACACAGTCAACGCAGCCGCCATGCAGCCGCCCCGCAGCCGCCACGCACACGCCACGCAGACGCACACGTCCTGCTAACAGGAGACGCGTGAGACTGCCCCGCAAACTGATTGTATGCTAATCTATCGGACAGTCCGCTAAGCCGCGCCGAGCTCGCCACCTGTCTATTGATTCATTGAGTATCGACACGCAGCCTTGACCGTACCTGTATAAGACAACGAGCACGTTGCTAAATAGTAATCAGTTGTTAATTTATGAACAAACTGATGATAATCGTGGAAATTCTTACACAATAACATGAGAACGAAGAAAGCCAATCCTAACTATACAAGCTGAAATTGAAATGGTTGTTTTCCCGTGGCAAAACGATTTGCCCTAAGTAGTACTATTGAATCATAGAGTTAAACTTAAAAAAAATAGAATGTTAAAGTTTTCCAAATAATTTAAAAATATATGCATAAACTCGAAAGCGTGAGCAACAATAGTAGCCCGCTAGAAATAAAGCTACGTGCAGACCAGCGCGACGCGACACTGGCTATTGTTATACCGTCAAGTTTTCTTAGAAATTGTATTGTTCGAGTCGCGTCGCGGCGTCGCGTCGCGCTGGTCTGCACGAAGCTTAACGTAGGTACCGTACCGAACCGCCCTGCCCGGCTGCGCGGTTCCGACAAAGCGAAGAGCAATTCGTAAATGTGCAGACCAAAATAATCTGTCGCGCGTAATAATACGGCATAATCTAGGCTGCTAGTCCGCACGCACACAGCGGCGGTGAGCACCTCCACATGCACCCCCGCCGCACGCCGCCGGCGCCGGTTCTCTCAGTTGACCCACGATTGTCGTATGACGCGTACCTAATGCGTTATCGTGATTTGTAAAAATGGATCGAAATTACAGTTATTCCAATTTGGAGTACGTCGGTATGCTAACCGGTATGTGGTATGTTGCGTCGGTAACCTGAGGGCTAGTGATAACTTTACGCGGAGCCGCAACACTTGGATTCGCTCCGTGTTCGCGGGGTTCTGAACCCCCGGACCCGGCGTTAGAATGGAATCCTCATCGAAGTACGCGTATGGCGCGTAAGTTTGACGAAAGCCGTACATACGTCTGAAAAGTACTCAACTGTGAAGTGTGTACTGTGCAGCCCCATTTCCCTATCGTTTTCGTAAACTTCAAGCACCGCCCCGGCCAGAATTGCTTTTTGTCAGTGGTTGATAGAAAATTGTTACCGGGAAGTGCAAGTACCTATTCGTACATTTGTAAATAGCAAACAGTTAAAAGTAGGTTAATTATTAAATTCATTGTAGGTAAATAAGTTGATTGCAATTTTTGAAATACGGCATACTTCATTATTTAATTCAGAAAATTATTTTATTTAAGTAATTCAGAAAATTATTTTATGTAAGATAATAAAATTGTTCAGTTTCGTGTTCAGTAAGTTGTAGGTAAAAAAGTATTTATGACGGTCTATGCCTGTATAAGTATGAAGGGAAAATTTGAATAACTTTTAGGTAGTATTGTGTTTTGTAAACTCAGGAATAGGTAGTTATCAGATGTAGCGCGAGTATCAAAGACCGTCACTCGCGCCAGCCGCGTGCAGTCAGTTGTTCGCGCTGTACTACTATTGGTTCTTAGTCGTTTTCCAGTTTTGTTTTTCACAATGCTAAATCTGCCATTTATGAATTGTTTTTTTGAATTTTTATAAATCTATTGTACTACCAGGACAAAATTATTTCGCTGCGGAAAAACTACCATTATGATTTCAGCGTGTAGATAATGATGTATGCATAATATAATACTAGCTGCCCGGCTTTGCACGACTAACACTACTTATCTACGGCGCACCTACCTACTTACCCTACCTACTCTACCTACCTACCTACCTGCCTACCTGCCTACTTACTCTACCTTTACAGGGTACTAAAGAAATCGACGCGAAACCTGATACCGTGGATTCAGTACATGATTCTGAATCCCCCTGAGTTGAAAACCGCGTCGGTTATAAAAAAAAAATCTGCTGTTCCATAGATAAGTGCAACAGGCACCTATTGCACTTATCTATGGAACAGCAGATTTTTTCGCGCGGTCAAAATGTATTGAACAGCTGATTTAAAAAAAAATAACCGACGAAAAATTTTACCTCAGGTTTCAGATTCATGTTCTGAATACATGGTATCAGTTTTCGTGTTTAATGATCTACTAAGTAGCTAATTTAAACATCCTAACGCTACAAACCCACGCACAGTGTGTAAAAGAACCCGATTTTTGTTTCATTATGTTTTTATTCAAGTAATCGATAGTTTCTATCATTTCTGGCGCGAGAGTTCAACTCCGGCTTCGCTACGGCAGGGAACTTTTTTTTAAAAAAATATCAAAGTTTCGTAATATTCGGATCATAAAAAACGAATATTTTTTTTTATAAAAAAAATAGAACTACGTATTCCAGTTTCTATTTATTCCATTAATTGTATGTACAGTAACCTACCGTTCCACCAATTTCTGTTGTAGTAGTATGAACGGGACGCGAGATATGATTTTTTTTCTCATTTTTCGTTTTTATTTTTTTATTCACCTATAACACCGTATTAGGTCGTGATTTTTACATCAACATATTGCTTATACTTTCTTTTATGTGTAGTAATAAAACCACAACATAATTCCGTGTTATTCAAAAGTTATTGCACATTATAATTTTTGTACAGGGCTGTCACTTTTGTGGATCCGAAAAAATATTAACTAAAATATATTTTATCCGACAAAAAACAATTTGTTTTGAATTTATATCAAATGGTTACTCATCCTCGTTACTAATAACAACAAATTCAACATGAGAATAATCATCAATTTCTAGATTTTTTTCGTTAACAGGTCTCAACAATGGCTGCTGGTAATGGAATTCTTTTTGCTTTTTTTGTTGTCTCTAATAGGTTGAAATCAGATATAATTGGATCAGATGAGACTAAGGCTCTGTGAAAAAGGTCAGACATGGTTGCTTCACAAGAAATCTTTCTGGTATAGTGCTCTCTATCAACCCTCCAAAATTTATTTCCAGACTCAGCCGCCTGTTCAGAGAGCATGCCAACAGGTAAACTTGATGATTCTATTATTTTCGCACCATGAACAAAAATTTTGTGAAGCGTGACAGTCATAGGATGCCATTCATACTTTGCAACATATTTGTATGCCAGTTATTTGCAAAAAGTCGCGAATTTTTCTGAATGAATTGGCAAGTTACTGGACAAAACTATTAAAATTACGTATAACTCATCTAATAGCCACTGTTCGATGTTCAGAATTTCTGCAAAAATTCCTCGGATTTTGTCAGAAAAAGCAGTGTTTCCATCGTTAGTGGTCCCTGAAGTTACGGACGCACCACATCTACCAAAAGGCCCATTTTTTCTCTGATTAGACCTTGGATTCTTTTTTTACGGTCCTCGACCAGTCGACGCTCTTCTGATCTTTGAGTGATCCTCCATTTCTTTACCTCAACTTTGTATCCAAGATTTAATACAAACTCTAAGGCCCTAATAAGGCCCTAATAATCCATGAATGAAGTGGACTTATTCCATGTACCAGACGTTCTTCCATGACAGGTTTGGAGAATGCTATCTCTTAATCATTAAATTGCGACGAGGTCAAATTGCAATATGGACAACGTAACTGAGATGGTGTAGAAAGAATTGCATTCAGGACTTTTCCATCAATAGCCGCACAGTAGAATTTGCATTCAAGTTTTATTTTATGCCCTCGCGAGAGTTCAGCCAACTAAGCGACAAAATAACGATATCTAGTCATCGACATGATAAATAAACTAAAATATTATAACATAAAAAAAGTATCTACATTTTGATTGAAGTGACAGCCCTAACTGCAGATATTTCGGATATTACTATAATTTGTAATAACTTTTGGATAACACGGAATTATGTTGTGTTTTTATTACTACACATAAAAGAAAGTATAAGCAATATGTTGATGTAAAAATCACGACCTAATACGGTGTTATAGGTGAATAAAAAAATAAAAACGAAAAATGAGAAAAAAAATCATATCTCGCGTCCCGTTCATACTACTGCAACCGAAATTAGTGGGACGGTAGGTTACTGTACATACAATCAATAGAATAAATAGAAACTGGAATACGTAGTTCAATTTTTTTTATAAAAAAATTTATTCGTTTTTTATGATGCGGATTTTACGAAACTTTGATACTTTTTTAAAAAAAAGTTACTTGTCGTAGCGAGGCCGGAGTTGAACTCTCGCGCCAGAAATGATAGAAACTATCGATTACTTCAATAAAAACAGAATGAAACAAAAATCGGGTTCTTAACACACTGTGCCACGCAATGTATAATATCGTGGTTAGTAACGCCATCTATCACATTGACTACGCACTAACACGCAACGCGTCCGTTAGTCCCCGTGTCTGTACTCATTGTGATACCATACATTGTGTAACGCCAACTAAAGACTATTCAAAAATAATATCGAATCGAAGAGCAACGTAAAGTTTTCGATGGTATGCAGTTGGACGGTTGCCAGGCAACGCGGATGTTGGGAAAAACCTCGCATTTACCTACATGATTTATGGAGCTTCATCCACTTTGGTCCTGACTTAACTAGCTAAGGAAATGCAGATCGCAGCGCATTCAACGTAATGCCGTTCGAATGGAAATCGGCGACGCGACACCGCTGTTACAGACGAACCTAATGACACTCTGCACCTCGGCACCGATCAACACTAGAATGTTACATGTTTGTATCGATATGAAAGATTTTCAGTTCATGATTATTATGTACTAACGCACTACAAATGAGTTCAATAAATCATTATTTTTTTCTATAAATGCAGTTGGCTAATACAAAACAGACCGTTATTATGTATAAAGTCATTTCCGTTTCTCCCAATATTAATAATTCCCACGTTTCACACATTTAATAATTCAACCGAAACGTACAATAATGGCTCATTTACATTAGGTCGTTTTGACCGATTCGGTTGCAGTCCGTATTCGGTCACCGACTAGTGTAAACGGGTTTTCGGTTAGCCGTATTCGGACACCAAATAGTGTAAACAGGTTCTCGGTTAGCCGTATTCGGCCGCAGACCGTTTTCGGTGACTGAACACGGCAGCTTGTTGAAACGCGCCACTCATTGTTTAATTTCGTCCCACAATATGTCTGTTCATGGTGATGCTTTCAACACGAGTGTACACAGTTCGGCTGAATGCGGTCGCCGAATCCGGTAAACCGACCTAAGCAAGTAACCCAATTCGGTTAACCCATCCGGTAGAGCCATAAGCGATCGCCGAATTCGGTGAACCAACCTAATATAAACAACCCAATTCGATGAACCGATCCGTTTCAACCAAAAGCGGTCGCCGCATACGGTAGCCGCCCTATTGTAAACGCGCCATAATAAATAGTACAAACTAGTGATCCGCTTCCTTATTTATTTTATTGCGACGCACATTTTTGTGTGTTAGTCAGTCGCGGCGACGTGTACTCGGCGCGGGAGAGTAATAGCGCTGGCTCATATAAAGCCGGCATTAAGAGAATATTCTAAGGAATTTATAATGATTTAGGCCCAAAATAAAAACATAACCCCGGCGACCGCGGCTGCATAATTAAGCAGTTAGTCCGTGCTCGCCGATTAACAGTTCACAATTTTGTTCATGCACTTACTATCAACCTTATCAGAGGTTCATAAGGTAGAAAATATCTCGATATAGTTTAGAAGTAAAGTTGCGTGAGTAGTGTGACTGTCTCCCTGTGTATTATGTTCAACGGGTGTCCGGTGGGCGTAGCGTTTAGCGCCGTGCCGTACTGTGCCGCAAAGTGCCGTCCCGTGCCGTGCCGCTCGTCGATAAACTACAGCGTCGTTTGCACAGCAATAAAGTTGTCAGTACATACGGCTACATACGCGCACGTGTTCACGTCACCGAACATACACTAGATTGTTTCAACCATCTTGTTAGAACGAAATGCTCGTATCTTCTGTATGCTCACTTCTTGAGAGTGACCAGAGGCGGTTTTGACCCTATTCATAGAACTAACAGTGTCCGTGTCTATTCTACCTAAGTAACTTAAATCTCCTTTGCAAGTTTCTTATGTGACCGACAGCTTCCTACAGCTAGCTACAATTTTCAGTAGCAACTATAAACGTAGTTTATGAGACGTTCGGAAAAGGGAGGAACCTATGAAAACAGTGATTATTTTCTGGATAAAAACACCGGACACTAACTAACCGCCGTGTGTCACTGTTAGCACTATCGGCACTACTTGGCACTACTTGGCACTACTTGGCACCTCTGCACTCGACGCGCCGCATTCCCGCTGCGACTGATAAACTCTGTCACCCACAGTAACTGCGCGCACGGCGATACTTATTGTAAGTAATAATATTATCGCTAAACACATATCTTCCTCTCTTGGTTTCAGTGGTGTTCTGCCAGAAATCGTGGACACTCCAAACCGAAAAGTACCTTTGTATATCGAAGTTATCTAAAAAGGTATCAAAAGACGTTTTGTACCACTTTGTTTTATATCTATTCTGTGCAAATAGGTGAAAGTTGAGCATCTTTTCTATATGACACTTGAAAGAGAAAAACTAAGAGGAGAGAAACTTGAAAATACTAACTAGCTTCCTCGCAACACAACGTATGATAGTGAAGTTTGTAAGTATAAGTAAACTGACGTCACAAATGTCACACAAAAAGAAAGCGCGCAAGTTAGCGAGTTGAGTCGTTTTTGTGTAACACTTTGAGTAACTAATCGGCGAGGTAAAAAGTTGAGTTGGCAGCAGTTGGCTGGCTCGGCGCCAACCTCGGCCTTCGGCAGTCGGCGTCGGCGTTGGTCGGCGTCGGCGTCGGGTTTAGCGCTCGGCACATCGCGATACATTTTTACGAGCGCTGCAATGCCGGCACAGTTCTACTTAGATTGACGCGGTTAGTGCGGTAACGGCCGCCTGTTTAGGAAGCCATCCTCATTACTTTGTATGGACGCTTGTAAACTATCCTGCTCTCACGTCGGTAAGTCGGCACTGTTATTACTGTTGTTGTAGTACTGAGAATTAGATAGACACTTGTTTTTTCTTTTCATGTACATTCACACAAAGCCCCAGCTGCATGTATGATATTGCACAAAGGAACTAGGTCACACAGAATCCCAAATTGTCAGTATTCTATTATCTGTACAATTTGGGCAGTATATTATTGTGTTTCTGGACTAAATATTGTAATCGATACTGGTGCCGATTCTCTTGTCACAAATGCCTCTAAACTAGACTAAAAATCACCAAAATTTAGTTTATTCCTGTCAAACGACGATTTCCCATTCTGAAATAGACTAAAATGACACAACTTAACTATATTTTAGTTTGACAGCACTAAGATGCTAATTTAGTAAACAGATGGCTACTTTATCATTCTATGGGTTGGAATTGAAGTAAAAGGTTTAATTTATCTTTTTTGATGAAAATCGAGATTTATGAGTTTAAATAGATAAATCAGCATTAAACAAGGAAGTTTTGAGTTTCTCTAATCTTACTTCAGCTAAAATCTGCCTTTGTCGCTTTTTAAGGAATGTCCCTGTTTAGCCACAAAGCATCTGCATACAATTAGTGACGTGCCACAGCATATGTAGTGCTGCGGAACTGCGGAAAACTCAAAGCATTTATTTCAAATAACCTGTAATTACAGGCACTTTTGAATATTGTCAAGGGGGTCGGTCAGTCAAAAAGATGAAGCTAGTTGCCCATTCCAAAGCGTAGTAGGTACCTATGAAGAAGAACGGGTAAGAAACTCCACGGACACTCTTTTAAATCATGATATGGTTACAAAATATTGGTTACATCATTCATGTTGAAGTTATACATGTGAGAACGAGGCAAAACGTGAAAAGCGTCCGTAACAGAAAAAAAGTATTAACAATTCAAAAATTTAATAAATTAAAATAAGCCGTGGTAGCTAAGAGATGACCAGTCCCTACTGACGGCGCCCGTTCGCGAACATGACGCATGGATTAGCACCATTCAGCTCAACCATTTTGAAGGGAAATGCTCATCGGCGGTATGCCAGAACTATTTATTTTTATGACAAAGATAACTAAAACGAGAACGTGTGTGTGAAGACACATATTATTATCCGCTGAGTTTGTTTCGCCATTTCGTCTCAGGGGTAGTTAGATAGGAAAAGCCGACTCGTTTTTTTTATGACGTTTAATAGTGATTCTGATATCCCATTTACAGAATGAACAATTTCATTTATTTAGTTGTGACTCGTGAGTGTTATTAAACTTTTGATCTTCTACATTCCAGACTCCAGAGTATTATTTTATATTAAAACATCAACCTTCTATAGTTATATATCTGTGAACATCAACAGCACTTTGTTATCTAAACTTGTAATAATCACGAATTAGCCATTACTGCAGAAAAGTTTGGAGACAGCAGTGTTGCAAGCTAGAAGTCATGATATGTTATGTTATTAACTGAACGTGTAGTTTGTAACTGGCAACACACTGCACTGGGCGAGTTTTTCAAAAGTTGGCAACACACTTTACATATGTACAATTTATTTGCAATTCATTATAGAAGTAGTTCTCTCGTATTCGTAGGTGTGTTTTATAGAAGATAGAATATTTTGTCGTGATGATATCATTCTGCTGATATAAAGATCTACAAAGCGAACTGGAAATACAAAAATAGGTTAATGATAAATACAAGGTCAAAGTCAAAGTCAAACAATTTATTTCAATATAGCTGGACGAAGGCTCTAACATACAGCGGAGAAGTTTACATAATGACAATTTGATAATTACTTACAAAATCCAGTTTTGTCTTGGCCAACCGGACGCTGTGTTTTGACACCTTGTTGTTATTGTATTGATGAATATCGTTACGGATAAAGTCAGTGGCGTAACTATATCGTTCGAGGCCCGTGGCAAATTCATCGGATGGGGGGGCCCATCCGATGAAAAGTCCCCCCAATATAAAGAAGCTGAAACAACAATAATAATTTTTATTTTATTTTATAATGCTTATTTATACACTTTTACTTGTAAGAGTACAATAATAAATCACTACGTTAAGTAGGTACATACAAACTTTATAATTATACTTAGGTACTTGATTTTCTAATAATTCACTTTAAATTAAAAGTACCTAATTTAAAGTACAGTCAGCATCTAATTGATGATAAATATGAAACAATCACTTGGGAAGATATTTTGAACACCTTGTGTGCTTACAACAATATGATGATTCGGACTGCGTATATCAAATTGCTTTTTCTTTTTCACATCATTTTGACTACTCTATGTGCCTATATCAATTAGATGCTGACTGTACGTATTGAACTGAAAATTTCAGTCTGAAATCACAATAAAATTGTAGTTTAAGTATAAAATACAACTTTTTTTTTACAAATAGGTACTTTGAATTTTTAATACACTTTTTTACTTGTGTATGCAACTAAGTAGGTAACAAAAATAAATCAAAGACAAAACTTTTTTTTACTAAACATGCATAATAAATAATAAATGTTGGGAGTTGGGATTCTCCTCTGACCGGGGGCCCCTTCCGGCTGGGGGCCCGTGGCATTTTGCCGACTTGCCACCCTGTAGTTACGCCACTGGATAAAGTCTATCGAGAAAGTTCTAGCTAGAATTATAAGAAATGTTGAACATAAATAGTGCTTAGTATCAAGTTCGCTAGCTCTTCAATAGAGAGTTGCATTTGATCCCAAAGCAGCATCACGTCGGTGCACATAACTAGTCGCAAGTTTGAGGCAATACCTCCGGTCGTGAGGAGTGCGAGATGGACGGAGGGAGGGAAGTAAGTAATCTAAGTTGTTCGACTTAGCACGAGTTTGATGCGCGGCTCTTTGACGCCTCACACCGCCTCGCACCTCGCACCTCGCACCTCGCGCCTCGCGCCTCTCGCCTCGCCGCTGAGCCTGTTGAATGCTGCCGTTGTTGAACATGACGTCACTGTTCCACTGAAATAGAACTCATTTCTATACCTATATTTTAGTACAACCGTGCTGCTGTTGCTAGAGTAGCATTTCCAAAGCAGTAAAAACGGGAAATGATATATCTGCTTCAGGAAAATTTAATTGAAAACGTGCATTTTGATGTCAAGAGCAGGTCCATTCTGCAATAAAAAAATGCATTAAATTCTCTATTTACGCCATAGCATGATCTTTTGAAGACGACGCCTTGTGAAGCTGTTTCTTAACTTGCAAAGTTCTTAGAGTTTTTTTATGGGTTTGCAATCGGTCTTATTGTGAGATGAGTCAACTCGTGTGCTTTCTTTCACTGAAAAATGCACTCTAAACACGGCGTCCAAATTAGCTCAGATACAGCATCATAACCTGAGGGAGTAGTCCTTCGCTAGTGTCGCCTTTACCCTCAAATTCTTGTGAGAGTCTAAATTTTTGTCGCCTGTTTATAAGACGTGTCATACAATGTCGCAGGAACCCGTGTCTGACAATACCTGACAATACCCGACATTGCCCGACTGTACGAAGTTTTAATCAAGAACATTAATTAGTGAGAACCTTAACTTTCACAAGCGTGTAATTGAAAGTGGAATCAGGAGCGACCGGGCCGGGTGACCACTTGAGTGAAGCGGACTTATTATTAGAAAGTTCTTGGTATTAAGAATTAATGGGTTTTACGAGACATATATTTTGCATTTTGTAGGTTAACAAGCATCACTTTTGTACGTATTTTTCGGTATCCTTTGTTCTTGTCTCTTTATACAGGTTGTCAGGGCATCGACGTGAAAACTGTTACCATGTATTTAGTACATGATTCCGAACCTCCCTAGTTGACATTTTTCGTCGGTTATTTTAAACATCATCAGCTATTCCATACATTGTGACCGCGTACGTATTGCACTTTTCTGTGAAACAACAGATTTTTTTTTAAATAACGGAAGATTTTTTTTTTACAGTTTTCGCGTCGGTGTACCAGACACCCTGTATGTGTGTACACAAATGGTTAAATAAAGACATACATGCCATCAAATTTTTGCTTAATTCTTTATCTGTATCATTTGAACGAACCTGTACCAGCGCGTGTAGCTATCTAGACATACCTAAAAATAACAGTTCAGTCCGATCACTGACTCGACAAATATCCCGGTATTTACAGTGCAATAGAAATATCCGACCATTTGCTGATTAAACCGGAATAGCGCGATATTTAGAGGCGAATTGATACGAACCATTAGTTACCGAATAATTATGTGTAGTTATAATTAATTGCAGCGGAGTCCGTTAGTTGTAAACATTTGTAGCTGTATAATGAACCGGTAATAAACGAATAGTAACTAACTGTTTTAGTTATAACTAACAACAGTCTTATTAATCGGGTAGCTCATTGATGAAGCAAGAATCGACTAAGAGGCGACAGAAAAGGTAGCAGCATCATGATTCAGCCGAAAGACGTTCAGTGCTGCACATACTACTGCCTACCGCAAGCATGCCACAACGACCAGTCCTGTGCTGCTGTGAACAGACCTAGTTACAACGATCATAAACAGACACTGCAAAGCTTTCGAAAAGTACTTAATAGGTCCAAATATGAGTTTCGTTTGGGAATCGAACCTGTAATTCATAGCGCAGGTCTCACGGTGCCATTCATGTAGCACT
Source organism: Agrochola circellaris (assembly GCA_914767755.1). Lineage (NCBI taxonomy): Eukaryota > Metazoa > Arthropoda > Insecta > Lepidoptera > Noctuidae > Agrochola > Agrochola circellaris. The sequence continues at coordinate 19,045,701 of OU611854.1, forward strand.
GCGCAACAGTCTCCACGAGTGCCTAAAAATATCGGAAAATGTTTACTGCGTAAACTCGCAGCGACGATAAGCCAATGAAAGAGCTCTTAATCCAACTAATAAAAATAATTTTATTTCTTTTATGTCCAATTTAATACGAGTTTATTTGAAAAGGCGAGTCCTCCGCTAAAGTCCACGTGTACCTAAGTGCCTATAGCCTCCTATAGGTAGGTACTTAAACTGGTGGAAAAAATTCAACCGTCCAATAGCGAGGGGGCGATTCCATAAAGTTCCTTAATCTCTTAATCTGGCCGAATATGCGAGCTAAGTTAGAACGTAATGAGTACCGGCCGCTCCTCTATATAAAAACATACAACTAAGTACAGAGGGTTGCTGTATCCTCCGTGTTTACCAAGTGATCGTCGAGCGTGTGATCCTAGTCCGATTCCGGGATTTTAAAGTGTTACTCTGTTTTCGTATCGCAAAATCCGAATTTTAGAGACTTTGGAGCTTTGAACTTTGCTTATGCTATTATTAGCATACATACAGAAGATTTAAAGATTGAGAAACCTTAATAATAATTAAGAAATAAGTACATGTATAATATTAATACACCATTGATATAATAATAGACATAATATAACTACCGTTGATTAGCCTTTTTTTTATAAAGGAGGTGGAAAATTCAGATATTTCAGTTTATCTAGTCAGAGCGTTACGTACATAAGTATAGTATTAGGTCAGTGCCTAAGAACGGCCAACTATAACGACTTGGGCTCTTGCCACGTTGTATCTGCTGCTATGATGCATGAGCTTTATCAAGCCCTATCCACTCGTGTCAAACGCACGGACTGATAATATTAGGTGTACTCGTATGTTCAAATCGAAATCAAATCAAATGATTTTATTCCACATAAACCTACATGAGCACTTATGAAACGTCAGAAGCTAGGTACACGGTTCCAATTGGTCGTTTCCTAAGGAGAAGCCGCCAAAAACCTTCACGGTTACTCTTATTAAAATAATTGGCTTTTACAATATTCTCAAATAACAGTGGTAGGGGAGGACAGTGTTGGGCACGCCATAATTGTGGCGATAAGTCCCCTCTTTGAGGAGTGGCTAGAGAGGCGCCACGGCGTCCTCACCTTCCGCCTGACGCAAGTCCTCACCGGACATGGTTGTTTCGGGAGGTTCCTGTTCAGGATAAAGCGGGAGCAAACGCCCGGGTGTCACCACTGTGTGGATCGCCCGGAGGACACGGTGGAGCATACGGTGGAGGTCTGCCCAGCTTGGGCGGACCACCGCAGTATCCTCACGGAGGCGATCGGTGACGGCGATCTCTCGCGTCCGGCCCTGGTTCAGGCCATGGTCCGGAGCGAGAGTGCATGGGAGGCCGTCACCTCCTTTTGCGAAGCAGTAATGCTCGCGAAGGAGGAGGCGGAGCGCGCGACGGAGAGGCAAGAGTCACGCCCTCGCGCTCGCGCTAGTCGCCGCAGGAGACGCCCTCGCACTCCTAGTCGCCGCAGGAGACGCCCCGGGCGCCGGGAGTCGCGAGCCGACTTCCGGCCACCGTAGGCGTGGGCTTGCGGACGGTGAGCAATGGGTAGCTGCTGCTGAGGAGCTCTCGCGACTGTCTTCCGTCTCCATCATTAGATCAACTATTATGTAGTTGTGTCATCAGAACTAAAAATGTTTGCGAAATTGTAACAGAATCGGTTCACAGTTGAAAATTGACTACTTAGGTGAAAAATCAATGAACCCCAATTTTTTTACCCTTTGGGTTGGATTTTGGTTTTTAATTACGTGGGACCAACTTCAAGGTATTCTCCCTAATAAAACAAGAATCGTTCATATCGGACTTCGTAGTAAAAAGTTATACGTGATCATACAAAAAAGAAAATGTATTTATGCGTCGACTTGAGAACCTACTCCTTTATTTTTTCGTCGGTTAAAAATAAAAACCTGTTTTAGCGAAATGAAATGACGCCATTACAACTGTAACAAATGTGAATAATTATCATGGCCACAAAAGCCACCAGCTTCGTGTCGTGTTCGTCAGCATTATACTAATTCTATAAATAAATAGTATAAAACGAAGTCACTTTTTGTGTCTGTCTGTGTTACTGCGTTGTTCTTCTAAACCACGTAACAGATTTTAATGCAGTTTTCACCATCATTTAGAGAATTGATTCTATGTTCTATCAAGTCGTAAAAGCCTTGCGCGGCAGGGGCAGGTCGCTAGTGTAGATATATTTTATGTATACTGCGGTCACCAAACTGTTGCCGAGCTAGGTGATTTTGGCAATATCACCATTAAAAGTGATGTTCATTGGGAGGTGTATACTCAGCTGAAAATGTTTCCGTGTCTAATAACCCTGCTCATTCAAGTAATCAGTAGGTACCTACCTTCACTGGAACAAATTGTTACTATACAGTACTTAGTTATATGTCAACAGACTCACCAAGTATTCGACGTATTATCATGGCGACGATTTACATAATATCAAGTGGACAGGTATCGCTGACGGCTTGGCTTGATTTACCGCCGGGTGAGCTGGCTCCTGTGACGTCATAGCCCGGGGGGGATAGGATCGTCATCAAAATTGACAAGATTATTTCCGGACGAGTGTGATCTGTTAGAATATCTGTGAACAGAAGTTGTCGCGAGGTCGAGGAACGAGAACGAGGATGTGGTGATGAAAGGTGTGTCTTATGTTACTCGTCAATCTTCCTGTGTAAATATTTAAAGAAGTAATAAGCTTAGTTGTAGTAACATACGCTGGCTGCATACAGTGACATATTACCTATGCAGGCTTGTACAGAAATAGTATGTTTTGCCTTCATTATGCTGTATGCTGTTGACTGCACAACGTTGCGGATCAGTCAACGACGTTGCGCGTCGGGAGGTCGCTGTTAGTTTCTCACCCCTATTAATCACTTTGTAATACACTAAAAACTCTTACAACTGCATATATAAGTATTACAATGTAGTGATATAATTAATTCGAAACACATTACCATGTTAGATTGTAAGTAGAACATGAAGAACGTTCACAACTTTGTTTCAGTTGATATGGATGCGAGCTCTATTGTCAACACTAAATGAACTACAGCGACGACCGCTACGTAGAACAACTTAGTCACAACTTTAGTTGGGCACTTACGACACGTTATGGCACTGTTACAAAATAGTTCCTTTTTTAAATAAAATATGGAAACATCTTTAACATAACATAACATGACGCCTGTGTGCCCCGAAGTCTTAAGCAGAAGTACACATATAGTACACCCACGGTTCGCCAGTTATGTTTAAGTCCCATGTAACAGGGGACGAGCCTATTGCCACCAACCGGGCGCTAATCCGGACTCAGGGCTGCTACTGAGAAATTCCAGATGGAAAAACCCAATACACTTTGCCCAACCCGGGAATCGAACTCAGGACCTCATGCTCAGCAGTAGTGCTGGCGACCACTTGCGATACTGATATAATAATGAACATACACCCTATGTACGTAGATGTGATATACTTAAAATATTTGAGTTTTATTTATTTACTCAGTTATAATCTTAATTATAATATACAAGCTAACACCAAAATATATATAAACTATTAACTAACTATACAAATATAAGAAGGGGGGGGACCAATCATAGGGCATCAAAAAATTCGTCCGCATCGCTGTCAACAGGAAAAGTGCCCAAAAGGCTGGCAGCATTGCCACGTTGTATGGCAATGCTGATTCTCTGACCGAAGAATAGGCCAGCCTTCTGGTCACATGAAAAGTCGACCAACCGCTTTGCGATGTCTTGAAAAACTAAGTGGGCACTCGGAACCCATGGCCCTAGTGTTTCAACCCCAAACGGTTCAATCTTAAAAGTCCCAATAATATTGGAGTATTTGCGCCGTTTGAGGTTTTCCGCACCTGCAGCAGCAGCCCCAGCACAGCCCGCCGTGCTAGGAAGATGGGATGGCGTAAGGGTGTCGACGCACGTTGCATCCCACACCAAAGGTCTACCTAACTTCCACGGCATTATGGTAATTCCGTTGGGTTCTAGAACAGCTGGCACCCCGGCGGTGACAAGAGCACGACGGATGATGTCATTGATGCTGGCGTGCCGTGCTCTCCGGCCTGCGCTCTTACTGCAGGATAGACCATGGTGTCCGAGACAGTCGACTGCTTAAGGAGCGCCACATAAAGAGCGCCTAGACGCAGACAAGTAGCGAGCCGGAAAGTAGTGTCACCCAGCATAGTGCCTATGTTGGGTGACGGTAGCGCCTGAAGCCAAAGGCCCGACTCCCACACACCCACAGCCAGCAGGCGGGCACGCTCAGCAGTATTGGTGGACGTATTAATAAGATTGTTCCGTACCTGCAGAGCGGCTCATTCCACTGCCTCTGGGAGGATAGGTTCACGGGCCGATCTGTATTCGGGCAAGCCGCTTTCCAGGCGTTCTCCGCATCGGTCAAGCACGGCACTTCAGAGTCGACCAGGCAGGGGGCTAAAATTTTCCCGGTCAACTTTTCAGTGCTGTGGACAGAGGACAGGAACGCGGGTAAGCTAATACTGGTAATTTTGCGGAGATTGTAACCTTGTAGCTAAAATAATAATTTTAAACTAACTTACAAAGCTAATTTTAAGCAAATTCAACCAGTTAATTAGTTCACACAGAACCGATTTATTCCCTTCTAAAACTAATTAGAGTATGTTAAAGATTCGTTATGTTATTACTTGAGGTTCTCGTACAATCTCGATCTAGGTATGAAGTTCACATTCTGCTCCAATGTTCTGCTAATATACACAAAATGTTCTGATGATCTATTCGCCACACCACGAGATTGGATCCGAAGTACTTCACTCGACACTTCAAAGTGCAAGTATAAACTAAATTAACTCAACTATAAAATGAGTGTACCTACTCAAAGAGTTATAGGCAAGGAGTCAGTGAACTGTTTCTTAAAGTCATTACTATTTTACACGTGATTTCTTTATAATGATAATTATGTTATAGGACATTACTGTCGCAGCCTGCAACAAGGGCCTTGATGGACGATCGTAAAAACGTGGGTCGCGGCGAAGCCGAGGCACACATACGTGAGTCCATCAATGCTTAGTTGCGGTTACCAAGGGTTGTATAGTACTTTTCTCAAATAACGTGCGGAAATTCAGACTAAGTAAATCAATTGTAATTGACAGACCCAATGGCGAACAATAAGTTTTCAGGCGCCAGAATGTTCATTTATTTCGTCTTTACTTTATACAGCGATTTGCAAACCAAATCGAAATTGAAATAAAATCTTTGATAAGTAACCTGCTTGGTTGCCATGTGTTGAAGTAAAAGTTTGTTCCATTTTTAAAACACGACAGTTGTGAGTTTTCGTAGTAATTTATTCGGCCGCTAAATATGACTGATATGGATGCTCATACAAACATTTCCGGCCAGGCGCTTGTATGTATTCGACCAGCACGCGTAGCATGACCACCATGTCTATTCTTCAGTCAACAAAACCCGTTTCTATTGTGGTCATGCTACGCGTGCAGTACAGCAATTTATCTCAAAGAAGGTTTTCAAAAAAATGCTAGAATTTCCAAGCATGTTTCAGAAAAGTTCTTATTTTATCGCGTTGCAGCTTTTTAGATCATGTAAGACTTCATTTTAATTAATAAACGTATCGCGGTATGATTGGCATTGTCATTTCAATCAATATTTCTTGCCATCGGCGGCGATACTTAAAACTCGGTGTATTTTCAGGGACACTGGCTCGACTGTCGGTCTTAATTTTGACTCGATATTCTCTCACACTGGAGTAGGTACATAGGTATGTACCGTCGACACTCGTCTGACCACACTCACAGCACGTCGGTGAGCAACATTAGCCGTACTTCTCTCTATTATGGTAATTACGACGTGTACCGGAACGAAGGCTCGGACAAACAACTGCCAGCGCTCCAATCAATTAATTGCCATTTTGCCGTCCGATGCTGGGTGTGCCGGGTGCCGCAGTGTGCTGTGGCTTTGTGCGTTACACACGGATCCACTTTAATTAGCTAAAGGTAAAGGAGGCGTATTGAATACGTCGCTTGACACCGGCGCAGTCCTACTGAGCCGCAGTAAGACTCGACTCTGTGTGTGAAGCTTTGACGTGCCCATAATTTCAATTAATTCCGTTTAGATTGTGCCATACAAGTTTAATTGTATTTTAATTGAAGTTGCTTTTCTATTTAACAGTGTATTGATGTTTTGGGCTTGTGGTTAAGTAATGACAGGTGCACAAGTCGATCGATTGGGTTAAGCTACGCTTGCCGCGGTTGATCCGTGGATGGGTGACTATTTTTACATACCAAGACCCCTATATAACTCGGAAAGCACGTAAAGCCGCTTGTCCCGGCTGTCAGTCGTGAATCTTTGACAGTCGTTACGGGTCGTCAGAAGCCCGAAAGTCTGACAACCAGTCTTACCAAGGGGTATCGTATTACCCATTTACTGGGTTGTGGAGGTCAGATAGGCAGTCGCTCCATGTAAAATAATAGTACTCAGCTGCATCCAGTAAGACCGGAAGCAGACTCCAACCTAGTTGGGAAAAGGCTAGGCAGACTGATTGGTGTTGAAAGTCATCACGTCAAATCATTTATTTCAAATAGGCACATAAAAGGGACTGTCACTAACAGCCGCAGAAATAAGCATTTTGTACCCTGCGTTATTACACCAATACTGACTACTGTGATACATTCTGACTGATTTTTCAACAACCTACTCACACGCAATAACAGAAAACGCCAATAACTGTAAAATATTTCATCAATGTAAAAAATACTGCAAATCTGTGGGGTAATTCTGTAGAAGTTGCTAAGTCTATTATTGACATTGTAGCACCTAGTTTAGCTCTTATCTTTAATAATTGTATCGTCTGTAGGGAGTTTCCTGACCTTATGAAAAATAGTAAAATAATACCTTTGTTTAAATCAGGTAGTACATCAGACCCGACAAATTATAGACCTATTTCAGTACTACCGAACCGACCCACCGACCGACCGTGTTCGTGTGTTTTAGTGTTCCTTTAGTAAAATATTTGAGAAATTAATTATAGAGCAATTGCAAAGATTTTTTAATAAACACAAATTATTACATAGCAAACAGTTCGGTTTTACAAGGGGTCGTTCTACTGCTGACCCGGCGTTGAACTTTTAGGACATAATTTATAATGCTTGGGAAGATAAATGCGATGCCTTGGGCATCTTTTGTGATTTGTCCAAGGTATTTGATTGCGTTCTTCATGAAACGTTAATCAGGAAACTCCGCCACTACGGGATCCGGAACACCGCTCTAGATCTTCGTACTTGAGTAATAGGATTCAGAGCGTTGACGTAAATGGACAAAGATCTCCCGGATCTATAATAACAATGGGAGTCCCACAGGGCTCGATTCTTGGTCCTTTCTTGTTTCTTATTTATATTAATGACTTGCCTTACCTCATAAAGGATAAATAACCATAACCATAACCATGATATAGTGTTGTTTGCGGATGATACTTCACTTTTGTTTAAACTTAAACGTCAGCAGCTGGTTCCTGACGAGGTAAATAGCGCGATCTCACAAGTAGTTCACTGGTTCAATGTTAACAATAAAATTTACTTCTTAATGAAAAAAAAACCAAATGCATTAAGTTTACCCTACCACACGTTAGGTAGGTGAAAACTAAGGTGTTGATAAAGGGCGAAGAATTGAATCCTGAAGATAGCACAGTATTCTTAGGCTTAACTTTGGATGCTAAGCTTCAGTGGGGCCCACAAATAGATAAATTGTCAAAAAGGCTAAGCTCCGCAGCATATGCTGTTAGAAAAATTCGTAATTTAACTGACATAGAGACAGCCCGTTTAGTGTATTTTAACTATTTTCATAGTGTAATGTCGTACGGTATTCTGTTGTGGGGAAATGCTGCTGACATTCAAACTATCTTTGTTTTGCAGAAAAGAGCCGTTCGATCAATTTATAAATTAAGCCTGAGACACTCTCTCAGAGAGAAATTTAAGGAAATTAATGTAATGATGTATGTATGTTCTGTGCCTTCTCAGTATATTTTAGATATTTTTTTATATGCCCATAAAAATATTTTTTTTTTTTTAAATACAGTGATATCCATAACATAAACACTAGGAACAAACACAAATTTATAGTAACTAGAACAAGGCTCAAGAAAATAGGTAGCTCATTCAGATGTCAATGTATACGCTTTTATAATAAACTTCCAAGGCATGTACAAGATCTAAGCCTAAATAAATTCAAATCATTCAATAAATGTAAGTTGTGCCAGAAAGCGTTTTATACCATTAAAAATTACGTTGAGGACAAAAAGGCCTGGGATTAAGCTGCTCCAATTTATTTATTATTTATTTTTTACAGTCAGAACTTTGAACTTTGTAATTTTTTTTTTAAATCATATGCACAACGATATGAATATTTACTTTGTGAAGTATAATATCATTATTATTTATTATTTTTATTACTGTGAACGTGAGTATGTGGGTCAGTTACTTTTAATGATAATCTGGCAGTTTGAGTACTTTATGCGGCCTACCCAAATGTCCTTTCTTTGGTATTGTTCGTCGAGTCGTTGAGCTCCTTAAGTTCTGAGTTGAGCTGCACGATTACTGACAAATGCGTGCACTAACTGGACAGGTCCACTCAAATCTGTATGGTTCTTTCCTCAAAAGACTATTTCAGACACCAATCTACATGATCTTCACATGATCTGACCAAGATTATGTCTGGACTTTAAAAGAGACTGTGACCTCTGAGTTTGTTTCAGCCCCTCTTCTCGGAGTAGTCAGATAGGAAACGCCGACCTCATCTAGTTAAAAAATAATATGATTGACGTGTAAAAGTGTTTTGTACAAACCTACTTACAGAAATAAAAATCATTTATCATTTATCTTCTCCCGTCGCGTTCTGCTTCTCAATCGTCCTTAAATCACCAATATTATCAGCCATCGACCCGCAACGGCCCGCAACTTGTCACGTTTCGGCGTGGATCGGTGATAAAACTTAAATTTGCTAACATGGCGGAAGGTCGCGCGACTTATGCGTTATGGCCACCAATCGCGTCATTATCGTGCGACTAACTACCACCGCGCCGTTTTTGTATATACCTACTGAGTGAACTGAGAACGTTTGAGTTCGGCAAGAGATGTCAATTTCATTTAAGAACTTGTTTTTGAGTGCTATGTAGAGCAAAGCGCGTGCCCACTTTTAGTAATTTTTCATTTCGATCTACATGTGAGTCGTGGTCTGGCATGATCTTGGAAGGGCATCATCTACTTTTCAACATAGTCAATCCCTGCAAGAAATCCATTTCCTCACACAGAGGTTTATGAAAAGCCGGAAAATTCATGAATCACAATTTTTATCAAGCATTAGATAGAGATACGCCATTTTCTGTTTAAAATAATCCTAAAAAAGACCACTATAAAATTTCCAGCGGGCATGTCTTACGCGACCTATCTCTGACGCAATCACCGCGGCCTCATCAGCGTCTCTATAATTAGGTACAATTTATCTGAGGCCAAATGAGCATAATACATGAAAGGCCAGACAAATGGAAGGTCACACTAATTTAATAATGAGTGCAATTTCAGCGCGAAACCGCGTAGCGTCCTGCGGGGCGGGGGTGGGTCAGGTGGAACATGCTGCAGGTACGTACAGAAGGACAAACTCGCTCTGGAACTGAATCTTTGTTGAGTGACTGAATCGGCTGAATATTTTGGGACTAAACACCGCTAAGTTTCATTGCTACTTTTTTATTGACTACAAGAACTAATGACATTTTTTTTTTGGCAAAAACTTACATAAATAGGTAACAAATTTTCATGACAGACTGTTTAATAAAGTAGAAAACTATGAAAAAACTTGTCAGATTGTAACATCGCCTATCGGTTTTATCAAAAATAGGTGTGGTACTCCCAGGCCGCGTTACAGTGGAAAATTAAAAAAACATGTTTCTAGATAAATTTTACCATTTATGTACTATACGGTACGTGTAATGAAAATAATTGTACCTCAACGAATAATGAAATATAATGAAGTTTTGGTGGCGCGGCTGGGGAGTATACTCCCCAGCCGCGCCACCAAAACTTCATTATAGGCCCCTGGTGGCCTGCATACATTATGTGACGTCTAATCGAGCCACACTGTGTCGTGGTTCTTCTGTCCGCGCCCGTGCGGTGGTCGCGCGTGTCGTCCTAAAACAATCACAAGGCAATTAGCACGTGTACGTACAACTATCGTCCACACTCGCCCTCCGCTACCCGCTCTCATGCCCTCACTCGCCATGAATCATGCTAAGCCGCGCGACGCCAACTGATTTATTACAAATTATTCACAGTTTTAGTCATTAGAGGGTTAATTGGTAAACAATTGTGTAGCCTCAGTTTGGATTTATTGTGAGCCCGCGATTATTCAGTGGCCCAACCCGCCCAACGTGCTGCCGACAATAGACGACTACAATTAAATTAGCTCACCGCACCGCGCACCGCTGCCGTTGGAAGGTGAACATGATTTATAAGTTAGCTCATAAACCCGTTTGATTAATGACGAGATATTTTATTACACGAATATTATGTTACAGTGGAATGATTCTGCGAAATTCTTAATCGTAATCGAAGGTAATTTATACTTGTAAGTGAAGCCTTCCACGGTTAGCTTACGATCGTTTAGGATTTAGGATTTAGGTATGTAGTTTTACAAGATATAAGTAAAACATCGATAATTCGATACAAACAATAGCAATCGATGAATATCAGGTATATATATAATATAATATTCTCTTTATTTACACTTCAAAGTCACAAACATCTGTGTAGCGCTGGCTCTTGTACTAGGAGTTCCTGTATCACAAGAGCCAGACCTCTCAATTTACAGGGAATATGGTACAAAAGCGATAGACAAAAATTAAATAATTAATTACAGTTATGGCATGCATTGACAGAAGGTTTCCAATATTAAAAGAGAGATTTTTTTTTTTAATATTATAAAAAAGTTATAAAAAAGTTTAATATAATACTGCGTTAAAGCTCGTACAGACCAGCGCGACGCGACGCCGTGCCGCGACACGAACAATACAATTTCTAAGAAAACAGACGGTATAACAATAACCGGTGTCGCGTCGCGCTGGTCTGCACGAAGCTTTATGTGGAGAGTGAGGGTGAATGTGAATGAGGATGTGTATTAGTGTGTGTGGAGGGGGTGTGTGTGTGCCTGAGGTGTGTGCGTGTATGGTGTGTCATGGTGAATTTGACTAGGTATCATGTTATGCTGCCGAAAAGTGTTTTCTGTTTTCTCATAATCGTAATTTTCTAGCCAGTGAATAATTGTTTTTTTGAATTGGTAGTTGTTTATATGCTTAAGTTGTTTGATCCCCTTTTCTTGGCCGATTTTGTTGTAAAGATATGGGGCAATGTAGCAATAGTGTTTGCTCGCGTAGACGCTTCTGGTATCTTTGACTGGACACCTGTCAATCCTCTTGACTGAGATAGGCAAACTCGGGATGGCATATCGGTGGTATCTTCGCAGGCATTCATAAATTAATATCTTGCGAACGCTGAGAACTTTGGCTTTTTCGTATACCTCAGTCGTGGGCGTCCGGTATCTCAGTGAAATAAGAACTTTTAGCACCGCACGCTGAGCCCGCTCAAGCCCGATCATCTGGGTCTTGCCTGTCACACCCCAAGCGCGGATAGCGTAGCTCAAGATACAATGGCATAATGCTTTGTAAGTTTATAATAATAATAATAATACCCCACCGCCGTATCTCTACGTTGACGTCGTGGTGGGGCTTGCGCGCTCCAAACTCTGGGTCTGTGCCGGTAGAGTTTATTTTGCCGGAACAGGCCTAGGATGAGGAGCCAGACCAAGAGAGATACAGAAACCCGCAGGGCAGCATGTGGCGAGCTGTTGGGCAGTAGCGACCCCACGGACCCTATCTCCCGGGAGAAATCTTGTTCCTCATCTCTGGCTTGCCTTTATTGGCCGGCTGGAGTGAACACTGACGAGGAACAGAGCTCCCACCTCATTCTTGCCTTAATTGGCCGGCTTGAGTGGAGATTCGCAAGAGCAAACGTGCTCGGAGGAAGGAAGTATTTCAGTAAGTGCTCGTAGGGATCTTGACCATCTTCCGGGCTCTGGGATTGTTCTGAAAGCCGTGGAATACCTCTCCACTCCTCAAGCACCTCAGGACGTATTGCCCCCTTGTCGCTACGTCACTATGTGCTAGCGACAGTTTCCGGGGGCCCATTATTGAGTGTGCAAGTCACCCCCTGCCATTTTATCCGTGTACATATAAGACATTGATCAGGCAGGGGCCATAGTCCTTCCATAGTTCCAGGTCACCAGTCAACTTTAGCCACCCAAACCCAATATCTTTGTTTCCATATCCTGCAATAGTCCTACACCAACCGGGGGTTGTCCTTGGGTGCAGTTGCATAGTGCATACAGGGATAACCGTCGGTTGGTGCCTCATTTCATTAAAACGCCTAACGGGCCTCTGCAAGTTGGCTTCGGCCCCTCAAACGCCTTCCAAAGGACCGGGACCCCAGGGTCCCGAGAAATGTGAAAGACGGAAAAAAAAAAAAAAAAAAAATTAATGTTTATATATAGTTTTTTAAGAAATATTTAAAAAATTATAATATTGTATAAATATTAATGAAATAATAATAATGTTATTGTTCCAAAAACAGTGTTACAGATAATTTTTCCACGAGTTATTGATAAGCAGAAACTATGCAATACAATACAATACTTAACTTTAGTGGAAAAGATCACCCGTATCCTGTACTAGTTAAAGAAAAACTGTATCACAGGAGAAAGGGCCTTCCGTTTAAAATTAGTCAGCGTATTGACAAATTTATGTAAGCCGATGTTTGATGGGAAAATATAAAAACATAAAATAAAAATAAGTACTAATTGATAATAAAAGAATACATGAAAAAGTAGGAATATGCTGGTAATTAAAAGAAAGTGACTGTAGGCATGTGTGTGCGTGCTGTGTACGTGTGTTGTGTAAGAGTGTTGTGTAAGTGTGTTGTGTGGTGTGAGTAAGTCGGTGCAGTGTGGGGCGTGATTGCGTATGAGTGTACAGATTTTACTGTAGTGAACTATATTGGTAATAAGTAGACTTTCAAGGAAGAAGACTTTCAGTATCACTATATGAGAGTTTTAGAAGCCAATCACGCAGCAGCAATTTGCACTTTGGGAAAGAATGCTCGTAAATATTGAGTAGTTTGTTCGCTTTGTTATAAAGACGAGTACCGAGGACATAGAAATGTCTACTAGCAAGAGTGGTCCTATGGCGTACGGTGGGACAGAGTGTCCCAAAAAAATTAAAGTGTTTTTTTTTTAACGCATACCCTCTTATTTTGTTTAAATGGTCTCAAAACATCTAAAAATAAAGTTTCGTCTATTTAGAATCACGGCAACCCGTGCCGAGTTGCGCGGAAACCTGTCGGTACTTGTATAGTACGGCGCGCGCGAACTGTCGCATTGATTGCGTGTAATTACTTGTTTGTTTTATTAGTAATTGCGTTGTTTTCGTGTAGTCAACATGTCAGTGGAGTTACGAAGTTCCAAAAAGGAGATATTTTTAATAGGGGACGTAAAACATCAAATCACCGGTTCTAAACTTCCCTCTAACGGGCAAGTACTGGCAGTTTTGTTCTATAATATTCGTGAAGTGAACTTAAGTGTCAATGAAAGTGCAAATCTCACAATTCGTGAGTGTATTATTTATTGGGAAAAGGCACGTATACCGACCAGATCAATACCTACCTATGTTAAGAAACTAGTTAGCTTATACCAAGTTTGGAGAGAATTGCAAAAAAATGCGAAAAAACTCAAGAAGTGTTTGAACAGCGTCGACAGGAGTATGTTTCAAACTTAAACAATTTGTTTGACATCGCACATGCTCTTCAACTGATTAAAATAAATGAAGATAAAATCTTCTTGCAGCTCCAAAGAGAACCAGGTCGGCCCGGTCACTTTTCGAAGCATTTCAAAAGCAGCTTTGCAGAAGTTTTGCCAGCATTTGTGGTATTTGACAGATGAAGTATCTATTCTGGCTTTATTTGATGATGATGTCGATCTAGAGACTAAAGTAAAAATGATTGCTAACCTAACTAGAGAAATCCCAACAGCCCACAATAAACGTTACATTGCATCCAAAGAAGAACTCTGTGGCCCACTTTTTGGTACGTTAATTAAGCTTTGATTTTGTTCTTTTACTAAGTTTGCTAATAGGTATAATTGATAACTGATCTATCTGTTTTAATTTCAGAGAAAAACATTGATGAATTCGTCTCTGTCAAAAGCAAGTTCCTGTTTAATCGACTCCAGATTGACGACAGTTTTCTGTACAAGTGCCCCTCTTCGTGGTCAAATGATGATTCGTTTCTACAGGCTAAAAGGAAGCTGCTAGGACTGAAAGCAGTTAATGATACGGCAGAAAGAGCGGTTAAGTTAATGCAAGACTTCCATGGTTTGATCACTGTTCAAGAGGAGCAAAAACAATTTTTATTACGTTGTGCACAGACAGGTATATCCCGACTGTAAAAAGCAAACTTTGAAAAGAAAATTCGATGATTGATGTCCCTTTTATAATAAAAAGAAAATAAATACGAAATATGTGTTTTATTTTTATTTATTTAATTAATCTAAAAATTCAATTAAACTTTTCTCTATAGTGAGCCTATAGCTTTCATACTAACTTTTAAACTTAAAGTTTGACATCAAGTCGGCACGGGTTAGTGACATCCGATCTCAATAATATTTTATATTTAAGTTTTTAGAGTCAAATGGAAAAAAAATAAAGGGTATGCGTATTGAAATTCCGAAAAAAAAATATCCCCCTTGTAGCCTGGGACACCCTAGTGGGACATACATGACTTTATAAATAAATATCAGTTTACGGACACGACCTGTCAGTACTTTTAGATGTATAAGCCAATTCAGTGTGTGTGTCAAGGAAGACTCCAAGGTACTTGACATTGTTTGCCATCTGTATGCATTGGCAACTGCAGGTCTGTGTACTTGTGCGTGCCAAGACAGCTATGAGCCTTAAGGGAGAGCAAATTACTTGAAGGTTGGGATTGAGTGGATGGTGAAAAAGCGACATAGTTAGTTTTAGCGACATTTAGAGAGAGCAAGTTATTATTCAACCACGTCATGATCATTCTGAGAGCATTCTCGGCATCAGTTTGAGCATCTTCCCAGGTTTTGCTACATACAAGTGCAGCGGTGTCGTCTGCATAGACAAATATTTTACAGTTTTTTTAAGTTTAACTGGCAAAGTTCGTTTGCGTAGATTAGAAAGAGCGTAGGACCAAGTACACTACCCTGGGGCAACCCAAAGCCACTGAGATCAATGTTATCACTTTGTGAGTTTTCTATTTTTACACATTGGCTTCGTCCTGTAAGGTCTTTGAAAATTTTCAGAGCCACGCCCCTTATTCCCACGCGTTCCATTTTCTCCAGAAGGATGGTGACAGAGACAGTGTCAAATGCTTTGAACAGATCTAGAAATATGCCTAGTGTTTTGGTTTAATTATCTAGGGCATTAATTATTGGGCACGCCACAATTGTGGCGATAAGTCCCCTCTTTGAGGAGTGGCTAGAGAGGCGCCACGGCGTCCTCACCTTCCGCCTGACGCAGGTCCTCACCGGACATGGTTGTTTCGGGAGGTTCCTGTTCAGGATAAAGCGGGAGGAAACGCCCGGGTGTCACCACTGTGTGGATCGCCCGGAGGACACGGTGGAGCATACGGTGGAGGTCTGCCCAGCTTGGGCGGAGCACCGCCGTGTCCTCACGGAGGCGATCGGCGGCGGCGATCTCTCGCGTCCGGCCCTGGTTCAGGCCATGGTCCGGAGCGAGAGTGCATGGGAGGCCGTCACCTCCTTCTGCGAAGCAGTAATGCTCGCGAAGGAGGAGGCGGAGCGCGCGAGGGAGAGGCAAAATGCGCGCCCTCGCGCCCCTAGTCGCCGCAGGAGACGCCCCGGGCGTCGGGAGTCGAAAGCCGACTTCCGGCCACCGTAGGCGCGGGCTTGCGGACGGTGAGCAATGGGTAGCTCGCCGTCCGATAGGGACCAGGCCCGGGTCGACGGCGCGTTGTCTTCCACGCGCGCCTCAAAGAGATGTCAGCACCAACTGACGGGGTCCGGAAGGGCCAATGCCTGCCGGGGTTGCGGGTTTGTCTGAAAGGGATATCGCGACCTCGGCACACAGGCAACGGAAGGAACACGGGTGGGTTTTAGTCAGTAAAAGTCTGACACGCCCTCCCGCTCCACCCAGAGCGGGAGAAGTTATTTGATAATTTCCCACACTCAAAAAAAAAAAAGGGCATTAATTATGCTATTAGTCAGATCTAGAACTGCATCTTCAGGACATTTATGTTTTCTGAACCCACACTGGTTTTGCGCAAGAATATTATTCTTATCTAGGTAAATAGTTAGTCGTGAATGTAAAGCCGTTTCAAAAAATATTGATAATGAGGTAAGAACCGATATGAGTCTGTAGTTATTGACACTGCCTCTGTCACCTCCCTTATGAATGGGGTGTACCAGTGCTTTTTTAAACTCGGTGGGAAATACACCTTTATACAGACAAAGATTGATTATGTGCTTCAGTAAGAAATATTTTGGCAACTTTGATAAACGCGGTGGGTATTTTGTCAACACCGGCAGCGCTGTCATTGCGTAGGCTCATAATAATGAAGTTTAATTCAGCTTCGTCAACTGGTAATTAGGCCATCGAGTTGAGAGGGGTATTGTAATTACGTGTCTCACAGGGCAGGGTAAAAGGATGTAGCGGTGGAGTAATTTTTGCTAGCTCCTTGCATTTATTTGCAAAATAACTGTTGACCTTGTTGATAGATGTAGTGGGGTCACTTGTGATATTGAGGAGATCTAATGCAGGTTGATACGTTTTCTTCATATTTGCAAATTCTTTAATTATATTCCAAGTTGCTTTAGGATTTTTATGGTGTTTTTCGAGTTCGGATTGGTTATAACTACGTTTTAACTTTCTTAAAAGGTTCTTGCAAAAATTACGATAGCGGATGTAGATAGTTTTCGAGGTATCGTCATCTGGTGATCTCTTAGATATTTGATGTAGTTTATCACGATGTTTAATGCATTTTAAGAGACTGGGTGTGATCCATAGTTTAAGGATTCTATTTTTGCAGGGTACCTTTACTACTTTGGTGTTTTTATTTATAACAGCCGTCAAAGTGGCTACGAAGATTTTTGAGGCTTCACTGGGATCACAACTATGAAAGACTTCGGAAATTTGGATGGTTTCAATGTCCTTAGCTGCGTCTGGAATGTTTGTACGTTCCTTATAGAGTTTAGATTTAGTATTTCTATGGGTAAGTTCAATATTGAAGAGTAGTGGAGTGTGATCAGTAAAGGGTGAGTCAAAGTCTTAATTTTTTTTGTGGACTTAAGCATCACATGATCTAGGCGGCAGTTTACTAAGCGAGTCGGGAGGAGATATGCAGGTAGTAGACCATGGGATGCCAGAGTGTTCAATCACAATGCGGATCGGTGTTATTTGGAGAGATATTAATGTTAATATCTCCGACTATGGCGACTGTATTAAGTGCTGACAGTGATGTGAGCAGATCATCAAGGCTTGCCACAAACGGTGCCGTGTTGTGTGCGGATGGGGAGCGATAAATTGCGACTAGTGCAAATTCTGTGCCGCACTTGGCAATGAGGCAGTTTGCATTGCAAAGCTCCACTTCAGTGACAGCCCAGTCAAAGTTATGTCGGGCATATATTATAACTCCGTGATTTTGATTTTTGTGACTACTTTTAAAAGGAGTATAGTCTTCAAGATGTGGACATTCATTTGGTGACCTTGCTTAGCCAACACTCGGTCAAAACTATTAGATCACATTGAACATCAGTTCTTTGCAGTAAGAGCATCGAAATTGCGATTAACACTACGTACCTTGACGTGCAGTATACTAATAGACTTAGGGCCTTTGTAAGTGAATTTTGAGCACTGTTCAGGAGAGCATACTACAAAGTCCGAGACTTCATAAGTTTCTAGGTCCCGAACGATTTCATTTTTCATTCAGTTTCATTTTTCAGATTTTCATTCAGTTTGCAGCAGAAGTTTGGAACTGGCGACATGTCTCAGGGTTTTAAAAATATGGATCAGCTTGCGCACTACTTTTGGCGGTACCCGATATATGTAGTGACCATTTAAGATTGTCGTATATATATATATAATCGTTGGCATTAAATACCAACTAGCGCATCACCCCTGCTTCGCACGGGTGCGATTTACTGAAGTGGCGACATTTAAGTTTTGTAAGTGGTTACATTATAACTTCCAACCAAGTTCAGTTTCCAAAAATTATATACCTACTAAAAATGAACATAATGTATGGTACATGGTCAGATACTCATGACATTTTTCCATTGAGTGTCAGACACTCGCAACATATTGCCGTTGAGTGTTAGACACTCTAATTAGGTACTTTGCTGCCAAGTACCTGACAGTCGCAACACTGTTCTTCAAATGTACGTACTGCCCAATGGTATAGATTTGGCATCCAGAACGACTATCTATAAAAAACTCATCAACTTCTTAAGGTACAAAGGACATTGACCTTTTCCAAGTTCACATTATCTGAAAATATTTGTTTGCGCAGGCCTCCTGTTGCCTCCAGTGCTCGTACATAAATTATATTGACGGTTGTCGCGCAAATAGTGTTCGGTTACTGAGAGGTCGAAGACACCCTATTTTTATAACGCAGCATAGTTACTTAATGTTAGTATTTATATTATAGAAGCGAAAAGAATATTTTCTTTATGTTTTTTCACAAAGCGCGGCAGATGACTGTTTTTCCGAATTTTCAGTTGCAGGTTTTAGCACATTTCATGAATCTTTGTTGACAAAAATAAATAAAAATAAACATTTTGTTTTCCAGTCGGTGTCCACCCGATGCTTTTTCAGTGCCTGACATAACAAGGAAACAATTTTATTGAATTAAAAATATTTTATTTCACTTATTACGGTTCTGGTCATTTCCTATTGAGAAGAGCCGGCAGCATACTCCATACGTTACTCTTATAAAAATAATTGGCATTTAAGTACAATGTTATCAAATTACAGTGTTAATAAAATTTCAAAATTCATTTATTCAAACTAGGCTGAGAATCAGCACTTTTCAGACGTCAAAATTACATAAGACAGTCACCCAAAATACCCACCCTTCACTACTTCCTAGTGCGTTAGCTGAGAAGAAGAAGTGGCGGAACAAACTCCCCAGCTATCTGTTCAGTTAGAAAAAAAAAGATTCTATATAATAGTATGCAAAATAAATTTAATTACGCAACACACAACATAATATTGTTAGCCATATAAATAATAAATTATTAGCCATATGTCCGCTAGCACATGCCAATATACCAACCAAAATAATACTCAGGCAGAACTATACTCATGCAGAAATAAAAACTAAACGTAAACACAACTTAATATCTAAATAAAAGCTTCCAGTCATAAAGGGCGTGCCCGCTTACATATAGCTATATAAAGCTGTAACTGGAAGTTATAAATGATAAACTAGGACCATCGAGATAAAATAAATAAACCGTTAATTACTAATAACAATAGCGAAACCATGATCAGCAAGACGACTAGTCACCCCGATGCTACCGCACGCAGTGACATCTAAGGGAGCATGACGAACTTGCTGCCGGTTGCTCAGGCAAAAAATTAATATATAAATAAATATGGGAAGCAATAGAGGCCTATCAACAAGATCGCCGGCGCGTAACTTGGCAAGACTCGTAGATGTACATGTATGTAATAAATTAAGCAAATAGCCATAAAATAATGACATGCAATAAAAATGCTTTTTTTTGTTGCACTAAGAGTAGGTATACATGCTAGAGCATGTAGAGCATGCATTATAATCATTCATCTTCTGATTAAGCACCTAATTTAGTTATCATAAAATAATTTCATACGATAATAGAGTAGTGTTTCTTCAGAAGTGAATGCCCCGTTATCGTCACTACAAAGAGTGTTTGTCCGTCTGCGTCCGACTCCGGACGGATCGCTCATATATATTTATATCACGTATCATCTATCGTATCACAATGGATATCGTTAGCATCTAACCGCCATTTATTTAGAAAGCTTCGTTTTTTTTTTAGTTTTGGGACCAATCAATATAAAAAACGTTGGGTCTAAAAATTCTAAAAACGATTTTCATCTGCCATAACTTCTTACGTACATTTAAACATACTTCTATATGTGTCAGGCTACGTACCGATTTAAAGTTAATTGAATAGAATTAACTTAATCAGTTTCTTTGCTTCCTTTTTTTCGGTTCGGTTACTTTAAATGTCATGACATTTTCCACACTTACTTCCCAAAAAACTTGACATAGTTGACTAATAAGGAGCTGTACTACCTCAGTGTATTAGGTACTTGCAGCGACAATAAATGATAGGTCTTATTTGATCTGTCTTCGTTTAACGTACAACTCAGTCTATCCCAACAAATGCTACTGTTTGACACGTTTCGATAATCACTATCTTTGTTTATTAATTCTGTTGAAAATTAATATGTAGGTATCTTATAGAACTTAAATAAATTATAATAGGTGTAGGTAGGTAATAGTTCAACGGGCTTAGAATTGACTTAACTGTTCATTTTTAATTAAGTAGGTACCTACAATTTTAACGGTTATTCGATGTATAATATTCAGCAGAGGACGTTTACGGGCTAATACCTAATTGTAATGATGATTAAAAATTTCTACAAATGATACATTTTCTAATACTTTAGTTCAATTAAACGAAAATTCAATTAGGAACAATTTTGAGTTTCTTTCTAGAAATTAAAGCCAAAATAGTTTACAATTTCGGGAATCATCGTTAGATACTTATAGCTTTAATAAATCACTTCGGTAATCCGAGTAGACACATAGATTTGGCTTTTATCGTCATCCTCAGGTTGTTTAAAAAAATTACAACTACCTAATTATGAATTATATTCTCTCGGCCTTTAATTTAGTTAACGTTGTCTGGGTCACACGTGTCTCACATGTGGTGCACGTGTCTGGCACCGGTGCAGCCGCTTGCCGCCGCCGAAAGTGCCGCATAATGTAAACCGCACAGGTTCTCGTCCGGTGATGAATCACTCGTACACGGTAATGTACGTACCCGCGCCGCGCGTATCCGGCGCCGGATGGAAGAGGATACTCGCTAATGTAACCTAGCTCAGAGAAAATACGATTTTGTGCAAAGAAAATAACGTCGTCTCGCTTTAACTGTGCACCGCTTGGAGTGTTGCGTAAAGATCGAATGTTTGTAA
This sequence comes from Agrochola circellaris, assembly GCA_914767755.1. Lineage (NCBI taxonomy): Eukaryota > Metazoa > Arthropoda > Insecta > Lepidoptera > Noctuidae > Agrochola > Agrochola circellaris. The sequence continues at coordinate 19,067,059 of OU611854.1, forward strand.
TATTTATCAGTGATGATCGAGTTATTAATTATAGTTTCATTGTAGTAATCTATACAAATAAATAAAATTGTGTTTAATAAGTAAACAGTTGAGTGAGTCACAAAAATTGCAAACTAGTTTTTAATTTTCAGATACTACACTCGAGAGCAATGAATCCGGGTCACTTAAAGAATGTTAAAAATCTCGGAAACTAAAAATGATAGGTTAATGCAATAAATTGTATTTAATAGACAATGTAATACTCCTTAAATGAAAGTAAAAAAAATATGAGTCACCATACATTTTATTTACACAAAATTACATAAAGAAAAAAACTGCTGATCTCTCCTTAAAACAAAAATAGGAAACATGAAATTTTTGAACTTTATTACGATTTTCTTGAATTTTAATACTTCGTATTGCCTCCTCGTGCTTCCATTACTGCGTTTACGCGGTTTGGCATGCTGTACACCAAGTTCCTTATACGATTTTGGGGAATATTCTCCCATTCCTCTGTGAGAGCAATTTTGAGCTCACGAAGCGTGATTGGGGGAGGGTTTCGTTGTTTTACGCATCTGCCTAGCTCGTCCCAAGCATGCTCGATCGGGTTGATATCCGGGCTGCGCGCTGGCCACTCCATACGAGTAATGTTCATCTCTTGAAGGTAGTCATTCACAATCCTACCTGTATGAGGTCGGGCATTGTCATGCATAAATATAGCATCCTCACCTAAATTGACCATAAATGGACCAACGTGATCATTGAGGATTTCTTCCACATATCTTACGCTAGTTAAAGAGCCGTTTTCTATGATCACCAGCTCTGTGCGACTTTCAGAAGAAATTCCCGCCCACAAAAGTACAGACCCACCACCGTAGGCTACTTTTTCTTCGATGCATGCTTGCTTGAATCTTTCCCCTGGTCTTCGATACACTCTGTGTCTTCCATCGTGCTTGTAGAGCATAAATTTTGATTCGTCGGAGAACATAACTTTTGACCAATCTTCAATACTCCAATTTACGTGGCTCTGGGCATAATATCTTAGTCTTGAAATACGATGCCCACGCTCCAGTTTAGGGCCGTTTGCAGGTCTAAGGGGTTTTAAGTTAGATTCAGCAAGCCGACGTCTTACTGTCCATGCACTTGGGTTACTTCCTCCGAGGCGTCGAAACTGATTTGTGAGTTCAGTTCCTGTGAGAAAGCGATTTCGAAGCATGGTGTTCACCAAGTATCGGTCTTCTCGTGCTGTGGTACACCTGGTTCTGCCCGTTCCTGGTCTGCGTAGGTTAGAACCAGTTTCTTCGTAACGTCGGAGAACTCTTTGTACAAAGTACAAAGGACTGCTGTTGACAGCGACACACCGACAGTCCTGGCTGTATCGCGCTGACTCCGGCCGGTTTCCAGCATTGTAAGTATTCTGGTGCATTCTTCAGGCGTAAGCGACATAATTTCAGCTTGAATAATGAATATAGAGCACTATCAACATGGTTTATGTACCCACATAAATGACAGATTACAAACAAAAGCAAAACCAAATGCTGTAATTTCGTAGTTCCATCTTCGAAAGTGGCCCTTTTTCAAATTTGATTTTTTTATGATATAACTTTACAATAACTAAGAAGTTTTAATACCTTCATTTAAGGAGTATTACATTGTCTATTAAATACAATTTATTGCATTAACCTAGCATTTTTAGTTTCCGAGATTTTTAGGATTCTTTAAGTGACCCGGATTCATTGCTCTCGAGTGTAGTTTAGGTGCTAGTTTGAGATACAAAATAAGTACCTCGTATTTATATTTCAAGTAAGTTACTCCTTATAACATCAGGTTCTGCCAGTGAAAGTCGCGTGATTCACGGATATTAGCCGGAACAAACAGACAGACAGACAAAATTAAAAAAAAAAAAAATTTAAGTACCGTACTTATATACTTTCATATGCATTTAGTAAAAAGCTGTTTTTTGACGTTACAAAGAGACACTTCAATTTTATTCATTTGTAGTACTGTATTATCTATCTTCTATATACATATATAAAAATGAATCCCTATTTCCCTTGGTAACGCCATCACGCGTGAACGGCTGGACCGATTTCACATATATTTTTTTTGTGTTCGTTGTTATTGTCAGGAGAAGAATCCTATGAAAGAAAAAATTTAGAAAATTGCGCAGAAAAATGGAAAATTTCACAAAACTTAACGACTATTTTATCTGTCGCGTTGGACAGTTAACGCATTTGATGAATGTGAATTTAGCAGAGTAGGGTAGGTAGGTAGATAGGTAGGGTAGTTAGGGTAGGTAGGTAGGGTAGGTAGAGTAGGTAGGGTAGGTAGAGTAGGTAGGGTAGGTAGAGTAGGTAGGGTAGGTAGGGTAGGTAGGGTAGGTAGGGTAGGTAGGGTAGGTAGGGTAGGTAGGGTAGGTAGGGTAGGTAGGGGAGGTAGGGTAGGTAGGGTAGGTAGGGTAGGTAGGGTAGGTAGGGTAGGTAGGGTAGGTAGGGTAGGTAGGGTAGGTAGGGTAGGTAGGGTAGGTAGGGTAGGTAGGGTAGGTAGGGTAGGTAGGGTAGGTAGGGTAGGTAGGGTAGGTAGGGTAGGTAGGGTAGGTAGGGTAGGTAGGGTAGGTAGGGTAGGTAGGTAGGGTAGGTAGGGTAGGTAGGGTAGGTAGGGTAGGTAGGGTAGGTAGGGTAGGGTACGGTAGGTAGGGCAGGTAGGGTAGGGTAGGTAGGTAAGTGCGCCGTAGATAAGTACATAGTGCTACCCGTGCGAAGCCGGGACGGGCAGCTAGTAATATATAATAATGTATATAAAGATTTTGTGTCGTTCCAAGGCGTATTTATATACCTAGGTACGTATTTGTTATAATATTTCAAACTAAACTAAAATTCTCGTACTTGTCTGTATAAGCAGCTTTTCTCTGATGCAACTTGAAGTTAATCGTGAGACTATAACAGATTTAAGTGGCTTGTTCATAATGCGTACATAAGTAATCAGTATGATATTCTGCAGAAACTGATAATCCCAATAGTATTTTTCTACAATATTACTGAACTGAAAAAGAAAGAAAGAAAGATTAGGAGTTCTCATTGAACGTTTTGTGTCCATCACGGGTTTAGTTAAAGCTTTTGATGAAATAGTTGTAGTTGAAAATACCATAAAACTGATATCTTAGATCCGAACAACTTGTAGCTGATCGGTGTCTCTCTGCCGAGCAGCTCAATACTCTACGAGAGAAGACAACACACACTTGAATACAAAAGAAACAAATACTATGAAAGTCGCCACTTAATGCGCTTTCCTAAGATGAATTATATAAACAGTCTAATAAATTAATATCGATAATTCTTGCAGCACTGAAATGAAACGTTTTAGAAAATAGTTCTGTGAAAGGACTCATTAGACTCGTAGGCATTTGGCAGCCGTAGAAACTTTTCAAAGAGGGATTTAAAGATATAGAATGAATATCGAAAGAGGTTTATGTGGACGAACTAATAAGAGGCGCCCAGCCCGGGCCGCGGGTCAGGGCTTAATCCCGTATATGAGCCCGGGATCCCGGGTCGGGCCCCAGGGCGGAGCGTCTCTACTTAATGAACTTATTGATACTGCCGTTTAATTGGTGAATGCGAGTTAATTGAATGTGTCACGTGACGGATTTCGATCACCTTATTAGTCGGCCGTGTGTACGATTCCGTATTCGTTCGTTCACTCATAACGGTTTCACTTTGATGTCAAGAATTAAATAGACACAAGAATTTTGTGAAATGTCTCATTTGTTACACGCCAGTTTTATTTTGTAAAAGCCACTGTTTTTTTCAGGCTCGCTAGATTTCAATCTAGATAAAGCACACTGTCTAGGCACATCAAAAGAACTGACTAGTTCAAGGTTGATATCATTAATGTCTTACATCTGTAGAACTATATAAATTTCAATAAAACTCCTGAAAGAAAACATTTCCAACTGGTTACTTAGTGAGTCGTGCGTGAGTCTGCTCAGTGGAATGCCGCCGCCGCACAGTGGTCTGAAAATCAAGCTCCATACTCATAGAAACTTAATGTCAGAAATTAATAAATAAAAATATGTTTTGTGTTTAATATACCTCCCTTTGTTTTACTAATATAGTATGAAGGGTATGAGTAGCTCCATGCGTGAGAAAATTTTTTTTTTCTTTTTTTTTGTATGGAATAAAACACTTAAAGTGCTTTTTTTCAAAACTGAATAGAACTGATGGGCTAGTATTCACATGAGCTATTGCACCATACACGGCGATCAAGATGACATACAATTCTTGAGCCTTTCGGTGCCGCTTTGCATGTAGCAAGCTTTGGAAATTTTGAATTTACAGTCGGTGATCTTTCAAATCTTTGATGGTATTTTGTGAAGCTACATATTGCTTTGAATATGAAAATAGTATGTAAACTAATACTCATGCAAGAAGAGACAAACATACACACACACACACCCTCACACACTCACAAACTTTCGCCTTTATAATCTTAGTGTGATTATAAAGGCGAAACTTTGTGTGTGTGTGTGTGTATGTTTGTCTCTTCTTCACGCTCAAACAGCTGAACGGATTTGGATGAAATTTAGCACACATAATAGTTTATAACCGGGAATAACACATAGGTAATATATTTAACAACACACAGGTATATAATTAAATGAAGTAACCAACCACATAACTGATATTGTCGTTAGTTAATAACCTGCTAATGACTTTTATAATGAAAATATTAGAAAACGATGTAGATTATTTACATTTTACTACAAAATTAATTTCACGAAATAACTCATTTGTTAATCACCGTCATTATTGTTGAATTTTAATTTAATAAGCATTATGGGACAGCGAGTGTTAATGAGGGTAGTTATAATATAAATAGGACATTTAAACTAACTTCACTCAGTAGCTCTTTGCACTTGTGCTTTACTATACTTATTACGTTCGATTTGTTTTCGTGTTATGATGGAAGCTTTTAGTACCAATTTGGATATTTTTATGTTTGTGGCTAACAATAGCTGTTTCTCACAGCCCAGTGTATTATATGAAGTTTTTGTCAATGCCGTTGATTTGTCAGAAATCGAAAATAAAGAATTGAAACAATTCTGTCAGACTCGTGTGTGTTCGTTGAGGAACAAATGGATCTCGTGTAATCGCACGAGACATACTTTCATAAAAAAGTATGAGACATGGCTGCAAGAAGACATAAAATGGCCTGAGATCATGAAGGACAAGATGACACCTTGTTTAATGTTAGAAGAGCAGCAACCATGTTCCAGTTTTGACTTCGGTGTAAATGAGGGTGCATCAACATCATACAAACCGGAGACGTACAGTGTTGGAACATCAACTGTTGTGAGTCCAAGAAAAGTGTTCTCGGAGCTAAGCCCGCTACAGAAGAGAAGAAGAGTGAAAGAGCTCCTCACGCATAGCACTGAAAGCCTTGCTTATGCAACTGGTTTAAGTGCAGATAACAAAAATGTAGCAGATATAATAAAATTGATCACAGAGCATCCCGAAGAGGCTACAAAGATAAAGGAATTGTTGAAGTCCAAGAAAGCTATGCCCATATATTCCGCTGATAAAGCTTTAGGAATTCTGACTTCATTGAAGCTTTCAAAATGGCAGTATACAATATTAAGAGCTTGTGCAAAAGAAGAAGGAATACTACTATATCCTTCATATACTGCTATCTTAGAGGCGAAAAAGGACTGTTATCCACCAAAAGACACCATAGAAATTACCGAAAGAGGGGTAAAAGTAAAGCTTCAAGCGATTTTGGACAAAACTGTTGCTAGATTTGGGAAATTCCTACGTTTGGAATCTTCGCTAGATGGCAAAGAGCTAACATTGATATGCAAGTGGGGCTTTGACGGTGCTTCAGGGCAAAGTTTGTACAAACAAACTATGGCGGGTGAAGATGATTCAAGCAATTTTATGTGTTCTTTTGTGCCTCTGCGCTTAGTTTGTGGTGAAGAAAAGTTATGGGAGAATCCAAAGCCATCTTCCACAATGTTCTGCAGACCGCTCTATTTTAAATTTGCAAATGAAAACAAATTAAATATTAAGAAAGAACAGGCTTTGATTGAAGCTGAGATTGCAGCACTGGAGCCGTCTATTATGGGAATTCATACTGTTAAGCACTCAATGCTTATGACCATGATAGATGGTAAAATCACTTCGCAACTGTCAAATACTTCAACGCAGACTTGTGACATCTGTAAAGCTACCCCTTCGGAAATGAATAAGTTAGAGAAGATCTCAGAGTAAGTTTTGAATAATTTGTTATATTTCAGATTATCGTAATGCTGTGTATCTTTTTATTAATTAATTCACTTTCTTTCCAGAAAACCTGTTTCAACAGATATATATCAGTATGGTTTGTCTACACTTCATGCTTGGATTAGATGTATGGAGTGCCTACTCCATATTTCGTATAGACTAGACTTCAAAACATGGCAAGCCAGAGATGCAGACAGCAAAGAGTCATTGAAGAGTAGAAAAAAAACTATACAGCAGAAGTTTCGTGATGAAATGGGCCTCCTAGTAGACATCGTTAAACAAGGTGAGTTATGATAACAGTCGTTGTTCTTAAATCTTATTTTTTCAAATAACGTTAGTTCTATTTATTCTTTACAAAGTTGTGGATTAGTTTTGATTCATTTATAATTTTCAGGTTCCGGAACCACAAACGATGGAAACACAGCGAGGAAATTTTTTGGTAATCCTGCCAATACTGCAGCTATTACAGGCTTGGATCCTAGTTTGATCCAAAGATTTGCAACACTTTTGCGTGTGATGGCCTGTGGGGAGCCCATAAATGTTGAGGCGTTTAAAAACTTTGCGCGCCAAACAGCAGAATTATATGTGGAGCTCTATGGCTGGTATTACATGCCTTCGAGTGTCCACAAACTTTTACTGCACGGTGCTGAAGTTATTAAACACTTCAATATTATGCCCATTGGCAAATTATCTGAAGAGGCATCGGAAGCCAGAAACAAAGACTTCAAGAAAATCCGAGAACAGCATTCGCGCAAATTTTGTCGAAAAGCGACAAACGAAGACATTTTCAATGGTCTCCTTGTCTCGTCAGATCCCTACCTGTCCAGCATAAGACCTGTGCTGAGAAAATCAGTAAATACACCTATTACTGATGATATGAAATCTCTTCTTATTGGTGACGATGCAGATCTAGACAAAGAGAATGTTGAATTTATTGATATTAACGCGTCAATGCTGGACTCGGATTTAGAGGACTGACGACAGCAAAGATACTCTCTGCTAATCGTTTTTGTATAAGTAGTTATAGCAAATAATTATAATAAAATAATAATAAGAATATAATTAAATTAATTAATATAATTAATTAGTAATATAATTAAACAGTAATATTTAATATATCATAGTTATAGGAGCTGTAAATAGTTGTTGTAGTCTTAAATTGACAATTTTGACGTTACTTTTATTGTTATTGCCTTTCTTGCACATAATTTTTGTTGTAATGTATTAGTATTAACTATTTCATTAACAGCTCCCCCAAACGTATTATACATTAACTATTTAATACATGTTTTTATCTTTCTTCACTTTTAACCATATATTTAAAAATAAAAATATCCTTAGTACATATTTATTCCTTACTAGCTGCACCCCGCGGTTTCACCCGCATAAGTCTCGATTCCGTGGGAATATCGAGATAAATAGTAACCTATGTGTTATTCCCGGTTATAAACTATTATGTGTGCTAAATTTCATCCAAATCCGTTCAGCTGTTTGAGCGTGAAGAAGAGACAAACATACACACACACACACCCTCACACACTCACAAAGTTTCGCCTTTATAATCTTAGTGTGATTATAAAGGCGAAACTTTGTGTGTGTGTGTGTATGTTTGTCTCTTCTTGCATGAGTATTAGTTTACATACAATTTTCATATTCAAAGCAATATGTAACTTCACAAAATACCATCAAAGATTTGAAAGATCACCAACTGTAAATTCAAAATTTCCAAAGCTTGCTACATGCAAAGCGGCACCGAAAGGCACAAGAATTGTATGTCATCTTGATCGCCGTGTATGGTGCAATAGCTCATGTGAATACCAGCCTATCAGTTCTATTCAGTTTTGAAAAAAAGCACTTTAAGTGTTTCATTCCATACAAAAAAAATTAAAATATTTTTTTTCTCACGCATGGAGCTACTCATACCCTTCATACTATATTAGTAAAACATAGGGAGGTATACTAAACACAAAACATATTTTTATTTATTAATTTCTGACATTAAGTTTCTATGAGTATGGAGCTTGATTTTCAGACCACTGTGCGCCGCCGGTCACTTTGAGTCGAACTTTTATTGCTATGTTTAATGAAACCGTTTAAAAAAGAAGGGTTATTGCGTCGCCGGGTCAGGTAGAAAAAAGCAATTAATGTAATGGCAGGGAGGAATGGGCCGACTTCATGCAGATGAATCGTATCGCGTTCGGTTTGATTCGTCCGAACACGTGCGATTCTCTCATCTGTTGATTCCGCTCAATGTAGCGTTTCTATTCCATCTGTGAGGTTCACGTGCTTATTATCATAACTTAGCATTGGCAGCTCGTTCGTATGATGATCAGATAATGAAGGAAAGCGTGGAACCTATTCATTCCTTATCTTTTTACACAAGTGATAATTATGAGGAGAACAAATCGCCATACGTTGTCACCTCGCCTAGGTAGATATCTGTTTTCTGTGACATTTCTTGTTAAAATAATTCCTAACGCAGGAGACACGGGCCATGTCTCATCTTCGTTGCTTATAAATATGTTCATTGCTCAATTTTAGAAGTCTCTGTTAAAGATTACATCACTAACCATTTACAGACATTTACCGATTCCACTCTCTTCCAGCTCACCGGTGCGTTCATCAACTCTAATAAATCCTAAATCAGGAGCAGCAAACATTATGGACGAGCAAGAGCTCAACAACTGTTCTCGTTGTGCTCCGGCGCCATATGTAAATCAGGCCGATAATTGTTTCCGCGACGACCAACCGGCGGCGGCACAAATAATGAACACGCTGCATTTGATCGCGCGGTGTAGCGTCCCACCCGCCACGGTACATAAGTACTGAACACGAACTGTTCCAAGTTACAATACACGCGCCTGTGAAACTATGCGTGTTGCAACTATTTAGGTTTCAATACAGATGACAAGTACAAAATAGGTGTGAATGCATAATAATGAAGTTGATAATCTTGAACGTTACGGATCTTGCTCTATACAATGCCACCCATGGGCATGTGACCGCCCCGTATTTTTCTGAATATTCATGAAAAATTATCGCGAGTTAACTATAAAACGGAGTATTTTTAATATTTTTCATGATATTAATATAGTATTTTTTTTATGTTACTTGTTTTCTTGTTTATTAGTACAGATTTTTTTTTGAAGAATATGTCTTCCTCTCCGTTTTATTTCCTAGTCGACTTTTAATAAAAACGTTAATCCGATAAAATAACTCATAAGCTTTAAGACATAATAAACAGAATCCAAACCGAGCCAATAACATCGGAGATATAAAAAAGGTCCTAAAAAAAAATTGTTAAATGAAAAATCGACCCCTCCTCCTAAGTTAATTTTCGATAATTTTTCATGAATATTCAGAAAAATACGGGCGGTCACATGCTCATGGGCGGCATTGTATAAAGATCGTGTTGAGTGGAAAAAGGAAAAGGAGGCCTTTGCCCTGCAGTGGGACAACACAGGCTGCATTTTTAATTTTTTAATGCTACAAATTACAAATTTTTTTCGCTGTGTGCATGTCGACAGGACTCGTCAGGGCCGACCGGCCCCAGCCATCTCCGGCTAAAACCGACCAGCCCCGGCCACCTTAAACGAACTACAACACTTCTACGATCTTGTTTCTGAATTAGTCTCCTCCAGCCGCAGGACGCAACAGCTTAATAGCTTCCCAAATAATTCTGCAATCTCACCAAACCTTAATACTTCTGAATAGAGTTTAAAGTTCGCTGTGTGAATAGCGGAGATAGTTTGTAAGGATTATCTTGAGTGGGACGTCATCTCAGAAGTTAGGTTTAATTAAAGTTGCCACTGAGAGCCGGTCGCCACTTAAAGTCTCCGATTTCTAGTTTAGAATTGCAGTTCGGTAACTATAGAATTGCAGTTCGGTAACTATTTGCATTTTGTACTATTCGCATTTATCTTCGGGTCGCCTGTTTACGTTTAGATGTTGATCACATTCAGCCAATGTTTACGACCAACCTGTCGTGTGACTATCCTCCCAATACAGTTTAATGCGATTTTATCTCACTTTATTTATTGCTGAATAATTTCCTACAATTCAAATAAAAAATAGTTTCAATCCTTGATAGTCCCTAATGTTTTAGATCAGAGAAGGAACCTTCGTGTAATTGTCTCAAAAATATTTAACCAACATATGAGATATGACCATGACCCGCAGGATATTTGGCATTATTAGACGATGTGGAGCATGATACTAGTTTTCATATACTTATACACTTGAAAATTAAGTGCGAATCTCTTCACATATTTCTTGCAACTTGACGTCATTCGGTGGGTTCTGGGTTGGAATCAAATAAATCACTATAAAGTCGAGTTTACCAAACAAAGCCATTAGTGCGATACTTTCATCTCGAAGATTATTGTGAGCTGGGCGACGAACAACTCGATGTTATGAAGAAACCGTTCATCACAGCTACGGCTATAACGCGACGAATATTTATTCTAATAAACAGTCAGGAAACTTGAACCACAGCGGAACGGTGCAGAAGGCACACTATACGAATGGGAATTTGTATTAAAAAAAGTAGTAGAAAAGCCAATGCCATGTAGCCAATTCGTCACTTTTATGAATTTACAAGTTTATGTCGGAAATATGTTACTGAGTTGACTAATCGGGACACCATGGCCGCCTAGCGGCGTTCAACAAAGTCTACAACATAACGCTTGGACCGGCCGGAGTAAAGCAGACTTCATGGGTGGCGGTCAAGCAGTGAACGCGTTTAGAATGTGATCTGAACTGCAAACGGTTTTTGTATTGCGCAATAACCAACACTACCCAGAGTACGCCCACAGTAGTTAACATATGGCTGATAATAACGAAAGAGACACATAAGTACCCTTCTCCGTTATATAAATAATTGTCGGAGGTCCTAAATAATAAATAACACACATAGACATCGTCACATTAGCATGCAATACAAAGATTTAACCGTTTGATCACTGCTGCTGCAACTTTCTGACTTGTCTTGATTTTTACAACTTATCGAATAAGATAATTCCCAATTTATTTATTTTATTTATTTATTAATCACCAACTTGCACTAACAGTAGTAAGACACCAAACATACAAGTTATAGGCTAATAAGAGACAGTCATGAAATTAAATTAAAACAAAACAAAACTAGATTTACCCGTAATTATACAAAATTATATAAAATTATACAAAATTTTATAGGATTAAACAAATAAAATAGAACTATACAAAATTAAATAAAATAGAATTATAATGGAATTATTAATAGTGTTTAATTAAAATGATTAATTATGCATCTTCGTGTGCTTTAGTTTCTTATGATGTTGGTTGAACCTTCTGTACTCGCATACCTTCTTATGTTCGGGCACTCAGTACTTATAGTATAGTAGTAGTAGTATAGATAGTACTTACAGTTTCAATTCTCCATTGAACAGTAATAATTTAGCCTGTGTAAGCCAAATAATAAGAGTAACAAATCTCGGCAGACTACTGGGGCTTCCTCGGTACTTGGTTGGTTTCAGTATCGACACGCTGTTGATACCGATACCGACCTAGATACCTATTACTAGTGCCCACTAGACCCTGGTAGTTTCTTTTCGGCTCAATCTTGACGTCGATCTCGTATTTGAGTAGAAACGTTACATTATGGTATGGCGATGGTGTGGTTCTTGGTGAGACTAAGCAGTTTTCTGCCGATTTTGGTGTATAGGGGAAGAGGCAGCTCCAGGCAGCAAATAACAACATAATGCCGTAAATACGCAAGCTATGATGAATTGAGTAGAGTGTAGTTCTCAGACGCGTGTTTGAGAAGTAAAATTATGTAATAGGTACATATGGCTGCCCTAATTGATTAACACCTTTTGTGAATGTTTTATGCGTGAGAAGTATCCTATCAAATCTCCGAACACGATGAGACAACAATGTTTTATTGTTACAAAGGCTATAACCGTTCAGTGGAAGTTAACAAATCGTTTACGCCCTTCTAAAGTGATGATGCAACTCATAATAACTTGACTACAATTTGATACAATGTCATGAGCCGGAAGTACGTACAAGTTAGTTTAAACAATGTAATACACATTGAGTATGCAGACCGCAGCGCGGTGAGAGGGGGGGGGAGCAGTCTGTAATGTGTATCTTTCTGAATACTGAATGTATTCATAGCTGCCTACTAACTGCCCGCTGTTTATAAAAACTTGTACGTATTTGCTTACTAAGTATGCAACTATTGTTGAGGATAAAACAGAAATAATGAAGTTAACAAACATGTTTGGCCACTAATGTTTTCATAAGACCTGAAAAAGTGGAAATGATCTGTTTTCGTTAAACAGTAACTTGTCTGGGTAGGACTCCACACTGGATGTCCGCATGTTGTTGTTGAGTTGACTGTTATGGATGCGGAAAGTTACCGTCAGATACGGTACAAAACATTATATATTTCTCATTCAATATTTTATATGAGCAGACAATTTAGAATTAAGTATAAAGTACAAACTATACAAGCTCGTAAAAATTAGTTCCCCGCTGATAGTCTGCGAGGGGCGCACGCGCGTTGCGGTAGAGGTGGAGGGGGTGTGTGTTAACATCACTAAGTACTTCACTAGTGGCAGCGTTTCTTTTGCTGACTTATCAATCGGTCCCGGCCGGACTGCGTGCCTGTGTGTCTGTGTGTCTGTATGTCTGTGTCACGCTACACTTTGATAAGTGAAGCGTGCAGACACACACATACAGGTAGGTACTAAGAGGTAACTAAAGGTGAGCACACACTTGTCATCACCCCGAGCGCGCCACACATCTAATGTTATCACTCTTTGTATTCTTACAAAAGCCTGCATATAAGCATTCTCGTCTGTTCACATCCCGGAACAATTAACGCTCTTCATTGTAATTAAAAATGTTTGGGTTATGTGCGAGAAGAGAAAGGTGTGCGTTCCCCTTACCACCAGGTTGGGGGTAAACATCGTAAATTGAGTGTATTTATTTACATCAGGCTGTCGGGTCATGTCGAGCTGTGTCGGGCCGATCGGCGGCTGCAGATCGTATAACACGCGTTAACCTTATTAACACGCCTCCTCTGAGTTCATGATAGTTATTAACCCGGGACTGCTTCCAGATGTCTCTCTGTAAAAAATTGACATAAGGTACTGGTACTGTATGATGTAGTACACAAAGCAACTATTTAAGTTTTTTTTTTCATGCAGGGGATTTCAATATCGATATTTTAAAAAGGAAGCTTCAAACTATTGAATTTGAGTGCCTTTTACTTAACTATAATTTAAAATTAACTGTGAATCAACCTACACGCTTTGTATTGATAATATTGCCCATAATTTACGGAAAGCATGTAAGGTCGAAGTCCTAGAACTTGCTCTATCGGACCACACAGCACAGTTTATGACATTCCCCGTACAAAAAAAGTGTAACATTAAATACTGGCAGGTAAAAAGACGTGACTATTATAGCAATGAAAATATGGCAAAATTAAAAAATTGCTTATTTAATTTATTATTTTCTGACATTTACATTAATAATAATCCTAATTTAGAGTACAAATCTTTTCTTGGCATATTTTCATTATTTTATAACTTATGCTTTCCCGAGAAGAATGTTAGAATTACTACTACAAGAAAACCGAAATGGGTGTCACGTGGTATTAAACTATGTAGTAAAAAGAAAAGACAGCTTTTATGGCAACCTAACCAGATTTATAAAATAAAACTTAATGATTACTCTAAACTATTTAAAAGAATTGTAAAACTCAGTCAATCAGCAGCCAGCATGTCAGCTGCCATGTCGGTGGAGTCTGTGTCAATAACCTCAGTTACGCTGACGACATGGTGCTTTTGAGCGCATCAGTCGGTGGCCTCAGAAATCTGGTACGGACCTGTGAGGAGTATGCCCTTAGTCATGTGATGAAGTACAATGTAATCAAAAGCCAATGCATGGTCTTTGAGGCCGGTACGAAACGTTCGCAAAACTATTCACCCGTTATTCTAAATGGTGTTCCACTCTAAAGAGTGGATCAATTTAAGTACCTAGGGCATTTAGTTACGACCGACCTCAAGGATAATGCTGACATGGAGCTCGAACGGAAGGCTTCGTCGGTGCGGGCGAACATGCTCGCACGTAGGTTTGCGCGGTGTTCGAGGGAGCTGAAGATAACGCTCTTTAGGGCGTACTGCACGTCTCTCTACACGTGCAGTCTGTGGGCGAGGGACACGTGCAGTCTGTGGGCGAGGTACACGTGTGCATCATACGGAATCCTCCGCGTCCAGTTCAACAACGCGTTCAGGGCTGTATTGGGGCTGCCTCGCTACTGCAGCGCCTCAGGTATGTTTGCTGAGGCGCGTACCGATTGCTTCCACACGACCATGCGCAAGCGGAGCGCGTCTCTGGTGCGTAGGGTGTGGGGCAGCACCAATGCCGACCTGGCGATGATCGCGGATCGAATGGACTGCTCATACTTACGGCACTGCTGTGATAGGCATGTTGCCGTCAGCAGGGCCGGGTAGAAGTCTTGGTGTGTAATATTAGTACTATTTTTATTGTATTTTCTGTATTTGTGTGTATGAGTTAAGGTTGCTCGAAATAAATGTTTTTTTTTTTTTAAACTCACAGAGAGCACAAAACAACTAAACAATTAATACTTCAGATAATAAATCCAAAGCTACTTGTAAAATATGAATCGACGTATGACATTTTACATTTTATTAATTTTTGTAATTATTTTTTTATTATTATTCTGATTTTAATGTAATTTGGATTATTGTAATGATTTAAATAAATATTGCCTGCATGATGTTTCTTATATAGGTATTTAGTTATAGAAATTCAGACACGATGTAAAAATTGTTATTGAATAAATGAATATGAATATGACTAATAAATAACTCAAACTTTAACATTCCGAAACACTGTATTGACAAAATTCGTGTACACAATGACATTATCCCTGACCTAACAAAGGACATTGCAGATGCTTTCAATAATTATTTAGTTGACAAAATTAATCCTATAGTAGGATCTGTAAAAAAGCTACGTAATTGATACAAAAAAGAAATGATTATTTTTTCCTGGCTCCATGTCTGCCAATCGAGGTATTTAAAACCATAAAAGCATAAAAAAATACAAATAGTGTAGGATACGATGGGCTATCAACACAAGTAAGTTTAAACACGTTTTAATTGTTGAATACTCCAATGGATAATGATTTTCTTTCTTTTTGGTAGTATATTAACATTCTATTAATCTCTCAAATACATTGCAAACTATAGTTTTGTATAATTTAGAAGAATTTTTAAATTTTTTGTAAATGTGAGTACCATGGAGCCGATTTTTTTTAATGTTATTAAGATGTATGTTGACTTGAAAGACAGCATGGCAGTTGAGAGTATGTTATGCTCATTTAAATGTCTCGCTGATGGTGGCGAGCGTGTTGGATCATTTTGGTTCCTTACAAAATTTCTCATTCAATTGAAGAATATCGAGTGGTATTTTATAATATTATAACATTTTACACAGTACCCCATAAAATAAGTGTGTACTTTAGACAATCTGAAATGTGGTTGATCTAATTTGTTGCTATTTCTAGTGTTAAAATGATGCCTATCACTTATCTTACTAAAAAAAAATAGATTTTTTTGAACATACATAATGTTTTCTTAAATGTACTGACAAGGTACCGCCATGATGTTAATTTTCTTAAACAGTTCCCTTAGAGATTCGCGGCTGCGGAGGTTATATATGGCTCTGACAGCCCTCTTTTGCAGAATAAAGATAATTAATTCTATCTTTATTCTGCAAAAGAGGGCTGTCTGTCTATCTGCAGCCCGCATGATGCTATGAAAATAACTAAAATAGACCAGTCTCGCGGTATCCACGTCTGTTAGTTGGCGGATTTTCCAAACAGCGTAAGCGGCTGAACTTAGCCGCCCTGCAAGTGATGTTAAGTGAGGACCCCACTGTAGTTTTGAGTCAAGCGTGATCCCCAGGAAAACCGTTTTTTCGATGAATTCTAGTGTCTCCCCATTCAGTACAACATGACATTCACTACTTCTAACATATGGTTTTAGTTTTCTTCTCATTTAATACCAAATTATTTACAGTAAACCAATTATGAACCTTAAGCAGTTTTAATGGAGTTTGAGTAATAAAATCAGTAGCAGAAGAAATATCAATGCATCTAAGCCATATAATTTATCTTTGCATAGAGACTGGTGTTTTTCACTATTTAATAAGGAAAATATAGAGCTAATACAATTCTACAGGCCCATATACCTTATTAGTATAATGTCAAAAATATTTGAAAAATACTTATATAAAAAGTTGTATACTTATCTCGAAAAAGAAAATATACTCGCGAATGAACAGAAAGGGTTCAGAAATGGTAAAGCAATGAACTTGGCAATAAATGATTTTTTGCATAATGTCATGACAAAAGTAGATACGAATATACCTGTATGTACGATATTTTGTGACATGACACAGGCATTCGACCATGTGCGTCACGACATACTAATTGAGAAATTAGAAGCATATGGCATTAGAAGGAATGTCTCAAGCCTTGTTCAATCCTATTTAAGCAACAGAAGACAATTTACGGAAATTTCGGCAGTAAATAAAAGCAATAAACATGAAATAATTCATAAAATCAAAAGAACGTGAAGTAAAATTTGCCGTACCGCAAGGTACAGTCGTAGGACCACTATTTTTTATACTGTATATTAATGACCTACCCAAAAGTATCGACCACCCAATGACACTTTTTGCCGATGACAGTACCATTACAATGCCTGTAAAAATAAAGACACATACGAAGCTGACATTAACAATTCTATAGAAGCAATGAAAAAATGGCTAGAAAACAACAATCTTAAGATAAATCTTGAAAAAACTAATATTATGCATTTTGCCCAAAGATCAACCATTCCAAATGTTAATGTACACTATTGTGATAATAACATAAAAAAAGTTGACCCAACCAAATTTCTTGGAGTAACTATAGACTGGAAAGCACATACGGAAGCCTTAAGTAAAAAAAAATGTAATTCCTCATATGCACTGTACAAATTAGCTTCCATGTTAAATGTTGATCCGCTGCTAACTGCTTAGTGTCCTCTAACTTGAGATACAGAGTAATCCTTTGGGGCAATTGAACAAATAAGAATGTAATTTTTAAAACCCAAAAGAGGTGCCTGTTACTGAGAGCTGCAAACTATTTTTCAAAAAATATAAAATTTAACCCTTCCATCCATGTACATTTTACAGACCATCATGTTTGTCAAATCGAACCCAAATCTATTCCCCCTATTATCAAATAAAGTTATTCGAAATAGACGCGACAATAGTAAACTCTGCATTCCTAGATCCAGGACAGCTCTACTGCGAAAAAGTATATCCTGTATGGCACCAATTCTTTATAATACGTTGCCAAAATATTGGATGGTATACGGAAAAATTAAGAAGTAGATTAAAAACTTATTTTGAAGGAAGCATAAATGGGCACCATACCATTATTTGATTTTAATTTTAAGCTTGTTTTGATTATTTTGTACTTAATCTGACTTCCACGATACGTATTGAATTAATACTTGTATTTCCGGTCGAATTGATAAAAGTTTATATTATGTTACCTACTTCCTTTTGATTAATTTAAAATATTGTGGTTTCCGGTTGAATTTATTTTAAGTGTCTATGTTGGTATTAAGGATTTATCTTGACATCCGTTTGAATTATTAAACATGTATAGAATTAATATTATTAAGGATTTATCTTGATATCCGCTTGAATTATTTAAAATGTAATTTCCTTTCCACGCCACCATGCGCAAGCGGTGCGCGTCCTTGGTGCGCAGGGTGCGGGCTAGCTCCAACACTGTCCTGGCGATGATTGCTCAGCGACTGAATTGCCCCTACGTTGGGCATTGTTGTAGCAGGCATATTACTGGTGCTTGATTTGTAATTGTATGTAACTGTGTGTGTATTGTTGTCATTGTTGTGTATATTTAATATGGGTCAAGGACCTGAAATAAATGAATTTTATTTATTTACACATAATTTGACTCACATATCCGCTTGATTTATGTAAATTGTTTCTGGCGGTAAAGTTTGGCGGCAATGTTTGGCGCTAATTTTGTTTATAAATACTGTGGTAATACGAATGGAAACACATTCTTTGTGAGCTGCTCGTGGAATAAACACCCTGAGTTGAAGTAAGGTATTATCTTTGTACTCTCTTAAACATTCTCCTGCTATTTCCTCTTGCTGTGTGTTATTGTGATAATATTGGTGCAAACCAATATGTCTGACTCTGGCAGCAACGACGTCGACGATGCGCCGACACATACTACAGCACTGACGAACTTCTGAAGGATAAATTAATCTAATTCTTGTAATTGTATATTCCTAATTACTTTGACATTCAATATTGACAATTTTTTATTAAATATGATGAGTTGTTGACTATTGACTATTCTGTAGTACATTTTAATTTATAAATTCTAATTTGCAATTGTTAATAGTTATTTAAATAATGGATATATGTTTAATTTTCGGCCATGAAGTGTACGGTACTGGAAAAAAATCCACGAATTGAGGAAAAATATTCTTTCCTGAATATTCCTGATTACTTCGGCACAAAAAATAATAGTTTATCTAATTGTTGCCATATTCTATTATCATGGCGTTGCCTTACTTGCATACTGCTTTCGTCCAGAAGTCATGTTACATTAAAACATGATAATATCACGCAGACGTTATTAAAATAAATATGAAAGGCAATGTCTGTGCTATTACGATAAGATAAATATAATAGAGCTAACTTAAGTTAGGAAGACCAGTTTCGAAAGTCACTATCTTGGCATTCGGGAGTCGCGAGCCGACTTTCGGCCACCGTAGGCGCGGGCTTGCGGACGGTGAGCAATGGGTAGCTCGCCGTCCGATAGGGACCAGGCCCGGGTCAACGGCGCGTTGTTCCGGAAGGACCAATGCCTGCCGGGGTTGCGAGTTTGTCCGAAAGGGATATCGCGACACCGGCACACAGGCAACGGAAGGAACACGGGTGGAGTTTAGTCAGTAAAACTCTGACATGCCCTCCCGCTCCGCCCAGAGCGGGAGAAGTTATTTGATAATTTCCCATGCTCAAAAAAAAAAAAAGGGTATCTTGGCTTGTTACAAAATGGCTTGTTTTAAGTGCAGCAGAAGTATACTCAGTGATGAAAACTAGTATATTGCATCAGATTTGGGTCCAGAGATTTTGTTTATTATTGAACGATATGGCTCATGAGGTAAGAATATAAGTATGAGCCGTGTGACTCACCGTCACCGATTTGGCGATAATGGGGCTTGACGGAATTAGCAATCTGTCTCCGATTCGGAGACACTGAGCCTTAAAGGCATTTTCGACTTTCAAAAAATAATTGAACAGTGTTTTTAATAAATATAAAGTTGTTTTCAGAGCATACCTATGTAAATGTAACATGAGACATCTATTTTGGATTGCTGCTGATGCTGCACTATGCGAGGCATGTTTTAATTCTGTAGCTAATCTTCTTGAGAGCACTGATAATATAGTTCTGAAGTACTTCAGGATTATACAACAGAATCTGTCAGTGGAACTGAAACAAATGAATGTGTGTGGTGCCTTGTACCTTTATTAACAAGGTGGACCCATTATCTAACAAGTGGGCCTCAAAGAGAAGCAATATCCAATATAATTGCCCCAAGACAGGTAACTTTTATTTTCATATGATTCATACTTTGCTTACATTATTTTACCGTACAACAATGGTCAGTAACAACTTCAAAATAATAAATGCAGGTACCAGATGGTGGCTTTGTTTGCCACCGATGCTGGACACGTGCCTGCAGGCATTACTATATGGTCCAGTAAGGGATGCCATTTCAAGAAGAATACATCCCCGACAGGTGTGTAAAATACTCAAGTGTAAAAAATCATAGAATTATATATTTATCTATGAATGTGTTAGTTTATTTCATACTTTTTTTACAGATAACTAATCATTCATTGTTGTGCAATGACTGTTGGATTTGGGCTCAAGATGCTGTTCATCAAGCAAATGAACAACCTGTTCAACTTAACGAAGAAGAGCCTCATCAAGTTTTGGATATGCCTCACTCTATTCAATTAAACTCATACAAAAAATAGGTATGTCCAATTCTAGTTGTTTTGTACCCGGGTGTACAAATACAGAACGTCACATAGTACCAAGTTACCTTTGACTATGATTTGATCAATTTATTTCAATTACGCACATAAAAGGCACTAAAGGTCATAAAATATATATAGCCGAAAATGCAAGAGTTTGCATGAGTCACAAGACCACCTTCGATTGGGACCATATTTTGAATTTAGACATGTTAAATAATGTATTCAGCGGTGAAGAAATTGAAAAAATTATGGTAGTAAATAATTATTCCCAAACTGTACTCCTTAATTTTTTAAACCTATTGGACTGGCTTAATCAAAGACCAGTTTTTAAGTGTATTTAATGAAGTCCCCCATTTAACAGAAAATTGCAAAATGCCAAAAACAGCAGTCGGATTTTTTTTTGTAAAAGCTCGTACAGTAGATTCTCACGAGAGGTTTGGAACTTTATTTAGAATGAGTAAAGTAAAAGTCACGCGTCTATTAAAGAAGGCTCGAGAAGCTTTGTTATCACAATATGTGCTTAGCCATTTAGGATTAGGACACATAAGCCGTGAAAATATAATTAATAAAAACTTGGTAATACCAGAGGGCTTATTTTGTAACAGGGAAGAAAGGAACTTACATATATATTCAAAAGTTGTCCAATTATCTGTATCAAAAAATTACTTACAGCCTCCACAAATACCGTAATATAGTTAAGCCTTTCCTGTTAGTGGCAAGTGATGATCACATAATAGATGTGTGCGGACCATATCCTGCAACTATGTCTGATGCAGACATAATGAAATTATTATTTCATAATGAAAATGGCCCGTACAGGCAATATTTTAGACCTGGTGACATTTTTATCCTAGACAGAGGTTTCCGAGACGCCCTACCGTTATTAGAAAATATATATAAGGTTTGCAAACCTGAATCTTTAGAGGCAGGAGGAACCCAACTATCAACAATTAAAGCAAATAAAAGTAGGCTTGTAACTTTGTGTACATAGGTGGGTTGTGGAGGTTGTCAACGGTCACTTTAAACTATTTCAATGTAGCATCCTCCCATTTAATGGATGACCTTAAGATATGTGCTGCTATTTTAAATGCCTTCCATTCTCCCCTGGTAGACCGTCCAGATGCTGAGGCAATATTGAATCGAGCCCAGCTGCGGGTGAATTTTCCCAATGCGTTGGGACATTTCATTGTTGAAAATAATATAAATAGACGAAGAGCTAATTTTTCAAGTATAGACGCAAATCACCCACTGCTAGAAGTTTTCCCACAAATGACCATGTCTAACCTTATATTATTTGCTTTGGGAATATACCAAATTAAACAAGCACGGAGTTACTTTGGTGAACATATAAGGCAGAATGGAACATTTGTTGTAGAACTATGCAGCGAAACAATAGTGCCAGGTACACTATCATCAAATGAAAGCATTTTCATAAGAGACACAATTAAATCGCGACACCGCAGTAGTAAAATATATTATTCATACATCTTAATATCTACCACACAAAGTAATTGGGAAAATAGCTTTGAAGGCTATTATTGCAGTTGCTTATGTGGCATGCGAACTGTTAGATGTTACGCACATGTGATGACAATAGTCTGGTACCTGGTCTGGTTGGGCTCGATATCAAACTAATGTTGTGGCACCAGCAGCTTTTCTTGACAATGTATTAGTAAGAGAAGAATAAATCTATGAAATCTGAAAATTATAGTTTCATTTATTTACATGTAGGACATCTATTTATTTAACCATTTATGTACACACATATATAAACAGACAAGAAGAACATAACATAACATCACGCCTGTATTCCCAGAAGGGTTAGGCAGACGTGTACCTTATGTTTAAGTTCCATGTAATAGGGGCCTATTGCCATCAACTGGAAGCAAATCCAGACTCCGGGCTGCTACTGAGCAACATTACCCGACCCGGGAATCGAACCCAAGACCTCATGGTCAGTAGTAGCGATTGCGATCACTAGACCAACGAGACAGTCAAGAAGAAAAGAACAGAAAAATACGTACAGAGGTGATGCTTAATTCTAAAGAAATCTCTTCCAGCATATCTGTGATAGGAAAGTAGATAAAGAGATGTAGACACTGTGTGTAAGGGTAGAGAGAAAGTAAAATACATAAAATCAAAAACAATACACTTACACAAATAATATCATGTGAATTATAATGTAATAAAAAAAAATAAAAAAACATGCGTACTTATTCCATACTTATGTCTTCACCTTTCATCCGATTACTTAAAATATCATACCAATGTTTAATCTATATCTATCTATACATATAATAAATCTGTAGAAAAGTCATTTTTGTACATTGAAGAAATTGAAACAAAAAATAGCCAGCGTGTGAAAAGATAAGTAACAGAACCCATTTCCATAATTTTTGAAATTTTTGTCTGTTTGTCGGTTTGTCTGTTTGTTTGTGCGCACATCACGTAAAATCTACGAATTCAATGCTGACAATGTTTATATACAAAAATTATACGCAACTTGAGGTTTAACTTAGTTTTTGTTTCATCGAAATCGGTTAACTCTATCAAAAGATATGATTAATTTAGTGAGTTCAAGAAGTAAAATATTACGTTACGCAATTCAGTATAGTACTTGCAACGACACAACGTTGATAGTTGAAATCCAAATCCGATAGATGGCGTTGTGCAAATGACGTCATTTTCTGAATCGCGGTGTTAAGATTTTCCGTGCGAGAATCACGTCCACCGTGTTTACTAGGCAATTGGATGACCGCATCCCGGTACGCGTGAAGTTGAGCGTGTACAAGCTGTGCGTGCGCTCAATAGAGATGGGTCATACTAGGTAAATTTTGCACTAGGTGCACCTAGTCCAAGTCCGTACAAATACTCGATCCAAATACCTGTTCCACCTAGTCCACGAAGTACACATACTTTACAGTATGCTTAGTCGCGTACCACCGATACGTCTAAGTACGTACGTACGCAGTAATGAATTGTAATCTTCCCTTCATACTTTACACAGGCTTAGGACTGTCAACGTAAAGATATCAATCTTTAAACAAAGATTGTTGGCGTATTTAAAAGATTTCAATTCATTTTCATACTAATCATTTTACTTTTTAGTTTTTTGTTTTTTTTTTTTTTTTTTTTTTTTTTTTTTTATCACCTACTTATTTACAATCATTGTTTTTTCAATAATGTACACGTAGAAAATCAGCCTTAAGAATTTTGATTTAGGAACATTAATTGTTGGACTTTTCGGGTGCCCAGCCTCGTTCTCCTGTCATTTAATAATATTCCACAGGACGAAAATAATCTTTCACAAGGAACACTCGTGGCCATTGCATTCAGCTTGGTGAGTGCCAGAGCACACAAATGTGGGTACACATCTTTCCGCTTTTTCCACCACTCTAGTGGTGATATATTCTCACCCGGCAACACAACTTTATCGTCCAAATATCTTTGTACTTCTAAAATCGCTCGAGAAGTTGCCGTGCCCTTGGGTTGAATATTTTTCATTTTTTCGGCGTAGTGTTGCCATACTAAATTAATTTGAGACAGAGGTGGAGGATTTGCTTCTTGATCCGATAGCTGCTGCTCTTCATTTTGAATTTCGGGATTATTTCGATCCTCTTTATTTATAATAGTCGTAATAAGTTCTATGATTCTTTGTTTTGTAGTGTCAGCTACATATTGATCCTCAAAATACAGTTTGAATCTTGGATCCAGGAACATACAGGTTGTAAAAGTGCCGCTCTTATCTAAATTTACAAATCTATTTTTTATAGCGGCCAGCAAGTCTTGTTGTAATTTTTGAGCGGTGTCGAGGTATGCACTAGTGTTAATATTTTCCAAAGATTTGACTAACCCTGTCGTTATAGGTATTACTATACTTCCTGTGACATATTTTTGAGCACTTACTTCCCTTGTAACCTCTTCACAGGGTTTTAAAATGCTGCAAATGTGTTCACAAAGTTCCCAATCAACTGCAGTTAAAGATATAGTATTGGCGTTTAAGTTAGAGAGCGCACTATTTACCTCTTCTTTTAATTCTACAAACCTCTGCAACATGTAGAAAGTAGAATTCCACCTCGTGCTTACACATTGCAGAGGTCTTTTAGGAGTTTTACCAGCCTGTTCCTGGTATTTTTTTAATTTTTCCCAGGCTTGAGCGGATCTTTTGAAGTAAGCAACGGTAGTTTTTACCTTATTAATCAAATCGACCAATTCTTGTGTCGCAGACAATCCTTCTTGGACGGCTAAATTTAGCGTGTGCGCGTAGCAACCAAAATGCTTCCAACCTAAATCCATCATGGCTTTTTTAATATTGGCGCCGTTATCTGACACTGCTAACAAAATTTTTCCTGACACTTTCCATTCCTCTGTTATTCGTAACAGTTCCCTAGCTAAGTTGGCACTGGTATGTGATCCCTCTAAAAATACACAATCTAACAAGATGGATTTTAGGGTGCAGTCATTTTTATTGATATAGTGACCAGTAATACCCATGTACGAGTCGTTTGTACTTGATGTCCATAAATCTGCTGTGATAGAAATCGATTCAACATCATTTACGAGATGTTTGCGTTTTATGTGCTTTGTAAGGTTTGATACTGAACTTTTATAACTCAATTGTATTTTACAAATATTACACTCAGCCATTTGTTGGCCTTTGTCCGTAAAATGATCCCAAGCGACACTACTTCCTTTGGGAGCCATTTTTTAAAACAATAAAAACTTAAATCAAAATTTCTTCACAAAACAAAACTTCGTTACGAAAAGTCCAATACGCGTATCCGATTACGACGGCGCGGCGAGCCGGGATCACATCCGCACTAGTCCGTACTTGATACTCGACTGCATTGCATAGTCTAAAGTCTCCATACGCATCGAGTATTTACAATACCTAGTGTATAAAATCTGCCTAGTAAATTGGTTGATCAAGTCCCGACTAGTGTCGAGTATTGACAGACAAAGATGAAAGGACTGCGGAATAGTGTTGTTAAAAAAGGACAGAATGTATTCTTGGACAACACGAGTGCGCGTTCCGTTACTTTTACGTCTATTGAATTATGGTTCAAATTCAAATGACTGACACACGAATGATTTAGGCAAATACTAATGCGTTTTGTATTACTTTTAATTGCATTGAAATAAGGTTTAAATTCAAATGAATGACACACGAATGATCTGTCTGTAGAGAGCAAACACGATTGAGCGGCAAAGCAGCCTTGCTATCTCGCTTCGCCGCGCCGGTACTTCGATTCGTCTGGGGCACGCGGGTGCCGAGTGCGCCGCGTATGCACAGCGAGACTAGGTGGATCGAGTATTTTAAAAGTTGGAATAGGTGCTACCTAGTCTCATTAAATACCTAGTCCCTGGATCTGTTCTAGTATATACGCATCATCTCTAGCGCTCAATTCTCACGTATGCCGCCCCAGCTTGGTTCGCCCTCACAGGGGAAGGGGAGTCGAGCCGCAAGCTGCTCCGCGCGCAACAAAACCTTGCGCTGCGGACCATTGTAGACGCTCCTCCCTTTGTGAGGAATGACGTGCTCCACCGGGATCTCGGGATAGAGAGCCTGGATGAGTACGTGAAGCGACTCGCGAAGGGGATGTTCGCGCGTGCCGACGCATCTGCCTGGCCTCATGTCAGGCAGCTAGCGCCACTGCACGCGCGCCCCCCTGACGCGTTAGCCCTGCCCCGCGACCTGGTAGCGGGCAACTGACCCCATCCACCGGACTGACGCCTCGAGTAAGCCGCACCCAGGTTACACGCAGCTTACTCGATATAATGAGACTCCACAGATGTACACACACATCTGTTGCGCGGCGCGTTCTAGGTTAATATAGACACGCCGCGTAACTAACACAGACAACCTTAACTATACAAGCATCTACATAACACGTGCGAGCGCGGTGCGGGCCGCGAAACACGTTGACACTGAGCGGTGTTACACGACAACACAAGCCGCTCACACAAACACGACTGCTTATCCCTCAATCCGTAAACGGCTAGATCTGTAAGCGGGGCGAGGGAAAGCTACATATCTACCTGTAGGTGCGTCAAGTCGGCATCTCTGTCGCTGGTCGTCTTCGTTGGGCCTCCCCCAGGTAACTGGGGGTCTCACCTGGCGGGGACAGACCGCCGGAGGTGTCGTGAAGAAGCGATGCTATAAGGATATAGCGTCGCGGCGCGCCTACAGAAATATTCATAGCAACCAAACACACAGACGCACATTGCTGCGTCACTTTTATAAGGCCGAAATAGGCGAACAAATTGAGGGGCCCGTTTTAGCGGGCCAACGTATGGCCTCCGCGGGCGAAGGGCGAAGCCCTGACCCCGCTCGCCACGCCCCCTTGCGGGGGCGTAGCGACATCTCGAGTTGGCAATTCAAAAAAGAAGAAAAAAAGAATAGATGAACTAAGACGAGCAGAAACAGCAGAACAACGTCAATCTCGCCTAGAAATAGAACGAGCTCGATACCATATGAATAAAGAAACAAATAGCGGAGCTGATGAATCCATGGAAAATGACGATGCAAATATTTTATTACCTTGGGACAATAGGGAAAAATCAGGGTTCACATATTCGTCTAGAATTAATTATGCTGGCTTTACTTCCGTGGGTGACATGAGAGAAATTTGTAATTTTTGTCATGCTTTGAAATGGAGGAAAGAGACAGACGGAATGTGCTGCTCAAATGGAAAAATTGTTCTTCCAAATTTCCAAGATCCACCACGCTTACTTAAAAGTCTCCTGAATGGCGATCATCCCCAGTCGAAACATTTTTTGGATAATATTCGTTTATATAACAGTGATTTCCAAATGACTTCCTTTGGGGCAAAACAAATAACGGAAGGACCGTGTTCATGCCAACCTTCAAAGTACAAGGTCAAGTTTATCACCTTATTGGATCTTTGCTGCCAGAAAATGAACCAAAATTTCTCCAAATTTATTTTGTATCCGATTACACGCAACAGCTCAATGTTAGAAATCACAATTTTCCCCAGCTCAATGCTGAGCTTTTGGGTCAACTTCAAGAATTGCTGCATCACGTTAACCAGTACGTTCGTGAATTCAAAGCTGCATTGGAGTCAATTCCACAAGGCAAAATGATTTCAAAATTGTTATAAGTGCCGATAGACGTCCTGTGGGTGAACACCGTGGAAGACACAATGCACCCGTCGCAGATGAAGTTGCAGTTGTTTTAGTCGACCAGGAGTGTGAGAGACGTGATATCGTGTTGCGTACACGCGACGAGATACCCATTATCCCCAATATTTTTCCGTTTACTTTCAAACGTGTGCAATTTCCTGTAAGCCTCTGTTACGCTATGACTATTAATAAAGCCCAAGGCCAGACGTTATCCGTTGCGGGTGTAGACCTTACTTTTGATTGTTTTTCACACGGCCAACTCTATGTTTCTCTATCACGTGTTAGCAACCCAAACAACCTTTTTGTATATGCTCCGGGTAATTCCACCGCTAACATAGTATATAGAGAAGCATTAACGTAATCAACTATACCAAAGTCAGGACTCTTATCTAAATCATCAAAAAGGTGATATACTCTTATCTAAACGACGTTGTTTTGTTCTCGACAACCACGCGAACGAAGTCGCGGGCACAGCTAGTAATTATATAATAGAACAATTATACCAATTCTAAGAAGATTAACACTTTTCTAACCTTTAATCAATATTTTCAATATTTTGATTTAAAAGAATGTCCGTAGAGTTTCTTGCCCGTTCTTCTCCATAGGAACCTACTACGCTTTGGAATGGGCAACTAGCTTAATCTTTTTGACTGACCGATCCCTTGACAATTCATAAACGCCTGTAATTGGTTTATTTGAAATAAATGCTTTGAGTTTGTTTGAACCATTACTGGTTACTGGTACAGAAATGGTTCAAAAGATTTGATCGTGTCTTGGTGGGCCCACTTTTATCTAATACCTGCATACATAAACTCACGCCCTCTTCCCATGGGGTAGGCTGAAACTACGGAACGCCACCTACATAATATCGCACCTTTGGTAGAACAAGGGCATAATTGTCATAAATTGCCAAAATGACTTAAATATGCAGAAATGCTTTAAAAAGGCCCTTTGAACTGCAGGGACAAAGACATTCGTTTGGCAATTTATGACAATTATGCCCTTGTTCTACCAAAGGTGCGATATGTACTACGATCCTTTTGCCTCGTTTACGTTCATACAGTCACGCCGGTTGCGAGTACTATGCACCTGACCGTTCTGAAGAACATCACCGATAAGGTTAGGTTAATATTTCCTCCTAGGGGTCTCCTCCCGGCGTTTTGACTCAAATCTGCCTTGTAAATATATTTTGTTAGTCGGTTTTCATTCATCCTCTCAACATGACCAAACCATCTAAGCATATCCTTTTCAATTTTTGTCACTACTTATACCTATCTAATGTCTGTACAAAAACATTTTTTATGGAATAAGAGGCTTCCAAAGTGGCCTTAGCGTTCAATCTGTAAAAGTTTTTCGCAAACAACAATCACAGTTTTGACAGTTCTAGTTTATATAATGTAAACGTCATCTGTCCAACCAACCTGTCATGGCTGGTTGTCGTTGATCGTATTTCCCCTGACAAACGTCAAACATTTTCTGTTTTTATTTAGTGCCTAAAAGTTATTAGATATTATGAAAAAAATATGCCTTTATTGTATTCAGGGGTTCGTTCCCCAGGTTTTCTAAACTGTACATGTTATGACCGGAGTCCCATACAAAAATGAAACGTCTCCTTTATAATTATTTGATTCAATTTAATAACCTACCTACTTATACCTATTTATACGCCGTTAAGACAACACATGGCTGTAAAATAATTTAATTGTAACATCTTGCATACCACGTGTGTGTTTACTCATGTTTTGGACAAATAAATGATCTTATCTTATCTTATGGCACACATAAAAAAACATAAATTGTTTGCTAAAAAGTCAAAACTGTTGTTAAAAAAAAAAAATGAAATGAAATTGTTTATTCTGTAAATACTCGTAGGATATCGGAATCACTTTTACACGTCATATAAAAAAATATTAAAAATAAGCTAGATGAGGTCGGTGTTTCCTATCTGACTACTCTGAGAAGAAAGGCCGAAACAAACTCAGAGGTCGTAGTCTCTTTTAAAGTCATTTCATCACAATAAACCAGTTTTATATACATATTTACATTGTTGAAAATTATATTCAAACTGCACACGATTACTTTGTAAAGTATTATCTTATTTTAATTATTGTGAATGTGAGGACTATGTGGATATGTGATTTTTATTTTTTCTCTTTTTTTTATTTTTTCTTTCTCATTTAGTTTTAATGATGGTGTGGCAGTTTGAGTAGTTGATGCGGCCTAGACAAATATCCTTTCTTTGGTATTGTTCGTCGAGTTGAGCTCCTTCAGTTTTGAGTTGAGCTCCACGATTACTGACAAATGCTTGCACTGACTGGACAGGTCCACTCAAATCTGTGTGGTTCTTTCCTACAATAATAAAAATTAAAAGCTTGGGATTGAGCTGCTCGCTCTAGCAGAGCGAGCAGCTCAATCCCAAGCTTTTAATTTTTATTATTGTTTGCTTTTTTTTTGTTATTCTAACCGCTCAGCAATTTTTCAATAATACCTCTGTAAAACAGCTGTCTCTGCCATAGTAACTATTATTACCATCTAGGCTTTAGAAAATAAACTGGAGAAAATCACTATAATAATAATTGTAAAAACATTAGCGACATCGTGAAGGCAACTACCGCCGACAGCCGACACTATTATATTAGCGGCGCAGGAAATCCGACACCACTCCGACGCAACGCTATTAATGTGCTTCCCGCTACGGCACGTTGGCATAACGGCACAACGGCACTGTGTGTGTATGGTATGTATGGGCTACCTACGGTAAATTCCAGACATAAGATTTTACAAAGAACAGAAGACGAAGACATAAGGGAGTGTGTATGAAAAATCCAGTTTTAAAAAGTATTAAAAAAAAAAAATTTTGTATAATAAAAAAAAAACTTTTTTTCAATAATTAGTTTAATAATTATGGTACTCAAATAAAAAAAAAAATTGGTAACAACTTAAGAAATCCGATATACAGTTACTTAAAAAAAAAGGGAAATCGGCTCTTTCAAAACTACCTGTCAATGAAAGAGCTACCGTGTGTTATGAAAGAGCCAGATTCCATTTTGCAGAAACAAACTAGTTTTTATCAATTAAAATCTCTTGACTCAAGAAAATTATCAAAATTAAACATAAGTGAAAATCAGAGCTTTTGATCAGTCTCAAATAATAATCTTACAATTATCTCAATCATTCATAATACTTTTATAAAAATCAGCCTCAAATAATATTCAAACCCGGATATAATAATTCCAAACATTTTTAGCAGAGGAAATTAATCACTCATTTATCGTATAGTTACCACAAGACTCGTGTGTCCATCCTCAACATATTTTGCACTGGTATTCTTCTTGGCTCTTTCATAGACACGACTATTGGCTCTTTCAAAACAAATTGTATTAAAAAATATAACCTCAAACTACAACTAGTTTACCTTAGCATCGTTACAATAATATTTGCGTAAAATAATACCAAATATATACATAACAATACAACATATTCATTTTGACAACCTATGCTTACACATTTCTTGCCAAAAATAATTGAGTAAACCGACAAATAATTAGATTTTGGCTTCAAAATTTTCAATGCAGTCCTGTGACGCTATTTGATTTCCTAGAATTGTTAAATGCCTGTGGGTGACAGCTGTCCATCGTTGATTTATAAAGAGTAAAATTGAATTATGGTAGGATTTTGTTAAGTGGGAGATAATCGCATCGGCTCTTTCAAAGCATGGCTCTTTCATACACACTCTCCCCTACCACAGAAGACATTCTATTTGAACACTAAATTTTATTTAAGGATTGAGAACTGGCAATCGACAACATTGTGAAACAAAAGACTGCACCTGATGCCACAGGTACGTTATGTACCTGCGGCATCAGTATAAGTAAAGTCATTTAATATGTTCAAAAACATACAATAATTTAATTATTATGGTGATGCAAGAAGTAAATGCCCTCCAAAAGATAAAGGTTAAGGAACTAAGGCAGGAATTCGTTATCCAGTGGACGTATATCAAAGTATAAAGGGTATTTTTAATATTCATCCATTTTTTGTACTTATGTATATTGATTTAAAACCATACTCTCGCTAAACAAACGTCCGAGTGGTCTAGTAGTCATATCCGCGCATCGTACACTAAACGCACCATATGCTTGCAGCTCGCGTGATCTACGCAGTCGAGCCACGTAACGTGTGATTACCGGACTGTGGAGGAAAGCATAAATGTGTCAGGTGGTATATTATCACAAGCCTGTACCCGATGGGATATCCCATCGGCGAAAATAACGAACTAACTTATAAACTTTATAAGAATACTAGCTGCCCGCCCCGGCTTCGCACAGGTAGGACTAAGTACTTATCTATGGCTACCTACCTGTTGTTACATACCTACCCTACCTAGCTACGATACCTACCTACTCTACCTACTTACCTACCTACACCTTTCTACCCCTACCAACCTACCTACCCTAGCTACATACCTACCTACTTCCATACCTACCTTCCCTACTTACCCATAACCTTGCCCTGAGAATAACGAACACAACAAAAAAAGAATTATCCAATTTGGTGCAGCCGTTCGCAAGTTATCGGGAAATAGGGATACATTTTTATTATATAATATATAGAAGAATAAGAATATTATTTATTTGCAAGAATATGAGTAAGTAAGTTGACAAATATAAGTATGTCCATAGTGTTCCGTCATAACGTCGGTTAAACTACCTAAAAACACAAAAATTTAAAACGGCACAAAAATTCATCCCATATTTCATTTAATAGATAGATAGATAGAATACTCTTTATTATGTACACCATAAAAATTACAGACATAATTAAATACACAAAACAACACACAATACATAACTCAACACAACACATAATTGATTATTTAATCCCCTATTTATTTTCAAAACTCCTGCCATGGTGCTCACTTGCCGTTCTATAAGGAACTCTTGTGCAACATTTAGAACGTCTAGAGCCAGCGGTTTACGCTGTGCGTTGTCTGTCAGTGAATTTTAGAATGTTATTAAGTTGATACGTATAACTTAAGAGGCTTACAACAGCTAAAGCGCGGTCACTGTCGGACTGCATAGAAATGAAAGAGAAGCGCGATGACACGACGCAGGTAATTTATTGCAAAATATGAAGCAGTTAGCGATTTACAAGAAATCTATTGATTGGACTGGAAAATTAAAACACTATTATGCTAATATGTAGCTTGTAGAATAATCTGACAAAAAATCAGAATGATTGCATGTAAATTAATATGATATTTAATCGTTAAAAGAAATTTTTAGAGGTATCTTCATGATTGTTTTCTATCGTACTGTAAACCTACACATGTTTTTGACAAATAAAATTATCTTATCTTATCTTATCTTATCGTATCAAATTAGTTGTATTATGTTTTCAACACACTATCATACTAGCATATATCCTGAAGAATATCATATATTTTTCTGATTTTGTTTACTGCAGTGGATCATATTCTTTTAGGCATTATAAAACTTGCGTTTAGGCACGTTTAGGTCCTGTAGTCCCCTTAAGTAGTAGAAAACGAAGGAGTGAAGAAGATGGTATGCTCGTTTGTACCGAGGAAAATTAATTACGTGTCATTAATAACACTAATAACTAGTTCAAGCTACCAACAATCAGTTCCTACTGTGGCCCCTGACATGACCCACTTAACGTTATAAAAGAAAAACAATGAAGCTCTGTGAGCTCTGTCCCTAATATTAATATTATTTAAATTAATCCTATGACACGTATCTTAGTATGTCATTGATATAAGTCTAGACGACAATAACTTATTATCCTTATTTACTTGTTGATAATAAGGATTGATTGAGGACTATTTAAATATAAACTTGTCACATAATAAAAGATAGAGGTTTTCGAATCATTAGTTTTTCGGAGAAATATTCTAAATCATATTATGGAAAAGCAGTATACCTTTTTCCGGGATCCGGAAGTTTGTTCATGTTCATTTGAGTAGGTATTGGGTTTGCCTACCCTTTGTTATTATCTCCAATCTCCATAATATCTATGCAAATCGGTTCCACGACGAAACCACGCTAATCAATGCAACGAGCAGACACCAACTACTTACTGATCATTACGAAGTAATCCTACTGTTTCTGTAATTGCCAACTGCACTACACTTCATTGGAATACTCCTTCATTAAGAATGGGCTTTTCCTTTCCTTATTCCTTAAGCTAGTCGTCGACCTGCTAGCCGTCGGATAATACACAATGATTCTATTGTCTTAAGTATTGGTTCTACCAAGTAGGTACCTATGTGATTTTGATTTATCACTGTATGACGAATCGACTAGTGATTTGACTGTACCTATGCATTACTTCCTGGTGCGATACTTATCCGATTAATGTTATTTACAAGATAAACAGTTGAAAGTACAACGATTGAAGAAAACCAATCAAATAATAATAACACTTTTTTACAAAACAGATAAGGGAAAGTACTTATGTAGGTAGAGGTACCTTCATTTTATCCTTAGAGTCTACGAATAATCTTAGAGTAAGTTTTATCCTATAAAAAAACGACTCTATAACGAATACTTAAACGTTTTACGTACGATTTTTCTTGTTTGTCAATTATGAAATGGCCATATCACGGTAAATTGATATTAGTGTTTTAGTCAGCTAAATAATTAATATATCTGCCACTACATTGCCCGTGTGGTGGGCACCGGACAGGTCCGCGCGTCGCCACTAGTCGTCCGCGCCATTACGACTAGGTAGGAACACGTGAGCGACACTTAAACTAAATAATTAATATATCTGCCACTACATTGCCCGTGTGGTGGGCACCGGACGGGTCCGCGCGTCGCCACTAGTCGTCCGCGTCATTACGACTAGGTAGGAACACGTGAGCGACACTTAAACTAAATAACTAATATATCTGCCACTACATTGCCCGTGTGGTGGGCACCGGACGGGTCCGCGCGTCGCCACTAGTCGTCCGCGTCATTACGACTAGGTAGGA
Organism: Agrochola circellaris; assembly: GCA_914767755.1. Lineage (NCBI taxonomy): Eukaryota > Metazoa > Arthropoda > Insecta > Lepidoptera > Noctuidae > Agrochola > Agrochola circellaris. Next base: position 19,101,613 of record OU611854.1, read on the forward strand.
ACACGTGAGCGACACTTAAACTCCTATTATCACACTTAACGCGTACAATCCGCTAATGTCACTCCCCCTCTCCCCGCCCATGCCCCGTACCTCTCAGATTTACATATAATTGCGCACGCGGCGTCATCTCCCCTCACCGCGGAACACATTACTAACAACACTTACACTAATCGACTTCCTATAGTCATCGAGAGCGCACGCACACATACACATCTTTCTCTTACAGGAGAGTCTCCCGGGGTTCACTCGCTGTTCTCTGCTGTTGACGAGTTACAAGGTCAGGGTAATGAGCACCTAAGCGTGTGTGCGTGCCCTCTCGACAAGGTCGAGGAGTCGAGCTTCAGTGCAGTAGTGCCTGCGACCACGGTACCCCAGCGATACGTACCATCGTATACTCGACAGGCCTCACGCACTAAACGACCGCTAGTTTCTGTCGCGAGGGAGTTTCATAATAAAGTGCGCTGTAGGCAGTTACGCGATTATCATTGCAGGCCTGAAGAAATATGTCGCACTACATGTTGTGTTAGCGGTTACAACTGTCATACTAGTTTCTCTAAAGAGTTATGTTTTGGGACCCACGGCTGCGCTCGCTGGTACTTAATTGTGTAAATATTAGAATATTTGGAGAACAGTTTCTACCATGTTCTATTAGAACAGTAACGATGGTCGTATAATGAATGTCGTTCACTACTTTCACTCATACACAGCTACAAGATTGATTTGATATGAAGCACTGCTGTCCTTGTCAGGAGATTTTAGGTAGCTAGTTGCTGAATTGATGTTTTTTAAGTACATTTGATTATTGTTTTACATACATAACTTTGTTCTTTTGTTTCAACTTTCGTTAGTGCTCCAATGCTCACAAAAATCGACTTTCAATGCGTACATATAGGTACAGTAATTGCACTTATATTGAAACCAATACATGCGTAATAGTTTTCAATATTATGATGCAATAATGATAAAAATTATGTTATTACCAGTAATCTTGGATAAGTTTTCGGTGTGCGTAGTGTTAAATCGCTTATCAAATGTCCCAAGCGGTGCGGCGCAGCGTATAAGCAACTCACGCATGTGGAGACTTACCGTGGGGTTTAAATGTTTTCACTGCTATATATACAGGGTGGGTAAAAAATCGTGGATCAAACGAAACAGGGCGATAGTTGGGGTTATTTGTAGCAAAAAATATCTCTGTGGCAGAGCCCTAGCTTGATCTCCTTAAGAGTTATGAATATTTGAGTGCTTTTTTAAGAAAGTACCAAAATTGGTAATAAATAGGCAATTAGAGTAAAAGTGCCAATACTCATAAATCATGGTACCCACTGTCATAAAAGCACTTTTGTAGTGATGATACATTTCCTAGAAGTAACTAAACACCATTGGTATATTGTTTTAAAATATGTACCCATTTTAAGGATACTTTTCAGGAGATCAAGTTAGGGCTCTGCCACAGAGATTTTTTTTACTGCAAATAACCCTATCTATCGCCCTGTTTCGTTTGATCCACGATTTTTTACCCAACCTGTATACAGCTGAATTAGCGGTGTTATTTATAAAGAAAGTTTCATTTTACTATTCAGTCTAGAGTTCCAAAGAAAAACGGAACCTTTATGAGATCAGTTTCTTGCATGTCTGCCACAAAGATTATTTTTTTCACTCATCTATACTCCATTTGAAATAAGATTAGACATTTAAATAAACCATTTTTACAGTCTGTAGTAAACGATTTTAACTGCTATACCGTAGACATAAGGATGGCATTAAAAGTGGTTACAATACCAACTGTTTACTGCAGCTACCATTTTTCATGCCACCAACGCAATAGATGTCAAAATCGGTTGAACGGACTGTAAAAAAGGTTTATATAAATGTCTAATCTTATTTCAAATGGAGTAATATATAAGAAAAGCAAGTACATACAAAATTATAATTTACTAAATGCATCTTACATTTATGATTAGCAGAACAACGCAAATTGAATATTAACAAGTATTTAGAAGATTTTGGCTCTTTAAAACAATTCAAAAGTCATTTATTAAAACTAGGCTGAGAATCAGCACTTTTCGAACGTCAAAATTACTTAAGACAGTCCCCCAAAAACGCCCACCCTTCACCACTTCCTAGTGCTTAAGCTGGGAAGAAGAAGTGGCGCAACCAACTCCCCAGCAGCACAGCTGTCTGTTCAGTTGGAAAAACTTGATTCTATATAATAGTGCTTTAAATGCAAAAATATTTCTTGTTATAGGTATTTTATATTTCTTATTCTTGACTTGGTTTCTGGGTCTTCATCGACAAAAACATATTATTACGTTTAAAGTTACGTAGGGCCTATAATTATGTACTTGCGGAACGTGGGCAGCGCAGTATCACATGACTATTGATTAAAAATAAATTATTCATTAGAAACACACTTACCGGTGATTGCCATGCATTCGTTTTTAAGTGGTTTCCAAGAGTTCTCATGTCATAAGGCGCTGCTCACGTTACGTACGTGGGACCAGTTTGCCTCTACCTTATTATCTTAAAAAATCCCAGTATAGCCGAGATGATCCAAATCCGCAGCACATCGTGCGTCGTAGATACGCCGCGTGGCGCCACCGCCACCGCTAATTCATACTCGCATTACGAGCTCGCCTGACAAATGAGCCGCGTATTAACCACGCACCGTTCATCCGCGCGCCTATTTGTCAGTTTGTCACTAACGAACGGTTATTCCAACTTGCTGTAATCCATGTCATTTCATTTAAATATATAATTATGTTTTTTTTTTATGTCTGGACTAAATATTTTATTTAGCGGTAATAACAGTCCACTTCATAGTATAAAGCGGTGGGTATTTGCAATTCGTTTATTGTTATTATGATTAAAACATTGAATGTGTTTTGTTTGTAACTCTGTAGATTTTGAGATCTTGAAAAATGGATAAAAGACTGAGATGTACAGGACATATAGTCGGAACAGATTACCCATAGGAAAGTTCTGTGCCAGCTTTAAAGTTAGCCCGATCTGAAAATCAGCTCTAGCAGAATCCTTATTATACTAAATTATACACTGACTTATTCATTCGCTTCATTCCCTTCTTTATTTGATTAATTTTAACTTTGCAAGTGAATAAGCAGATAAAGAGCTATAGTATTGTCATAGTATAGGTATACTTTTATGTAAATAAAAAATAGTTCATAGTTTTATATTAACAATATAGTAAGGTAGTTTAGGGATCTCGATATAAATATACCTTGAGGAATAAGTCACCGTCAAGGTGAAGTCATTTATTGATGCGGAGTTAGTTAGGTTTCAAACTTTCATTAAAATATGTAGGTACTATCTACTTAAGTACCTCGGTAAATGACTGCACGCACAATATTCCTCACGAGCCTGAGTGTGATCCAAACATTACGATGTCCTCGCCACAGCACTCTAAATATCGCCGCCTCGGGAATAGCCGAACGAAACGTCTTTGGAAATTGGAGTTCCACGTAGAGGTGTCATAAATTAGTGGAATCCGAAGCGATGGGAACAATCAGTATCATTTGCATTATAAAGGCCCGGCCTTGCTCCTCGGCTCTCGGCGCTCGGGTGTCGGCTTTCGCGCCAAGCCGGGAATTTTTCTTATTTTACCGCTTTTTTAAATCTCACCTTGATTCTCGCAATGAGTTCGCAAATTACGTCGATATTCCATGCATAAGAATCACCGGGTGGGGGTACAGGGTGCTGCGGGCAGGTACCTACGTACCGCGGTAACGTGCCGCGTCACCTTCGTCATACAGCAGTGGAGCTCAACTGAGAGACGTCGACTCAACTCAATCTGACGTCACAAAGAGCCAACAACAATATATACTCATTCCATGTCAACAACACACCAACACACTTCAGCGTACCGGCTCAAAGAGCATCAACATGGTCTTGGTGACGTCTGAGGAGCTTGTGGCTATGTAATAACAGCCTCACGGGTCGCTCCATTAGGTTAAGCTATGCTTGCCGGGGTTGGGCCGTAGATTGGTGACCATCTTTACATACCGAAACTCCACCGTGCCTCGGAAAGCACGTTGAGCCGTTGGTCCCGCCTGTCATTCGTGGATCTTTGACAGTCGTTACGGGTCGTCAGAAGCCCGAAAGTCTCACAACCAGTCTTGCCAAGGGGTATCGTATTACCCAGTTACTCGGTTGTGGAGGTCAGATAGGCAGTCGCTCCATGTAAAATAATAGTACTCAGCTGCATCCAGTAAGACTTGAAGCCGACCCCAACCTAGTTGGGAAAAGGCTAGGCAGATCGAAAAAGACAGAAAAAAAAAAAATTGTCCTAAGTACCGTCTATACTTTCTTAAGAATTTTGTAAAAAGCTGATATTTGACATTACAAACATACACTTCAATTTCATTTATTTGTATAGATTGCAACTATTCATAATGCCATTGTCGCCGGTCACCAATATCGTTTACAAGTAGCTATAAAGGTAATATAATATTAGTGTAATAGTTGGTAGAGAAATAATGATATTAGTCACTATTATGGACTCTGTCGGGCACAGCATAGATCAAGTAGGAGAGAAGAGGAAAAACACTAGTTGTACCCGGTGTACAAATAGTTACCTAACTACAATTCTCTGAAGCGTCGTTCCTTCGTCTACTTAAACTATTTCCGATATTCATCGGAGTATACACCCGCTCCACCCCCCGCCACACCCCCCCAGAACAGAACACGGAAAGTGAACATTTTCACAAAACAAAGGAGAATGCTCAAAAAAAACCTATACCGAACAGATATAGGACGTAGCTCAGAATTTTAGTGATATCTTTGTGTAAATATTTTACGATAAGATTCAATGGCTAAATGTGTGGTCTTGCCATTTCTTTTTCATCAGGGGTGATATTTATTCCTTTAAGACATCTTCGATTTGGATACCGACGATATAAATACATACATACATATACTTACGTCTATAATCCCATAGGAGTAGGCAGACTGCAGATCGTCAAAATCAACTATCTACAGCCCACTTTTCGCTGCTTTTCTGCGAAACTTAGCCTGATGAGTGGCGAATTCTATCGTTGCCATTTGAATGTTAAGTCTCATCTCAGTCTCTTAGACGACTTTTACGAAACGCCGAGAAGAATACGTTGGTGCAATTCGTTACCGAACCATACGATTTAAATAAATACATACATTAACATGAACGACATAAATACATTACTCAATAGTGTTATTACACTTGCATGACCATTAGGTAAAAATTACCTAAAACAATAATACTGAAAAACAACGCACTCATTGCATGTAAAAAACAAACAAAAATAATTAAGTTTAACCGCTTCTGTGGTCTAGTGGTTAGACTACCTATCTCAGACACAAGGCTTCCAGGTTCGATTCCCAGTGGGGGCAACATTTTCTACTCAGTTTGGTTGCTGGTAGGGCTTGTTTTAAATCCTCCTGCTTTGCCACCATGTTATCTAAGTCGCCATAGCAACAATGTTAACAGCATTGTTGTGATTCGGCAGTTAGAGGTAAGATAACCAGTTCCTCTGTGGTTGAGGAATCCGGGTGAAGCTCGCTTCCACCTTTGGCATGATATCAATTATACCAAGAAAACTCTGAAATCAGATTAGTCGCTAACCATACAAAAAGAAGAAGAAGACCATCAAGTGAGATGCAAATCAAGAGCTACCCGGTAGTGGAAAAAAAAAACCTCCCTACTAAATACAACTACTACATATATATTTTTATATTTGACTGCCTCGTTGGACTAGTAGTCGCAAGCGCTACTGCTGAGCATGAGGTCCTTTTTTTTTTTTTGAGGATGGGAAATTATCAAATAACTTCTCCCGCTCTGGGTGGAGCGGGAGGGCGTGTCAGACTTTTACTGACTAAAACCCACCCGTGTTCCTTCCGTTGCCTGTGTGCCGAGGTCGCGATATCCCTTTCAGACAAACCCGCAACCCCGGCAGGAGCATGAGGTCCTGGGTTCGATTCCCAGGTTGGGAAAAGTGTTATTGGGTTTTTCTATATGGAATTTCTTGGTAGCACCCCAGAGTCTGGCTTTGTGCCCGATTGATGGCAATAGGCTCGCCCTCTATTACATGGGACTTAAACCTAGCTCACGAAATTTGGATGTACTAATGTAGGTACACCCTTCAGGGAAACAAGGCGTAAGTATATGTATGTATATATGTATGTAAGAACGGAACGTTATGACAGGATAGTGAAACGAGACGTGAAGATAAATGACAGATGTGAAGCATGAACGAGTCATAGAGGTGTAAATGTAATGTAAGGAATAGTCAAGGAGTGAAAGAGATAGTGAATGTATGTTTAAAATGTAGAATAAGTAGAAAAAGGGATGAGAAAAAAAGAAGAAAAGGGGTAAAACGTTAGAGTTAAAAACGGAAAATAAAAATACAATTTATAAGACGCAATCAGTGGTTTTTTTACAGTAATATTGAGCCAATCTCACATTTATTTATATCATCGGCCCAAATCGAACTTATCTTAAAAAAAAGAATCACTCCTGCTGAAAAACAAATAGCATATCACACATTTAGCCATCGAATCTGAAGTATTTATAGAATGATTTCACTAAATATCGCTAATATTTTGAGCTACATCCTGTTCTGTTCGCTCTGGGTTTTTTTCATACTTGATGAGCATTCTCCTTTATTTGTTAATATTAAAAAGTGTACACGATCGTAGTTCGCGAAATTGCATCGCACACCCGCTTTAATTTCATCAAAAACTTAATCCAATCTCGGCACATAATGAAATGTCCGCGAAATGAATTTCGCCGGGGGAAATTGTTTTATCCCTGTTTTGCGAAGTTATTAGGGCATGTTGTGTGGCAGCGCTGGCTATACTTTGTCTTCGTTCTGTGCTGATACTTGTCTACCTGCATGAGCCTCACTTTGCACGCACACTCAGAGCCGCTGCTCGTTTCCACGTTAGTTCTAATTGCTTGTTCTGATGACCACTTGCTTCCCCGCTTAATTACGTACTGTCATACACCCGTATGTGTGCGTGGTCTCCGCTACAAATGTCCACAGTTGCGAGTGTGTGCAGTATGTCGCTGCGGCAGCAGACACTGTGTGTCGCTGTTGGTAATTGGCGACTAATTGGCTACTAATTTGGGGCAACCGCGTGCCGCCACACGCCTCCCTCTAATGATATAAACATGACGTTAATTCTGCACTCACAGCGCTGTCACGTCACACTACGTCACACGACGACCTCCTACTGACGCACACGATGCTGTCACGTCACACGACGACCTGCTACTGACGCACGCGCACACAGTACGTGGCTAGACACAGTCACAGGTATGACAGCTAGGGCTGTGGGCTCTTGACAAATTATCACTTTTTCTAAAAGTTTACCTACGTGCCACATAAAACGGCTGCGTACTGTAGATAGCTTCTGTTTCTTAGGTATTTTCCATGTTCCCGTGTATTTAGTCAAGTGCGGATACAATCTCAGCGAAGGAAATTATCATAAACGACATTGTTTCTAGTAGTTAGTCATTATTTCGTTGAAAACTTAAAACTCTACGATTGCTTCGGAGAAAAGTAATTTTTACTTTGCCAGGGAGAAACTTATAATTCAACAATCACAACCTTGTTTGAATAGGTTCTTATATTGTTAAGGTACCTTTTAGGATTTGATACTGACTTGGCAACCATGGTTTCTCACTAAATTAACATAATACCCAATAATATATTACTTTTTCACTGGTACCTACGATATAGTATGTTCTATGTGTAATACTCGTAATTAATTTAAACTTAAAAGAGGTTTAAGTTCGTATTTTCAATATTGATACACAGCAAGCCGCATGTCTACGAGCTACGCTCTGCTACGCAAATGCTACGCGTATATATGAATAGGCGACCACGGCACTAATCCGTGTTCTTAGTCCACAACCCCAATATTTGTTCAAAAACACTTGTTTTGAAGTTCACATAATTTCGATTATTTTCTTAATTCATTGCGTACTGTTACTCTCCAGTCTCCAGCACATAACTCAGCCACAAGTGCGCGTTTGGTCGCACTGCGCACCAAGCGGAAGTTACTTCAGCTTACTGCCAGCCAGTGCCAGCGCTCGCCGCCCCGTTCATATTTCTTTACATAAACTTATACAAAATAGTTTCCTTCAAGACAAAGCGCAGCGCAATAGAGGACAGGAGTACGCGTGGTAGCGGTGCGGCGGCGGTGCGGGAGCGTGGCGGCAGCGGTGCGGGCGCGTGGCGGCGGCGGTGCGGGCAAGGCGGCAGTGCGGCGGCGGGCCACAGCGCTTATAAATCACGCCACTTTATCGTCTTATATTTTTATGATATTTCGCCACAAACAAAGCCACTTCGCATTTGTCTTCCGCGCCGTATCTTTACTCTGTTATTTTTCATGAACAATGGCCGCGTGAAATCAAATGATAATTTAAAATTTGAGTGAGCCGGGCGTGTGCTGGGGTGTGCGGGGGCGTGACTGGGTGTGCGCGGGGGTACGCGGGGGCGGGTTCTAAATAAATTGTTTAAGATAGAACATGAAGTCGTTGGCGGTGAGTTATTGCGGCGAAGCATTGTGCGTCTTAGTGTGCGCACACACATGCACATACAAAACAATACAATACAATGTACTCGAGACAATGTACTGAACTTAGTTAGATTTTATTATTCTTAACTAAACGCTTCCAAGTTATTATTGTTTTTAACATAATAAAGCTCCGTAAAGACTAGCGCGACGCGACAGAGCGACGCGACACCGGTTATTGTTATTCCGTAAACTTTTCTTACAAATTATATTGTTCGAATCGCGTCGCGCCGTCGCGTCGCGCTGGTCTGTACGAGCCTTAAGAACGTGGAGTTAACGCTTTTCCCATTATTTAACCATGGCTTCTTTTATTTGCATTTTCTAACATTATAACCTCGTCACCCACATTCAACTCAGGTAGTGATTTACAATGCTGATCATAGTAACTTTTAATTTTTATTTGTTATTCTAATACTTCTTTTATGTTGTAAGTTATCACAATTTATTTGTTTTAATAGATATGGATGGACTGGTAGTTTACAATTTAAACGCCGGCCCATCATTAACTGTGCAGAATTAAAATTTTCCCGCGGTATATTTCTATAACTTAGCAAATTAAATAAAAATCGGATAGACTGTCTACTGATTTTTACAATATATTTTTAATGGTTTGAACTGCCCTTTCGCTCTTACCATTAGATTGAGCATAATACGGAGATGAAGTGACGTGTCTAAAACCCCATTCTAAAGCAAATTAAATAAAATTACGACAAGAATATTGTGGACCATTGTCACTGATGACAATATCCGGTACACCATACCGTGCAAAATTTTCTTTCATTTTAAATATTATTGAGTTTGAGGAAGTGTCTCTCAAATATGCGACCTCAATAAATCCAGAAATCAATTAGTATTAAATAACATTGCTTTCCATACTCAAATATATCTGTTCCAATTTGATTCCATGGTAATTCTGGTATAGCTACCGGAATCATAGGTTCCCTACACGTTTTGTTTGCTGTTTCTTGACATATTTTACATCTTCTCACATAATCCTCAATATCTCTTGTTATACCCGGCCAAAATATTACATCACGAGCACGTCTCTTACAACGATCAATCCCTAAATGCCCTTCGTGAATAAGCTTTAACATGTCCATATGCATAGAACGTGGTATCAAAACCTGTTTGTCTTTAAATATGACACCATCTACACAGTACAGTTCATCTCTTATAGACCAGTAGTATCTTAAATCATTGTGTATGTTAAACTTATCGGGCCACCCTTAATTAATATATTTTTGCAACAATTTTAAACACTCATCCTTACTAGTTTCCCGCTTCACGAGAGTAAACTTATTCTGAGACATGGGTACATTATTGACTACCATTTTAATTTGACATAGTATAGCTCTGCTAATTTATCGTCATACAAATCCAGAAGAGGTGCCCGTGACAATGTATCTGGTATGTACATATACTTCCCAGGCTTATAAGTGACCACCAACTCATAAGCTTGAACCTTCAACATCATTCGCTGCAAGCGAGCTGGGACTGAGTCTAGAGACTTTCTAAAAATGCTTTCCAGTGGTTTATGATCTGATTCGACGACCACACTACTTTTTCCATAAATATACTGATGAAACTTTTCACAAGCGAATACTATTGCCAAAATTTCCTTTTCTATTTGTGCGTATCTTTGTTAAGTGTCAGTGAGCGCGCGTGGCGCATACTCTACTGGACGTCCCTCCTGCATGAGCACGGCGCCCAGTGCCACACTGCTCGCATCCACTGACAACACCACCGGACTACTGACATTGTATAAAGAAAGAACTGGTGCATTGCTTAACAATTCTATTAATTCATTGAATGCATCTTTATGATATTATATATTTAGACCTATTTCCCAACTCCAAGTTATATCTTTTTTTTAATAATCTGGTCAGAGGAAAAATACGCTCCGAGTAATTAGGTATAAATTTAGAAAGATAATTTACAGCCCCCAAAAACCTTTCTAAACTTTTCCGATCCGTCGGTTCCGGTATATTATATATCGCTCTTACTTTCTCAGAATCCATTTTCATTCCATCTTTGTTAAAAATATGACCCAAATAAGTTACTTCCTCAACACATAAATATACGACATTTAGCTTTGTTGAATTTTAAATTAATTTCTCGTGCCTTATTTAACAACTCTTTCAAACGCTGATCGTGTTCATCTTTGTTCCTTCCCCAACAAATGATATCGTCGATAAACGAATCTACCCCTTCTAGGCCTATTTTTTTTTAAGAAAAACTTCAGGTGCACAATTAAGACCAAATGGCAATCGCAAATATTGATATCGCCCAAACGGTGTATTGAATGTACATAAGTCTGCACTTGCATTATCCAGTTTTACCGACCAAAATCCTGAAAATGCGTCTAAAACTGAGAAATACTTAGCACCGTGAAACTTAGTAGCCAATTCATTTATTGTTGGCAGTTGAAAATTTGCACGCTGTATCGCCTCATTAAGCGGCCTCGGGTCTAAACATATACGCAACTGCCCATTTTTTTTAGCAACAATCACTAATGAATTCACCCATGGAGTTGGATGACTCACTTTCCTAATGACACCTAAATCAATCATTCTATTTAACTTATCGTTAACTCCTAATGGTACCTTACGGGTTGCACAAATCACCGGCATCACAGTTTTGTCTACAACAATGTGATATTCACCTGGCAAACATCCTAACCCATTAAACAAATCTTGATAATCTGTAAGATTTATATTATGTTTTTTTTTAACTAATCCTAAAGTTAGACAAGCTTGCAACCCAAGCACACTCTGACAATCACTAACCGCAATTGGAAATTTTAATTCATACGAAACACTTTTATACCACCATTTTAATTTGCAAATACCTTTTATAGGAATAAAATCACCACTATAAGATTGAAATCTAACACTTTGCTTGCCACCCACGATTATACGATAAAACATCTGCTCCCGTATCTAATTTAAATTTTTTTGAACGCACTTCCCTTGAAGTGTTTCATACCAATCCTCTGACGAAGAGTTAATTTCTGAGACACATAGGTTTAACTGAAGCAAAAGGCAATGAAGAAGATGACCTATAGGTTTAAAAAAGTTAAGTTTATAGAGTTAAGAAAATGTACGATATATCGTACATTTTCTTAACTCCTTTTTTCAGCTTGCACATTCTAGCAAAATGTGCATGATTTTCGCACAGATAACACTGCACAGAAATAACCGGACATAGACTGGGTTCATTGCATTGCCCTCCGCATCTGAGACAATTTCTGGTCTCGCTCGAATGAAAAAGTCTTCGGGCTGTGTTGGAACCAGCAGTAACACTGGCCACACCACGCCCTTGTCGACGTCCGCTGCCGCGCCAGCCGCCACGCCCACCACGGCCGCCTACACCGCGCACGCCAACTGCATCGACCTGTACCAATCCAGAAGTACCAGCACCACGCTTCTCTAATAAACGTCAATTATCTATTGAAATTTGGTCAACCTGGACAATTGTCCAGGTTGACCTGCCTTAATAGCTTTTGCCAACGTCAGGTCCTTGCTCTCAAAAACGATCTCTTACTCCAGTACTCTGTATCCCACAAACAATACGGTCGCGAATCAACTCCTCTTCCAAATTTTTGAAGTTAAAATTTTTGTTCAGTAATCGCAATGCCGTAACATACTGATATATGGATTCTCCTACTTCCTGACCCCTTGTAAAAAAGTTGTACCTTGCTAATGTTATATTCTGTTTGACTCCAAAATATTCATCAAATTTCACAATGCGAGCCGTATCGAAGAGTACTACCTTCTGGATCAGGCCCTTGATCCAACCGCCTAACGAGAGCCTCGAGAGATGTCGGTCGAGGCTTTCGGCCGTCAAGCCATTGGCCGTTACGACAATCGGCACAATGATAGCCGAGCTCACATTCCACATGTCGATAACCTCGTGTGCTAGTCGAGATATTTTATTTGTTTCTTTCTCAGCTCTCACGAGGTTCCCGTCATGTCGGATGGTAACATGGACTATCATTGCACGGCGCGCGTATCGATCTATCACCACTATATCAGGCTTATTGGCAACAATAGTCCTGTCAGTAATGATAGACTGATCCCAGTACAACGTGACATGGTCATTTTCGAGAACTGGGTTGGGCACATACTTGTAGTACGGTACCTCAGAATCCACAAGTTTGTATTTCAATGCAAGTTGCTGGTGAATAATCCTGGCCACTTGGTTATACCTGTGCAAGTACTCGCCGTTAGCCAGACGAGAATAACCAGAGATAATATGTCTGATGGACTCACCCGGACGGTGACATGCCCGACACAAGTCAACCGTCCCGTCCTTCATAATATGTCTCCGGTAGTTATTCGTCAAGATAACTTCGTCCATAATTGCACAGACGAAACCTTCAGTTTCCCCAAAAAGGTCACCAAAACGTAGCCAGGATACGGACGCTAGGAAATTTACACCGGGCTCATGAAGAGCCCGATAGAAGCGCCCGTGAAGCTCCTTGCTTTGCCAAACCTCCTTGCGGTCATCTTTAGTAAGTACCACAGGCTTGTTAAAGATCTCTTTAGCTATGGAGAGTGGGGTGAGCCCCTTATCCACTGCTACCACATCACGGTGCATACCCACTTCGGCTTTTAAAAACTATTCTCTGAGATTGTAAACCTCGCGGAGGGTCTTCGTATTTAAGAAGCCTCGACCCCCGCACTTCCGCGGGATGTACAATCTCATCACCGATGATCGTGGGTGATGCATCCGGTTTGCGGTCAGCAGTGTACGGACCGTCCTATCCAGGGCGTCAAGTTCGGTTTGAGTCCATTTGAGTATGCCGAAAGAGTACATCAAAACCGGCATGACCCAACCGTTGAAGGTACCTTGTTTCCGCCTGAAAGAAGACTAATTAATACCTTCTTCAGACGACCAAAGAAGCGCTCCTTTAACGATTGCTTCATGCCAGCAACATTGATGCTTAACGCTTCCGATGTAACGGCTAGGGCTTTACAGGTAGGCTGCGCAGGCCGCTAACTGATAGGTAGGTAGTCAATTGAAACACTAGGTTAAGTTCATACATATATTTATGGTTATTAGAAACTAACACGGCTAGGTCGCGGGTAAGTCACTTTATTGTTCTGTTCTGAGCACTATCACAATTAAATATTAATGTAAAGTACCGTCCTTGGCAACACGCGGCAGACGTGGGGGACCTGCTCAGCGCAGATTTGGCGACAGACCGGATGGCCCTCGTAAGACCGACAGTAGTGAGCGTCCTGTAGTAGCGTCAATGAAGAGTAGCTCCTTAGTACCACGGGACCCATTCCTACATCTATTTTGAGAGGCATAACCGAGTTATTGTCAATGTGTGTGTTAATTTTCGCTCTCAAAATGGATGTAAGAAGTTTATAGACCGTCGACAAACATGTGATCGGTCTATAATTCTTGGGTTCCGCGGGACTATCTGACTTATGGAGCAGGTGGGTAACGCCTGTTGTAAGAAACTGTGGTAACGACCCAGACTCTAAGGATGATTGGAATTGAGATGCCAGGCAAGTGTTTGAACTAATAAGCCATTTTAGCCAAAAGTTGTGCAGTCCGTCCGGTCCCGGTGATTTCCAATTCGGTATCGGACGGAGTGCTCTGGCTACGTCTAATGGCGTATTATTATTATTATTATATTAATTTAATTCAGATTTTCAAATACATCCATTTATGTAGTTGTTAGTAACAAAGAAATGCTTATAAGAAATTAATGTTAGTAACGACAAGACAAGACACTTTAAAAACTAAATACAAAATACAATACAAACACTACCGGAAACTCCGACACCCGTGTGCGTGTTTACTTGACTGCGTGCAATCGTATCCAGCGCTCAATAAAGGGCGGTGTTTCAATTCAATTATTGTTAAAGTGTGTTTCCATAACAAGATTCTAAAATCTTTCAAGACCTAAGTAATGATCCTGCGGTGGACTACCAAACTGAATGATGACTCACCGATTAAGGAAAAATAGTACTTAAAATTATCGCGAATTACAAAACCAGGAGTCACTATTTATCAGTAATTAATACAATCTGCTAATCTTCATATTACGAGAAAGTGTGAAGTTATCGTGAGTCAACTTCGGAAATAACAAAGATTACAGGGTAATATCATTACAGGGAACACGCTCCACAAAATACGAGTACCTACATGGTTAAAGTAGTGGATAGCTCGTGGCTAACTGCAACGCCTGTGGTACTCAGGTAAGTAATCAAACTTATCTACTATTAATTGACAAAATTAAAAAATCCCACTAACAGTTGTAGGTACCTACTAGGAATCGAACCAAGACTTTTAGCAGCCGCTGCCTTGCAGTGACATCACATGCAGCTTCGAAAAGTGGCAGAAACTAACTAGTAGTGTGCCACGAGACAACTTATATGTCCTCACTTTAAGGCCGATAACACGGATTAAAATTTTGAAAAAAACATATGATATATCTCACACTTCGATCTAGGTATTTCGGTCGTCCGATACACAATTACGTGCACTTTACTGCATCCAATTAAATCGCAAAGGCACGTCTAAATTATGGTCTAATTACTATTTTATTTGAGTTATATTAGGCTTTCAAAAATAAAACTTATACCATAATAAAGGTCGTAAAAAATGTGATAGAAAATGGCCATCATAATGTGAAATATGAAAATACTTATACCACTAATTCCATAATCAAGCGTTTTCATCTTTTCATGCGCTCGCCCCGTGTCATTTAGTCCCGAGCGGAACGTCTTGGAGGTCGGACGTATGCCAATTTTTGCGAACCCGCCACCCCCGCTAAGTTCTGTTACCGGCTGAGCCAAAAATTTATTGTAAATTTGTAAATAATAATAGGTACCTGTATAATTATAGTTTAATTTTTAAATAATTAGTTTTTATTAGGTACCTACTTAGTTATTTTATAAAACAAAATGGGCAAAATTTAAAAAAAAAAAAGTTGTTATCGCTGGGTCTACGAAGGTTGAATAAATAAAAAAAGTAAGGATGCTTTGACAATATTATTATAGGCACGTATATTATATAAATGTATTATATTTTACTTTATTAACTAGGTAAGTACCTACGCGGAATACATTTACATACCGCAAATATGTGTGTAAAACAGTTGAATTTAAACCCTATGCTCATGTAAATAAAGACGCCACGCGCGCAAAAGTTATAATGGTTTATTTTTCTCCCGGAATAGATTTACCAACCGCATCAAGTGTGTAAAATAGTTGAATTTGAACCCTATATCACAGAGCATAAAGCCGCCACGCGTGCAAATGTTGTTATAATGGTTTACTGTTTTCAAATATCAAATAGTTCATCCCGCTGAGTTGGTCCGGGTGGTTTTTATAATGTTTATTAGCCTAGGTAGGTATTGTATCGTCTACCACACGTCGCGCGTCTGTGGTAAGTGGTAACACTATGACCTTGAGGTGGCCCAACGTACAGAGTTTCATTAGAATAAGAGACCAGCTTGACACTGCTTTTGTTGCCACTGACATGACGTGCGGCCTACTGAACGTGTTCACGCGATACGCTGGACAAACTGCATAAACGAAGCCGGTAATAAAAAGTTACCGAGTGCCTGTGTAATATTTCAACAAGGCTACAAAGCCCTGATAAAATCTCAATATGTATAATAAGAGCGTTTGCCTAGTCTTATAATATTTGTTATTTACTGCTGATATGTCCGTTTTCACTTATCTTATCATCTAAATAAATGACTAAATAAAAGCGCGAATTGCCTACGTGAGAGTTGAATATTCAACAGTGCAATAATATTTAGAAGTAAGCTATATATCCCACAGCCACCACAACACAACAAATAATAATATTTTATGGTGTCTGCAACGTTTGTGTAGGTCTCGTCTATGCCATGTACCTAATACGCGCAACACACTCGTGCCATAGTGTAGAAATGTACAGTATGACCATTTCCATTTCATTTTCCACGCCACCATGCGCAAGCGGTGCGCGTCCTTGGTGCGCAGGGTGCGGGCTAGCTCCAACACTGTCCTGGCGATGATTGCTCAGCGACTGGATTGCCCCTACGTTGGGCATTGTTGTAGCAGGCATATTACTGGTGCTTGATTTGTAATTGTATGTAACTGTGTGTGTATTGTTGTCATTGGTGTGTATATTTAATATGGGTCAAGGACCTGAAATAAATGTTTTTTTATTTTTTATTTTATTTTTTCCTACAAAAATATTATTTATTATTTTCGGTAACGTTTAAGCACAAATTCGTTTATGCGCAGTACACTTTTTACCTACTTAAAACACTGTATCAAGTTATGAAAAGCTTATAAATAAAATAAAAGTACATATACAGGGTGGCAGGGACATCGACGCGAAAACTGTTACCATGGATTCAGTACATGATTCTGAACCAAAAAAAAATAAAAACTCAATGAAAAATTTCAATGCAGGGGGCATTGAAAATTTTAGTCGGTTATTTAAAAAAAATCTGTTCTTTTAGAAATTTTCAATACCTACGCGATCAAAATTTACGGAACAGCAATGTTTTTTTTAAATAACCTACGAAAAATATCAACGTACTGAATCCATGGTAACAGCATTCGCGTCGATGTCCCTGCCATCCTATAAATGGCTAGTTTGGCTACACAGACGTTATCCAATGCATAACTTTATTCAGTGTTTAGTGGCAAGAGGAAAAGTGTATAGAAATTGTAAATTACATAAACCAGACTGTTTTTAATCGACTTTAAAACAAGGAGGAGTTTCTCAATGTGTTTACATTTTGATAAAAACCTTCACAGATAGACAATAGAACTACTAGATTTACTCGAGATTGCTGTAATTGTATGTTTATGTTACGCCACTGAGAATGGAATAATAAAAGAAACTTCGCTTGAAATGTTTACGTCGGTTTTCAATGTTTTTGAGCAATGCAGTTGCAGGCCAAGGGCAGAGCGTATGTATCAACTAATGATTCGGTGGATAACGAGTAAGTTTTTAGGGTTCCGTAGTAAACAAGGAACCCTTATAGTTGCACCATGTCCGTTTGTCTGTCCGTCCGTTGATTTTATAGACTGTAGCACGAAGATGTCGCATCAAAGTCGAAGTTCGAAAGTTGAATAGCGCGCGGCGCGCACTTTTTCATGATCTTCGTGTCAGTCAGATTTTAAATCCATCTTATTCACAAAAATTATATGTACCTACTTATACTTATTTTTAATTATTATTCATTAAGTTTAAGTTTATATAATACCTACCTAATCTATCTACAACCTTAAAAAATACTTAATAAAAAAATAAACTTATGATAATCAATACAAGTTGATCTACTGCATTGCTCTATTCTGTGACCCAACTTACTACCTACTCGAGTTCATGAACTTATGAGCGGTGCGCCTGGCGCGCGCGTGTCCCGCGCATCGTAATTTGTTTCGTATCGCTACTCGTTGCGGGGGCTGGGGTAAGCGTTGAATGCCTACTGCGTTCGGGTTAGGCCCGCCTTAAGTAGCTGGGAAAGAAGTTATTCCAGTCCATGTTAACAAGTAGGTACACAAGTGGCAGTAAATCTGTCTGGCAGCTTTTCACTTACGACGACACGCGTGATGTACGGCGCGGATAAACATGCCGAATGTATTCATGAGCCCTCCGCAACCTTTGTCTTGTGTCCCACTCAACTGACGACGGAGCAGTGCTGAAGAGGATTGGTGAGCGTCAGTTAGAAACCCGGTCATTAATTACACTGTATGGCGTATCACAAAAAAACGACTGCACAATGGTGCAAGGTCCTGTCAGCCCGTCACAGGGCGAAGTATTTAAAGTAAAGTAACAAGTTGCATGGTTTTCGTTACGTGTATTGTTTTGAACCATGTTAAAACTGCAAGTTGTATTTCTGTACGTATGTGTTAATCTAGTTCTCTTAAACGCTTCACTTACTATTAGAGCAAACTATATTAGATTGCTTAACACAAACTATATACGTAAACAGTGAACTCACATAAGTTTATAAGTTTTCGACTAAAAACATGAAATACTCTTCTAGCACCACATTCCGCGTAGTGTCGTGCGGCGCCCAGTTAACTAACTAGTGTCCCTCCACCCTCCATACATTATGGAGCAGTTATTTTTGCCGGCTTTCCATAAGAGCCGATGAACCGTGTAAATTGAGGATGTAACTCACAAACACCACAGTTAAGATAAATCAACGAGGTCCCACGATTAATATTAATTTATTGGGGAAATTTTAAATGTTCAGCTAATCGGCCGCTCATTATGCTCCACTCGTGAGTTAGTCCAGCAACAACTGAACATCGGTCACTCGTGAGTTAGTCCAGCAACAACTGAACATCGGTGATTATGAAAAACAACAAACGATAAAGATGTCCGAACGCGGTTAACTATACATTGTAGGTTTCAATGAATAAGGGACTTGTGGCTAAATGATAACAGCCGCACGGGTCGATCGGAGGTCAAACCACGCTTGCCGCGGTCGGCTCGTAGATGAGTGACCGTCCATTACATATCGAGCCCCCTCCCTCGGCAAGCACAATAAATCGTTGGTCTCAGCTGTTATTCGTAGCTCTTCGACAGTCGTTACGTTGTTGCTTTGTAGTCAGAAGCCTTAAAGTCTGACAACCAGTCTTACCAAGGGATATCGTTTCTGACTACAAAGTAACGACGTAACGACTGTCGAAGAGTTACGAATAACAGCCGGGACCAACGATTTAAAGTCTGACAACCAGTCTTACCAAGGGATATTGTATTACCCAGTACCAGGAGGTCAGAAAGGCAGTCGTTCCATGTAAAAAACTGGTATTCAGTTGCGTCCAGTTAAACTGGAAGCCGACTAGACAGATACATAGATTTCAATGAATACGTACTATCGGCCCAAGTTAAGCATACTCACTTAAGAAAATATTCCTGCGAGAGCGCAGCTAGTGACAAACCACACCCCTTCCTAGTTTCCCCCAATTAGAGACAATATGCATTTGTGTGAGTAATGAGCGAGTAACATAAAATAACAAACATTAGCTAGAGCGCGGCAGTGCCAATTTGCTCTCGCTAATTGTTGACGCTTCCCTTAAATTCCTATCGCCATTTCATTTTACGACCTGTTTATTTCTATCGGACTGATTGCCTGCCTAACTGTGACCTCTGCTTGTATACCGGACTGTGATCGAAAGCCTCTTCTTGACCCTAGCTTGTATCCTGGACTGTGTGTGTATTGTGTGTGGGCTGTGACTAACGTGGTGCAACCATGACGACCCGAAACCTGATTCAGGAAGAAAGGAATCAAATTATTGTTTTGCATAGACAAGGGTTAAATATATCCCAAATAGCAGTGGAGTTGAACATGCAAGTAAGTTATGTTTTTGTATTCAGATAGAGGGAGAGATATAGAAATAAATAAAGTGATAGTAATATTATTATTTCATAGTTTGCATTTTTCCTTATATTGCAATTTAAAAAATATTGGTATTCAGCTGCATCCGGTTAGACTGGAAGCCGACCCCAACATAGTTGGGAAAAGGCTAGGCAGATTTATATATAAAAATAATAAAATTATTATAACTTTCAGATGGATTCTTTTTAAAAGTCTCATAAGATATTACCTACTTATAGTAATGCATTCAAATAAGATTGTTCTTTTTATTTATTTTTGCTTTCAAAGACGTTGTTGGAGCCTTTTATGACCCGATAATAAATCCTAAACCAAAACAACCTAAACAATGGTGCCTTATCTCACAGCGTCGTTGCCGCATTTTAATTAGAAAAACCAGAGCGCATTCGTCGCATTTCTAGAGGCTTGATCATTATATTTCAAACTACAATTTTTTTTCGCCCAAGCACAAGATAATTGTTTTTTATAATTATTTTTAACATTTATTTTATCATAATACTGCAGATGGAAAGTAATTGACAATAATGTAAATTTTTGTTAGTAGTGCTCGTAAATACTTACCAAAAAAACTTTAAAAAAATAGCACACATAGTTTTAAATACTAACGATTTAGTGCTTGGCTGGCCGAAAAATAGCAAGTACTTACTATTTTTTCGGCCAAGCACTAGATCGTTGGTATTTAACCACGAAAAACCTTTAGAAATGCCACGTTGCCAGCCCGCACGGGATAAACACTTTTAAATAGTAGAGATAAAGCACAAATTTGCTTGGGACAGTTTCATACAATGTTGGAATTTACGCTATGCCATTTTTCTTACTCATAGGTATACGAGGTGTAAATTGCAATATCTGAAAACCTCTTAAGGGGTCATTGTACTAATCATTATGAACAACTTTTACTACGGGACCTAACCTGAAATCGCGAAAAAAAAACAGCTGTTCCCTACATTTATGTTCGCGTAACTCGTCAAAATGTATGGACCAGCTGCTTTTTTATCGCGATTTCAGGTTTGGTTCTCATAGTAAAAGTTGTTTATAATGATGAGTACTGACCCCTTAAGAGATTTTCAGTTATTGCATTTACAACTTGTATTTTAAAATATAGTTATGAATGTTATAACTACTTAAATTAGTTATAGAAAAGTTAAGAGTTTATTTATCATGAAGTCAACCAAAATGCACACCTTAAGTATTTCAATACTTATAATTTTTATTTATAGTGTACGAGTTGTGCCCTTTGAATAAGACTTTTGTAGTGTACTCGTATTATTATACCTGCGGTCTCACAGGTGGTGAGCCGCATACGTCGCCTAGGCCTGGAGGTGGCCCTCAGCAAGTCGGAGGCCATGGTGTTCCATGGCCCCCGGCGGGCGCCGTCACCCGGCTCACACATCGTGGTCGGGGGGGCTCGGATCGCTGTCGAGGGTACCATGAAGTACCTAGGATTGGTCCTCGACAGCCGGTGGGACTTCGGGCCCCACTTCCGACGGCTGGCGCCCAAGTTGCTGGGCGCTGCTGGAGCGCTCTCAACGCTGCTTCCCAATCTGGGGGGCCCGAGCGCCGCTTGTAGGCGGCTCTACGTGGGGATCGTGCGATCGATGGCCCTTTACGGGGCCCCGATCTGGGCGGCTGACCTGACGGCCGGGAGCATCGCCGTCATGCGGAGACCGCAGAGGGCGATGGCCGTCAGAGTCATCCGGGGATATCGCACGATCTCCTACGAGGCGGCTTGTGCACTGGCCGGATCCCCGCCCTGGGACCTGGAGGCGAAAGTACTCGCGTCATCGTATCGGTGGCGCGAGGAAGCGCGGGCGCGAGGCGAGCGACCGATGCAGCGACACGTGGAGCTGCATCGGTCTCAGCTTCGCGAGGTCCTGGTGGCGGAATGGCGGGACAGGCTTTCGCGCCCTACCGCCGGCCTCGACGTCGTCGAGGCGGTCCGGCCGGTGCTCGACCGCTGGCTCGGGAGGAGGCACGGCTCCCTGTCGTTTCGGGTGACGCAGGTGCTCTCGGGGCATGGTTGCTTCGGGAAGTACCTGTGTCGCATAAACAGGGAGCCGGACGCCCGGTGTCACCACTGCGTCGACTGCCGGGAGGACACGGCGCGGCACACGCTGGCAGAGTGTGCCGCTTGGGAGGAGCCGCGCCGTGCCCTCATCTCAGAAGTAGGCAGTGACTTGTCGCTGCCGGCCGTAGTGAACGCTATGGTCGGCAGCGCCGAGTCCTGGGACGCGGTGGTCGCCTTCTGCGAGACGGTCGTCTCGCAGAAGGAGGCTGCGGAAAGGGAGAGGGAGATCTCGTCCACTCACCCGGCCCGCAGCAGGCGCACCGGGCGTCGGCGGAGGGCGGATAACGCCCTCTTCCGGCCCCCCTAAATGGGTCCAGGGGCGACGGACTCGGGGACGTCCGTCGCCCCCCACACATCAGGACCCGAGGTGGCGGCGCGTAGTGTTCCACGCGCGCCCCTCTGAGACGTCGCGGGGGGAGTCAAACACCTCACTCCCCCCCCTGACCCGAGAGGAGGCCCGCGGAGGCGGGCCGGCACCGGCCGGGGGTTGCGGAAGATTCTTTCGTTCCCGCGACCCCCGGCGTAGGTGTGAGTCGGAACACCGGGGTGGTTTTTAGTCAGTAAGAGTCTGACAGACCCCTCCGCCCGCCCCAGGGCGGAGGACATCCATGAGGATTTTCCACCCCGGAAAAAAAAAAAAAAAAAAAAAAAAGGTATGCGAACATAAATGTAATTAACAGCAGATTTTTTTTCGTGAATTTTCGAATGGTCATATTTTGGTAGCATGTGGACGCTATACTATTGCGGGTTAACGGGAACGCCTTTCGTTAATTAACATAGGTACTGTATAATTACATTATACAGGGTTATTTTTCTAACACCTGGTAGGACTATATTAGTACAACCACTTTTGATCTATGACTTTTTAGAATACCAAAAGTAAACTTTCAAGTTTTTGTTGTAATATTTGTAATAACACTTTTTAGATCTGTATTTTGTAGTAAGTACCGCTGCGACCCTGCATTCGCAACGCACTGTTTGTTTATTTAACTACTTACATATTTTGGTACCGCGTAGTTGTTCAAATTTAGAGCGATCAAAATAAATATTTTTAATTGTATTATGAAATTATTTTTTTATGAATGATTAAAAGTCATACAACACAAGTTGTTATTTATGATGTTAGTATTATAGTCCTACGAGCTTATTAGTGTTTTATCATCAAATGACTTCTCCCGCTCTGGGCGGAGCGGAAGGTCGTGTCAAACTTTTACTGACTAAAACCCACCCGTGTTCCTTCAGTTGCCTGTGCCAGGGCCATGGTATCTCTTTCGAACAACCCGCGACTCCGGCGGCTTGCAAATAACCCTGTATAGCTATTTTTATTAGGTTTATTTTTATTATTCCAATTTGTATTATATTACTTCGTTGATTAATGTCACAGGGTAGACTGTAGACCGTAATCATAGTTTAAAATATTGCCAACGAGTTTGAAGTCTTCTTGTAAAATATTGATGTCAATTTAGTGTCATGTTGCCTTTATTGGTGGATTTGTTGTTTTATTTACAATCAATGTTGTCGTAAGCCCCGATCTCGTTAGTTTGTTATTTTACATATTCAGTAGTGTCATCATATCCGTCCACCTCATAAATAATTGATCTCATTTGCTTGATAAACCTAGTCTGTAGTGTAATGTAATTATTGCAAATTATAAAAATTATTAAGATTCTTAAATTGTACTAATCTTAAAACTTTTCAATTTCATTAGAACTGCACGAGCAATATTCTCCTAATCTTATTTACTGACAGGCTTTTTGCCTGTTGTTGTTGTGTTGTCTGTTTGTCATTGTTGTGTTGATTTCATATTTTGAACTTTACGATATAAGTGTAGATAAATACAGTCTATAAATGATATTATGAGTAAGAATCTTTTCACTTATAATATTTTGCATTTTGATGATAATTTCTGTGTAATTTTTTGTTATAATATGTTAATTTCTGGATGAATCTTTAATGTTTTGAAAAAGTCTATTAAAAATAAATTAAGTTACTTATATTGTTTTTTTTTCTACAACAGCAAATCCTTAAAATTGTTCTCAAGTAGATTTTAACTAACTGTTTATTTTTTCACACTGAGATTACAGCCGATAGTTTCATACAAAAAGCACTTACTATACATCTTTTATTATACAGATAAGATTTAAATATCAACCTAAATAAATCTTTAATCCTGCATAATGTTAAATGAACACAAACTAAAAATATATATTTCACTAGTACCCAACATTTTATTTCAATCCTTTCACTCTCACTGCTGCCAAGGCACAAATTATAGTTTAGTTTAATTACTTGATAAGCTTCTGAATTTTAAAGTGGCGTAGGAACTGAATCATTGTTAGATTTTTCAAAAAAAAACTTGACATGCAATGCCGGTAACGCGCCTGTAGCGTTGATTTCGCTTAAAATCATGAATTGTCAAACTTTGACTAGAGCATGAATTATAAAAGAGTAAAGTGTTGGTTTGATTATAATCCAGTCTTAAAGTGCTCATCCTGCACGGCATGCCTGGGCATTTTAATTGCAACGATACCTTGTTCGTTATACAGGCTGAAATTTTATTCATGGGTATCCTCTTAAGGGGTCATTGTACTCGTCATTATGAACAACTTTGACTATGGGAACAAATATGAAATCGAGAAAAAAAAATTGCTGTTCCCTACATTTTGTCGAGTTATGCAAACATAAATGTAGGGAACAGCTGATTTTTTTTTCGCGATTTCAGGTATGGTCTCATAGTTGAAGTTGTTCATAATGATGAGTACAATGACCCCTTAAAAGGATGCCCATGACTTCAATTTCACCCTGTATTATTTTAATGAATAATAGGTAATATTACAATTACCTACTGTTAAAAGTATTAAACCAAATACAAGGAACAACTGCAAAACATTTGAGATAATCCTAAGGTAATAAAAAAACGTATGGCCCTTGTATTAAGCCGTCCTCTATTGTTTAACCGAATTTCCAGACATTCCCACTAAATAACAATGGGTCTTAGATAATGAACTTATTTTTATTTCAGTTGCAAGAGTTGCGTTAGCTACAAACAAAAAGCTCTGATAACATTGTATGAACTGCGCAGAGTATTGGTTCAAATATTACTGTAATTTTCAAGTATTCCCAAATTTCCCAAGTATAAACAAACACATAGAAATTTAGATAGTTATTTACTTTTAATAAAGTCGATTAAACACAAAAAATTTCAATATAAACATTTGATACCTTCATGCAGTGCCGGTCAACGCACCTATACCTAACGTATTCAGGGAGCCGTGAGATAAAAGGTAAACAAACCATAAATGTCCGTTCAATCGATTTTGAATGCTATTGTGTTGGTGGCATGACAAATGGCAGCTGCAGTAAACAGTTGGTATTGTAACCACTTTTTTGCCTTTAATGCCATCCAATGCCAGCCAAGCCTACGGAATAGAAGTCAAAATCGGTGGAACGGACTGTAATAAAACGGTTCGTTTCAATGTCTCATCTTATTGTGAAGGGAATATGGTGCGGTTGCTGCGGCATGCGGCATCACATAGGATATGGTGAAAATTGGAGAGGCAGTGAAAGTGTTCATAAATAACCTATATCTATAGACCCGATAGAGAGAGGAAAATATTAAAGTGGATTAATACATATAAATTGTAGTTTATTAGTTATTACAAATTATTTTTGTAAATACTGCAATATCAATAATACATTTTCTAAACCAAACAAACAGAAGATATGAGTACTAAAATTAATTCTTGTCAATAATAAAATAACAATTCAATTCAATAACAAAGAGCTCACGCCGCGCTGGCCGTGCCCATTAAAAACTCGTCTCTTAGCAGAAACAAGTGAGCATAGTACGCTCCTAGTGTGAGTGTCACACATTCTATACATGATTATACTAATACGAACACCACTAAAATACGCTTTGTGCATCCTATTGGTCAAAACTCGTGCATTGTGCGATCGAGTCGTGAGTCGTGCTATGCGATTATCGCCTTTAAGGTGAGCATGCGGAACTTTGGCCGATTGTACATTGGTTGGGTCCGAAGCTGTGTGGAAAATCTTAGCAGTTATTAGGTTAAGAAAATAAACTCATAAGTAATAAATTTTGAGATAAGATATCTCATCGCAGTCATCAAAGACCGCCTACTGGCGAGAAATCTGCGCGAGAACGTTACGAGAATGCTTCGTAAGTATGTATAGTAAACAAAACTTGATTAAAAGTTCCCGTAAACATCGTTTCCCGCAAATCAAATCTTTAGTTAATTATTTATTTAGGATCTCCAACGAAAGATATATACACAATACACGACACATAAATAATGGGTAACATCAGGTATTATGTACGTGTACTGAGCATGCACAATTAAGTTAACAACTAAACTAACAACTTTAAAATATTATTAATCGTTTAAAATGTTGCCGAAAGCAATAGTTACAGCGTGTAAGTACTTACTTGGTCTGCTCCGAGTGGAACGGCCACAATACAGTGATAGCGTGTGGGGTGGAGTGCGCGCCAGGAACTTACTTGGTCTTCTGCGAGTGCACCGGCCGCAGCACGGTGATAGCGTGAGGGGTGGAGTGCGCGCCAGGAACTTACTTGGTCTGCTGCGAGTTCAGCGGCCACAGCACAGTGATAGCGTGAGGGGTGGAGTGCGCGCCAGGAACTTACTTGGTCTGCTGCGAGTTCAGCGGCCACAGCACAGTGATAGCGTGAGGGGTGGAGTGCGCGCCAGGAACTTACTTGGTCTGCTGCGAGTTCAGCGGCCACAGCACAGTGATAGCGTGAGGGGTGGAGTGCGCGCCAGGAACTTACTTGGTCTGCTGCGAGTTTAGCGGCCACAGCACAGTGATAGCGTGAGGGGTGGAGTGCGCGCCAGGAACTTACTTGGTCTGCTGCGAGTTCAGCGGCCACAGCACAGTGATAGCGTGAGGGGTGGAGTGCGCGCCAAGAACTTACTTGGTCTGTTGCGAGTGCACCGGCCGCAGCACGGTGATAGCGTGAGGGGTGGAGTGCGAGCCAGGAACTTACTTGGTCTGCTGCGAGTTCAGCGGCCACAGCACAGTGATAGCGTGAGGGGTGGAGTGCGCGCCAGGAACTTACTTGGTCTGCTGCGAGTTCAGCGGCCACAGCACAGTGATAGCGTGAGGGGTGGAGTGCGCGCCAGGAACTTACTTGGTCTGCTGCGAGTTCAGCGGCCACAGCACAGTGATAGCGTGAGGGGTGGAGTGCGCGCCAGGAACTTACTTGGTCTGCTGCGAGTTCAGCGGCCACAGCACAGTGATAGCGTGAGGGGTGGAGTGCGCGCCAGGAACTTACTTGGTCTGCTGCGAGTGCACCGGCCGCAGCACGGTGATAGCGTGAGGGGTGGAGTGCGCGCCAGGAACTTACTTGGTCTGCTGCGAGTTCAGCGGCCACAGCACAGTGATAGCGTGAGGGGTGGAGTGCGCGCCAGGAACTTACTTGGTCTGCTGCGAGTTCAGCGGCCACAGCACAGTGATAGCGTGAGGGGTGGAGTGCGCGCCAGGAACTTACTTGGTCTGCTGCGAGTTCAGCGGCCACAGCACAGTGATAGCGTGAGGGGTGGAGTGCGCGCCAGGAACTTACTTGGTCTGCTGCGAGTTCAGCGGCCACAACACAGTGATAGCGTGAGGGGTGGAGTGCGCGCCAGGAACTTACTTGGTCTGCTGCGAGTTCAGCGGCCACAGCACAGTGATAGCGTGAGGGGTGGAGTGCGCGCCAGGAACTTACTTGGTCTGCTGCGAGTTCAGCGGCCACAGCACAGTGATAGCGTGAGGGGTGGAGTGCGCGCCAGGAACTTACTTGGTCTGCTGCGAGTTCAGCGGCCACAGCACAGTGATAGCGTGAGGGGTGGAGTGCGCGCCAGGAACTTACTTGGTCTGCTGCGAGTTCAGCGGCCACAGCACAGTGATAGCGTGAGGGGTGGAGTGCGCGCCAGGAACTTACTTGGTCTGCTGCGAGTTCAGCGGCCACAGCACAGTGATAGCGTGAGGGGTGGAGTGCGCGCCAGGAACTTACTTGGTCTGCTGCGAGTTCAGCGGCCACAGCACAGTGATAGCGTGAGGGGTGGAGTGCGCGCCAAGAACTTACTTGGTCTGTTGCGAGTGCACCGGCCGCAGCACGGTGATAGCGTGAGGGGTGGAGTGCGAGCCAGGAACTTACTGTTCCTCATACCACTAAATTGGCCTCATAACTCTAAATGATCATAGACTTACATATTAGATATAAATTTCAACTTGATACTTCCACGCGTTCCTGAGAAAAAGGGTCTTCACAGACTGACGGACGGACAACCAAGTGATCCTATAAGGATTCCATTTTTTCCTTTTGAGGTACGGAACCCTAAAAAGCAAATCATTTCTGCTATACAGATCAAGACAGGACAAGTGCCAACCTTGACCGATGTAGAGTTGAGATGTAGAGTTATGTTCACATACCGCGCAGACATGCATTCACCTCTTGCACTGTCTTAGTACAGTTAGGGAAATGTATTGTTTAACAGATTGACACTCTACATAAAGCCATGTCAAGGCATTTCATACGATTGATAAAAAAAAATAAAAAATATAATAATAAAATAATAATAATATATTAATTATTTTTGTGATTTAATATAAGGCCAGCATAAGGTGACAGTCAATTGGCGAAACAATACGTTTACCTGACTGTAAACAATGTAAAATTGTGAAAAAAAAAAAACTGCTGTTCTCTACATTATAACGAGCTATGCGAACATAAATGTATGGAACAGAAGATTTTTTTTTTCGCGATTTCAGTGTTGGTCCCATTGTGAAAGTTGTTCGTAATGATGACTACAATGACCCCTTAAGCAAACTTGCAAACGAATTAAATTTCACATTGTATAGTGTGTGACCGCCTACCGTCGCCGCCACGTCGAGATAACGCGTCCTATGAGCCACGCCATTAGACCGCTCGTTACCGAATTAATAAGTTACGAGCAATAACATCCGCCCCCACGTTAACTCGCGTCCAAGACATGCTGACCGCACATCAAACACACGAACGACCAGATGTTTGCACAGGATCACTGCTAGTGCCCAATAAACGACCACTAACATTAATGTTGAACACCTATCTGTACATAAAATCATGTAATTTATTTAATATTATATCGTTGGTAAACCCAAAACACAATTCGATCAAACAATCATTGAATTCTGTCGGTTCCTTGAACCTTCCACACGCTACATGTCTACAGAGCTACGAATGCTACGAGCGCTACGCCGTAGCGCGCCTCGTACGAGAATGGTCGTCCATTTAGTAAATGCGCTTTATCAATAGTAGGCCAATTAAAACTTAGGTAGTTGCACTGCACAGTGTTCAGTTTAAACTAGGCAGAAGTGATCACAGAATGTAGCACAAACTACCCATTTGTGTTCTAGAGTAGCGATATTGAATGGTGTGAGTGGCATCTTTGTACTTCTATTTATAACTAGCTGACCCGACGGATGTGGTCTTGTCCAAATTTCAATAATTCATACAAAAATCCCATAGAAAAAGGACCATCGGCCCCGAATTCG
Organism: Agrochola circellaris; assembly: GCA_914767755.1. Lineage (NCBI taxonomy): Eukaryota > Metazoa > Arthropoda > Insecta > Lepidoptera > Noctuidae > Agrochola > Agrochola circellaris. Next base: position 19,131,180 of record OU611854.1, read on the forward strand.
AAAATATTACGGGAGTCTGTTCTAATTTTTCTTTCTGTAAAAACCTAATTCGGACTATTGCGAACAATTTAAAACAAATAATAGCCAAATCGGTTCATCCGTTCTCAAGTGATGCGCTTACCAACGAACATCATTAATTTCATTTTTATTATGCAGGGTCAAATTAAATTATCTAGCGAAACTCCGCAGAGTTGATGAGTTTTTTCTTTTTTCGTGTTTAGATATCGATTCGATATTACTTACTCTAATAATGAAAAGAGGATTCAGGTCTGGGTAAATCAAACAATATGAAGTTGGTTCTGTTGCAGCTAGAGCGAGTGTTATTGCACACTACACGCTGCGGAGAGGGGCAGGGGGTGAGGGGGGGGGGGGGAGGGGGCAGCGTGAGTCGCGAGCGACAGGTGAGAGCAATAAATACTGAACGCAATATAACTTGAACACTGCGCCGGTAGCGCGCGGCTCCACGGCGCAAGTGCCCACGTCATGGCGCCGTGCGTACTTTACATCCTTATCCTTACATAATAAAACAAAGTCCCCCGCCGCGTCTATCTGTATGTCTGTCTGTATGTTTCTCTGTCTGTCTGAACGCTATAAACTCAAAAACTACAAAACATTGCTCAATTATATTTTTCGCCTCGCCATTATTAACGGAAAGTACTAAAAATGTTTTTGACGTTCCATTTTATACCGTCATTACCTTTAGAGAGTGTGAATAATAACTATAACCCGCTTATTTTAGATCAAAGGAATTAATGTAATTGTTGTAATGTAATTGCGTATAAAATACGACAATATTACTAACATACTCGTATTTTTGTGTAGGTACACATCTAAAGTGTTTTTATTTTGAATACGAAATTAAAACGTTTTAAATAATTTTTAAAACGAAGGTAAGTATTTATTATTTCTTTGACATGACATTGACATATTATTTTTATTTTCTGCTTGGTTTGCTTGCATTGCAGTTCAAGTTGCCTTTATGCGTTCCTTGCTAACTGTGCGATTATTTAGTAATATTGACATTTTCTTTTAGCGATCTACCGACTGATATCATCTAGGCACGATTACTATTGCTGTTCGTATAGGATTCTGTTTTACTTTTCCATTTGGATATGATGATGAGGTGCATCAATTGTGGCATCGCTGTGCAGCGGATTGGCAGATATTATCGTGTCAAAGCTGTCGTTACCCTTGCAAGTGAGATTCGCCCGATGGTTCGCAAATCAAGTACGCCTACTACGGCGGTCACGTAAACCATGCAGACTGCGGTGAAGGCAATATATTGACCAATTGTGTTATAATTTGAAAAATACAATGATATTTGCTATTGTTCGTGCTCCCATTAGATGGATATGCTTGTCACGACTGTTATAATTAATTAAATACCGAAGCTGCTGACAATAAGAGATTGTTAGGCCATACAATGGTCTGCCGTGGATGTGGTATCTCAGTCGGGCACAGAAATCCAAGGGGCCGACGTTTCTATACTGTTGCAGTGGACAGCCCTTTAGTACCCCTTATTTCCAATGATAATAATTATCAGGTCAATTATTTATTACCCGACTACGTTTTTATTATAAGTAGGTCAAGTCAGAAAGAAAATGGTTAAATGAATGGGACAGCTCCCTCAAAACTGGATAGACGAGCGATGGAAACGTCGATCACGAAAGATGGAAGGAGTGTACTTCATGTAATAACACATCATAAACATAACATCACGCCAGCGATTCCTGAAGGATTTTCGAGCGTTAGGTTCGAGCGAATCGACACCTGCAGTGCTATTCTGTAAACTTAGGTGAAGTGAGCGTGGAGTGACCTGTCATTCCACAGGGATTGACACTGTTGACAGCTCACTTCACCCAAGTTTTCACGGTGAGATGTTTACAGAATAGCATGGTAGATTCATGACTCATCAGGGGACTTACATGAGGATGTTGTTACATCCGTTGAACCGACTTACCCGTTTCATTGTTAATAATTTTCCAAGTGGTTTTTACTTTATTATTGGAATTTTTGATTGTATCGCTTAAAAATTTAGATTTAGGAAAAACATTAATTTATTCAATAATTTTTAATAATTTTTGACATACTCTAGGAAAGGAGTATCAAACCTGTATTTTTCCTATCCTTATAACTTGTATAGTCTCGCTCTACTTTTATAAATACCGGGAGTGGCCCATTGGTTAAAGCCAACGGAGGTGCCATTCATTTTAATAGTTTTGGTCTTGAAAGTAGATTTGTACTCTTTTTGCACAAAATAAAACAAGGCTCCATAGATTTCATTGGGATTCTCGTGTTCTACTAGATAGATGGTGTAATTCTATGAGCTACATTATTTTTAAACTTATTGCAACGACTAGCTGTATAAGTCTTCTGTAAGTGACGAATTCACAATACCTAAAACTGTATGTGTATGTTTTAGTGAGTAAGTCGTTGAGGTGCCTTACCAATAAATAAATAAATAAGGCCTGCATTCTATTTTATCCGGCTTTTTATGTGATGGCATGGGGAAGCTAGCCAATAAACCACAGTGGTCAGATCTTAAGTCACTTAAAGCTTAGTGCAGATTAGCGCGACGCGACAACGCGACGCGACAGCGCGACGCGACAGCGCGACGCGACACCGGTTATTGTTATACCGTGAAGTTTTCTAAGAAATCGTATTGTTTGAGTCGCGTCGCGCCGTCGCGTCGCGCTGGTCTGCACGGGCTTTAATACTATTTTATTTTTGGCATAACCCTCACTTAATATATTATCAAGATAAGTTGACGAAGATGCCGTGATCCTAGTAAGTTCAAAAAACAAATTAATTAAATTATAAGACCTAAACAGATTTTTAAGTCTAATACTTAATGGAGTAACATCTAAAATATTACTATTAAAATCTCCTCATTAAATTATACTTTTATTACTTGATTTTAACCGATTAAGTGAATCCTCCGTTACCGATTTGAAACTAATAAAATCACCAGAGGGGGTAGACCCCCACTCTGGTGATTTTATTAGACTCATACCATTGCATTGTACTTGACCAGGTGAGCCAACTCATTGGCCTCCTGCATGCGCTTACTTAGGTCTTGTTGACAAGCCTCATATTTACAAAAATTGGATATATTTAGTAGTAGTTAGAGCATATTCCCTAACAAACAATTCAGGTAGGTGCTGAGTGTCCGTATCATACATAGTATTATATAATTGTAATTCACTATTACACTTTTATTAAATTTAGATTATTTTGCCTAAGTTTTGTATTTAATTTGTTAACTTTTTCTCGTATGAGTAATTTTTGAATTTTTCTAATTAATCTATTAATTTTAATATTTATTATAATTGCATTTATTGGAAAGCACGTTATGCCGTTGGTCCCGGCTGCCATTGGTGGATCTTCGAAAGTCGTAACGGGTCATCAGAAGTCCGAAAGTCTGACAACCAGTCTTACCAAGGGGTAATACCCAGTAACTGGGTCGTGGAGGTCAGATAGGCAGTCGCTCCATGTAAAGGACTTATTCAGCTGCATCCGGTTAGACTGGAAGCCGACCCCGACGACGAGCCGACGAGGCTTTTGGCTCATCTGTAAAGTGGTATTGTTTTGTTTTTTTTTTTTTTTTTGTAATGTGCGTTTGGTTTGTGCAGAATAAACACTTTTTCTTTCTTCTTTCTTTCTTTTCTTTTTTCCGACCCCAACATAGTTGGGAAAAGGCTAGGCAGATGATGAGTGTTTTTTTTGGAAGTCGGCTGTAAATATTAGTAAAAAAAAAAAAAAACTGCGCTCTGGTCCATTTTGTTCACTGCATTTTTCAATGTTCTTCGATCTAACGATTATGTTTACTTAGGTAATTATTTTTTTTGCCGAAAACAGCACAATCATAAAATGTTGTGTCGAACTATCTCATTACATAGTGACTACTGAACACCACATAACACAAAACCATAATTTTACAATGCCAGAACAATGGTACAGGTCAGATCCGAGTTGCGTTGTAAGTCACGTTACAACGGTAAAGTGTCTAGGTAAGACTGTCTTCAGAATCGTAGGCGCGCAACCTTGGAGCCCCAGGTATCAGGCCCCCGACGTGTCAGTTAATTTCCTGCAGCCCCCGCGCGATAATCTGTCACTTTCGCCTCCCGGTGTGCCGGAGATCTCAACACCTGTTACGAATGTGTTATGTTACGAATTGGAGCTACTTTGCACCATGAGCGCTATATGTACCTCCAGTACTGCTTGAAGGGAATGGTCAGGAACATGCTGCGATATGTGACAAACTTTTTTTCAAATCAGTATGATAACCTTTGTTATAGGCACGAAATAATACAATGAACCGGAATAAAACACCATCGTCTTCGCTTGCTTATGGTGCTAGGTACACATGCAGTGATTTTGGTCGCATTCGCGACGACACCCTCCATCCCTCCAACTACATCCTGAAACCATTGTTGTACTGGACACACAAGACATCCGGTGATCATTTGCTGTAATTGACCCGTAGATTGCTCGTGTACAAACTATGGAAATGAGCCTTGAAAATAGTGATTTTAACTAGGTACATACGTACGTTTACATGTTGCACCGGACAGCGAGTGCCCTTCGCTCCCTCTCTATGTCGACAAGGTCCTTAAGGTCGTCGGAAAGAAAGTGACCGAGGTATTTAAAAGTGGATACCCTTTTAGTTACTGACCCGTTTATAAGTAGCTCGGGTCCCGCTTCACGGCATTTGCCGCCGATCTCAAAGACCATATATTCACATTATAAATTAATCCATGTGCTGAAGCGTAGGCTTCAGAAGTCTTCAGCTACTCTGACAGCGCAGACGGACCCAGCAGCACCATGTCGTTTGCATAGCTGATGTTGTTAATGCTTACCCCATCAACACTGCATCCGACACGCATGCTGCTGAGTCCCTGTATGAGGTCATCTACGTAGATGACCTCATAGAAGTATATGTAAGCGGCCATGCCCTTTATGTCTGGAGGCTTTTATTTGGATATTAAAATTTGTATACATTTAGTTTTTATTTCTACCTGAGTATAGTTCTCGATGATTTTGGTTGGTATATTGGCGTGTGCTAGCTGACATATGGCTAATAATTTAAATTATGTTTTGTGTTGCGTAATGTAAATTATTTTGCATACTATTATATAGAATCTTTTTTTTTTCTAACTGAACAGACAGCTGTGCTGCTGGGGAGTTTGTTGCGCCACTTCTTCTTCCCGGTTAACGCACTAGGAAGTGGTGAAGGGTGGGCATTTTGGGGAACTGTCTTATGTAATTTTGACGTTCGAATAGTGCTGATTCTCAGCCTAGTTTGAATAAATGACTTTTGAGTTTTGAATAGTAGAGGTTGAAGTGCCTGGGAGACGTCAGACCTCGTTGTCTCACCCACACTCCAAATTATACGGTTCGGAGAGCGAACCGTCCCACTTCACATGATTGGTCTGATTACCATACCAATACTGCAATAATCCACATATTTCCGCGGCTATACCATATTACCATATTTTCCCAGAGCACATCATAAGAGCATTGATATATAAAAACCCAAGATCCACAGTCTCGAACAAAATTAATACTCAAAACTGTCCCCAACTATACGTAGGTAGTTACAGTCATGATATAAAAATTCTTGTTTGGAAATTCAACCTAACGCGCATGTTTTAAAGTTGGAAATGTTTATAAAGCAATAAAATTTTATGACCGAAGTTTGCCGGTAGGACAAGGCATGGAGTCAAATATATAGGATGTAAGGGTAAATACCGTTGTCACTCAAAATGAGTAAAAAAAATTAAATACGTTATTTTCATAAAAATATTTTATAAGATTTTATCCGACACCGTCCGCAAATTTATGGATATGCGCCCGAGTGAAGTAGTTACTGTAACGATCGCCGGTCGCTGCCCGTTCTACCTACCTACACAACACATGAATAAATTTACAATACACAAAACCTGGGATGCAACTTTCCCTTCATACTTTTCCTGGCTTAGGACAGGCAAAAAAACCTACCATGACTTGACGAGTCCAAATGTAAATTTGATTCGACAACAAAGAAATTGTCGATAAGCCACTGCGAAAATACCATCCGTGGTATGTGATCGTTGTCATTCAATTCTTGGACCGGTTGAAAATGATACGGATGTTGCCGGTCGATGTGGAGAATTCTCCATACTGTCCAGTGGGAAACATTGAAAATACACGCCGCCCTCCTGGTACTTTCCTCTGGGTGCTCCGCGAAGAAATTCAGAATACGTTCTTGAAGATCAACTGGCAGCTGCTGGTTGCCACGACCCTGAGCGTGGGCCGGCACGGTGAACTGGCCGTAGGTACGCATCCTTTGTGTAGCCACCAACATCGTTTCATGATTTGACACACGTTGTCCAGGGAACAATTCTGAGCACATCCTACGAGCCTCACTCAGGTTATCACTCGCGATAGCGTAAAGCCGTACCATTTTGGTCCACTGTTCATTTGTGTAAGACATAACTACAATTATTTACGCGCGAGAAATGAGCGGCGCTACGACGACGCGGCGTTACATGCGCTGGCTAGCGAGACAGCTGACTGACTGGGGTGAGGGAGGGTCGCGCTCGCGACCGGTCGGGTCACGTGGCGCGGCGTATTCCCCGCGCTCTCCTCCCGTGTTGAGACGCGAGGCTGACGCCCCTAGCGCATAGGGTGAAATACTCTTGTGGTAAAATGAAGATATTCTTTAAAAAAAAAGTTGTAATTTTCCATAGATTTTAGATTTCTAAAACTGAAACCAAACCAAACCACTGGTTTCAAGGATAACGGTGTTTACCCTTACACCCTGTATTTTTATACTTTAAATAATTTTAATTTTTATGCATTTACTAATTTATTAAATTAGTAAATGCATAATTTAATTTATATATATGTGTGTTCCAAATACATATTTATACTTTTATAATAATAAGTATTGTTGTTATCGAAACTAAATAACTAATTAGGTTAAAACTTAAAAGTTACAATTACCATAATACTTATGTTAAAACCAGAGACTATTCTTACAAAGACCATAAAAAGAATTACTCAGTTCGGCCCATAAAATAAGTAGGAAATCAATATAAAAACATTTTAAAAAACTTCGGCCCTCTTCTCCTTTTGGAAGTCGGTTAAAAACTATACAAGAATATTAATTTAATTCTAAATACAAAACAGTATGTACTAAAGTTAATATAAATAATTTTAATAAAAATTAAAATCGACTCTATTGAAAAGAACAGGATCAATTTGTATTATACGACTAAATTAAAAGGAGGTTGTAATGCATTAATCTTACGCTGAAAAAGCGGCCATTGAAATTTGCCGTATTATACTTGGACTGTTGAGTGAAATTTTAAGACAAATTAAATCAAAATCACCTATTGCTCCCTATATTTAGTCATAAAACCACATAAACAAATCAACAAACTCTTTAACTTACCAAAAGTACGATATCCCATCCTTTTTTAACGTTCTTGACGTAATATTTTTACAATTTACCAAGCAACACTTCGGCATTTTTAACGAGCATTCATTGACGTGAGCGACATGATACTATTTGAAATGAGCGCAAAATTCTCAATTGTGCGCTCTTTTCTTGCGGATAGTTTTGAGACGCTGAATGTGTATCTTGGGTTTTTTAGTATATCAATGCATACGAGACAAGATCGAAAGCTCTGGAGAGAACAAGGAACCGTCTTGCGATCTATATAGTATTGAACTGTATGTTTGAGACTTAAAATAGCGGTTTCAGTTGAAAGTCCGGAACGAAACCCGAACTGCGCATCATGAAGATGTGTATAATCATTTAAACAAGTATCATGCATACCGTCCAACACTTTTGCTATTATTGTTGTCAGTGAAATGGGACGGTAGTTACCCTTATCAGAGATATCAACCGTCTTTGTCTTCACAATAGTCACGATGGTTTTCATTAAATTAGCAGGCAAGTACGCGTGACTAATACACATTGTGAAAAAGCAAGACAGGAATCAGCAATGTAGCAAGTGCTTAATACTGAGCCCATCATGTCGTAGTGGTAACCGTGGTCTAAGGTCAGGTGATGTGAACTAGTACTCACGGATCGCATCCTCCAGTGCGCTCCTAAATTTTAAATTCCATAGCTTATCTGATGATATAGCCCTGGTATGCTCCTCCTCATCATGCTGGTTTTCCCGCAGTGGAACGTTGGCAAGCGCATGTACGTCATTCTGGGACGGGGGAGGGTTACTAAGAGCTACTCTGCATTTCCGATCGCAGGCGATCAAGTATAGCATTATCTAATTTAAGATAGTTTTGAATGAATACTTTTTCTTTCTTTCTTATCCGACACTCGTTCATAAATCCATCATCCGACCTCGGTACGCTGTAAGGTTAATTCCCCCCTCGATAGCCCCATGATATTCGCGTATCTCATTTTCATTAATGGACTGGGTCCATCGCAAGCGCGACACATTTACACCGGTAGCGGGGACCCTGATCGGAGTCTGTTGGAATCGAGGTCCCAAGCCCGCTGGTGACCTTCCTCTTCCTCGCCGTGGTGGTGCTGTTGGTGACGACGGTAGGGAAAAAACTAGTCGCTCGAGCTTGACGTAAGTGCAGCGACCGGTGACACCGCGCTCACAGTTGAAGCGCGTACCGGCTGCGAGGCGGAGCTGAGCGACAAGTCCGGAAATAGTGGGTGTGCCTGTTGTCGTGTTTGGCTCTGATCTGCATTATTTACATACTCACATTGTATACATAAAGTCTATTTTTTTGTAAATGGATGGGGTGGGGTGTCAAGATTCTTAAGAATTAATTTCCCTGTCTAAACATAAATGAATAACAAGTTCCCCATTATATCTTTTTGTTTAACTGGTTATGTACACACATATAAACAGACATGAACAGAAATAAAAGGAACAGAAAAATACGTACAAAGGTGATGCTAATATCTAAAGAAATCTCTTACAGCATACCTGCGATAGGAACACTTCGTTGGGGTCGGTTTCCAGTCTAACTCAGTGCAGCTGAATGGTTACGGATTGGTTTACGACAAATAACCTAGTTCTCAATGCCAAGAAAACGAAATGTGTTAAGTTCGCCCTACCAAATGTTAGAAATCTAGGACCGAACATCGTCTTAGCTAAAGAGGTGCTTGAATCTGTAAATTCGGCAATTTTTCTGGGCATAACAGTAGATGCCAAACTTCAGTGGGGCCCACATATATCGAGCCTAGCGGGAAGGCTCAGTTCTGCCGCCTACGCCGTCAGGAAAGTAAGACAATACACTGACGTCGATACAGCTCGATTAGTCTATTTTAGTTATTTTCATAGCGTTATGTCCTACGGTCTTCTGCTGTGGGGCAAAGCTGCTGATATTCAAAATATATTTGTCCTTCAAAAACGAGCTGTTCGAGCTATTTACCAGCTAGGCCCTAGAGTTTCTCTGAGAGATTTTTTCAAAGATATTGAAAAAACACATCATATCACCTATGTGATATGATGTGTTTTTTCAATATCTTGTTGGCGAAAATGAATTGAGATGCCACTATTGGCATCTCAATTCATTTTCGCCAACATCTTATATATTAGGCAAAATATACATTTATACACTAAAAACAGTGATTTTCACAATGTTAACACTAGAAGTAAGGAAAAACTAAGAGTTCCTTTTCACCGGCTTCATAAGGTTCATAACTCATTTGTTGGGCTTGGTATAACCTTTTATAACAAGTTACCCTCTTCTTTGCTAGATTTGCCTTTTAATGCGTTTAAAACGAAAGTAAAATCCAACCTTTGTTCAAAGGCATACTATTCTATCAACGACTACTTAAATGATAAGAATAGTTGGTCGCTGTGATTAACTCAAGACAATGTTTATGTTCTTTCACCAGAATTAGCTTACCTACTGACAGGTTATATGAGTTCATATAATTGTTTATTTTAATTTATTGTTGACATAATCTACTCATTACAATGTTTTTTTTAATGAGTTGTATTGCAATATGTAACTAGTGACCTCGACAATAGATCATATTATTTATTGTTATTAGTAATTAACTATTTTTTTATTTTACCTCGATGGTCCTAGTTTATCATTTATAACTTCCAGTTACAGCTTTATGTAAGCGGGCACGCCCTTTATGCCTGGAGGCTTTTATTAAGACGTTAAGTTTTTGTTTACGTTTAGTTTTTATTTCTGCCCGAGTATAGTTCTCGATGATTTTGTTTGGTATATTGGCGTGTGCTAGCTAACATATGGATAATAATTTAAATTAGGTTAAATTATGTTGAATACTATTATATAGAGTCATTTTTTTTTCTTTCTAACTGAACAGACAGCTGTGCTGCTGGGGAGTTTGTTGCGCCACTTCTTCTTCCCAGCTAACGCACTAGGAAGTGGTGAAGGGTGGGCGTTTTGGGGGACTGTCTTATGTAATTTTGACGTTCGAAAAGTGCTGATTATCAGCCTAGTTTGAATAAATGACTTTTGAATTTTTTTGAATTTTGAATTACCAGTATTTTACATGGACCGACTGCCTGTCTGACCTCTACAATCCAGTTACTGGTTAACACGATACCCCTTGGTAAGACTGGTTGTCAGACTTTTGTGCTTCTGACTTCCCATAACAACTGTCAAAGATCTACGAATGACAGCCGGGACCAACGGCTACAAGAGCTTCCGAGGCGCGGAGGGGTGTTGATATGTAATGGATGGTCGCACACTCGAACCAACCGCGGCAAGCGTAGTTTAACCTTCGAACAACCCGTGGGGCTGTTATTATTTAGCCACTAATAGCCCCTCAAGTTCAAACGCGTTGTTAACGTTAATTACCAATAGTTTGTCTGTGATGGGCATCTGTTGGTAAGTACCTATGCAAGCCTGGGTCCCCACGGCCGCCGCGCACTCATGACGAAACCAAGCTGGTACAGAAACAGTTACCTAAGTATCACAAACTTGTGTAGTTACTGCTTCACCTGGCATTTACTTTACTAAGACTGCTCATACACGCCGCGACAATTAAAAATATCCCAAAGACAAATCAAACACTTGATTTTCTATCAATAATATACCTAGCAATAAAATTGTAAAAACAATACCAACACTTTGACATCCTTAAAACATGCAGATATCCAGTATTCTCCTAAAATATTCACTGGGAAAAAGAAAGAAGCGAGTTTATATGATAGTACCTTTATTACAGAATCCAATTTGGTACGTGTCCATTGTAAAGTGCGGCATAACCGCAGCATCTAAATCGTGCAGTCCGCGAGTGCATGCCACGCTTTATTAAGTTTCCTGATTGGATGGTTCCGTGTTGCTCGCGTGTTCAATTGTATCAGCGACCGCTAACAAGCCGACAGACGGAGCGTCGCCCCGCACCCCGCGCCTCGCACCCAATGACCCGCACGCCCACCACCAGCCCGGAGCGTCGCCCCGCACCCCGCGCTTCGCACCCAATGCCTCGCACTCCCACCACCAGCCCGAAGCGTCGCCCCGCACCCCGCACCTCGCACCCCATGCCCCGCACGCCCACCACCAGCCCGGAGCGTCACCCCGCGCGCCCACCACCAGCCACCACGGATGGAGAAGGCTCGCTCACAACCAGGCCAGCCGCACTCTGCATTTTAGGTATGAAGCTACAAGTAAACGGCGGGCTCGACTTATCAGGCCAATTCAATGGTGGCATCGAAATGATTCAGTTTGAGACCGAATTCCACAATTTTTCGAGCACCAAGGGAGTAGCACAAGGTTTTCAGGGTTACAAACTAGGGTATAAACTACTCTCAGGGGCCCTAACAATATTTAAAAAAATCGTAGATACATGCACGTTTGCGATGTTTGATGTTGGTATTGACTAGGCTAGATACAAAAAAAACCGGCCAAGTACATATCGGACCACGCAAAATGAAGGGTTCCAGAATTGAGATGAATCTATCCCAAGCACAAACTTAACATTGTTGTTGAGAAACATGTTCTCCCATACGGAATGTATGGAAGAGCATGTCTTTGCATCTGCAAATGTAAGTTGGTCGATTATTATTACTCGTTAACTTGTAGAGCCTTCTTCTTAGCTGTGTTAGTTTTTCCTTTTAATTTCGTTATAATTATCTCCTATGATTTTTTTCACATATCCAGAACCAACCATTTAGCTGGCAGGGAGGGGGAGACGGGACACTTGACATAATAAAAATTAGCACTTTAAAACTTAATATTTCGCAAACGGATCCCTGAATTCAAAAATGGTTTTCCCCCACGTTACGTGTAGGGGTGGAACCCAATGTTTATTTACCAATTTTGCCAACTTACAGCTTTCTAGTACTAACAGTCTCTGACCTAAGCCGCGGACAGACGGACAGATGGACATGGCGAAACTATAACGGTTTCTTGTTGACTACGGAACCCTAAAAATGGATCAGAAAACATAGATGCCAATTTGTAGTGCCACTAACAAATTGAGTGTTCATCCTGAGGATTCCGTTGCCACTCCTTCGAATTCGGCGAATTAGTGATGCAATAGTGATTTTTGCGCATAAATATAGCTTTAGGCTGCGGACACTAAGCCAGCGGGTGCGGGGCGGCGGCGGCAGCGGCGCGGGGAGTGGCGCGTTTCAATGCCTACATTTATATGGAACTGGCCTCGAAGGCAGCGGCGCGGGGAACGAGCCATATAAAACCGCGCCGCACCCCGCGCCGCAACCACCGCCGCTCCGCGCACACTGACTTCGTGTCCGTAGCCTAAAAGTCATCCACCGTCGCGTCGTTACTCGTACTAGAATCCTAAAGGCGTTGTTATACTGGGAGCATTGTAGGCCCGCTGCGTGTAGTTGGCCCATAGGTTGCTGGTGGGTTTGGCAATAGGCTCTGCACAAAGTTATCTTTACCTGTGCTGTACACTTCGTGTAAAGATAACCTGATAGCGCTCACCGACAATGCGGAGAGCAGTGTCGGTGCGCGCTCTCTCTCTCAATATCTGCGTCATCGCGCAGGGTTTCGGTCACAATATGCCCTAGATACCTACACCGAGAGACCCGACTCAAAGATACCCCGTTGAGATGCACTGGTGTTATATTCTCACGTTGTTTATTATAATTTTTTGATAAGTATATTTTCACTCTTTCTATCGTTGTACATAAAGCCGTGACCCTCAGCGTAGGTCTCACAGATACTTAACAGCTTCCTTAACCCACCGACAGATGGACTCAGCAACACCATGTCGTCCGAATTAAATGTTTATTATTATTATTTGTAATCGACACCGGCACTTGACTATGGCTAAATATTGGTATGAAGTATTTTTTATTATCCCTGCTCCTTTGCTTATCGTATTCTTTCGAAAGTGGATGTATTTGTCACCCGATACAAAGCATGCGAACATTAACGCTGAAGACGTACTGGTGATCAGACCAAAGCCCCCTACAGGGTCAGAGTCATCACTACTCCTCTCTGAAATACGTCTACTCGTATTGAGGCAACAGGTATGTGACCTAGAAAAGCAGAATACAGACATCGGACTAGCTAATTTTTCCGAAGTCGTTAACCAAAAACTCGAAGAAATTTAACAGGCAGATTGAGTCACGGGATCAGGAAATAATCTTTTTTATACGATCTATAAGCGAACTACACAACAAGTTCAATACTTTCAACAGCAAAGAAAATTGTTGTTGACCTTACAGAGGCTGATATAGACGAGGCTTACCGCGCAGGCCCAAAAGGCGGACTTGACGGGCAAACCCGAAGCTTCCCCAAGACAATTGGTGGTCAGATTTGTACGACGGTACAAACGAGACCAGCCGTGCTATTCTGTAAACATCTCACCGTAATAACTTGGGTGAAGTGAGCTGTCATTGCACCTAAAGCTAGGGATTGACACTATTGACAGCTCACTTCACGCTCACTTCGCCTAAGTTTCACGGTGATATTTTTACAGAATCGACCGGCAGTTTCTAAAGGCCGCAAGATCAACTCGTAATCTGACCTTCTCTGACATTGAAATAGAAGGAACTTCAAGGAAACATATATACTAATGAGCGACTTACTCGTGAAAACCGCCAGTTATTTCGTACTGCGAAACTCTCAGCAAAGGAGCTTAGGAGGAAAGGGCTTCAAAGGAGAAACCCAAACTCCATAGAAACTTGGGCCTTAAATTAGAGCATTAAGTAAGGATTCACGAGCCCAATTTTCACGTCCGCCAGCAATTGCCAAATTGGTAAAATCAGACAATGTTTACATTTTAGGTTATTTGAGTTATTTAAGTAAAAAGTGGTAGTTTTGAGGCTTTGTTTCCAACATAAGTCGGGAACGCACATGCGCTGTGCTTGCTGCAGCGCCTGCAGCCTATCACGATGAGGTTTTAGGTAGGTACACACGATTACACATCAAGCTATACATTTCCAGTCTAAGCTGATCTCTCATTGTATAGGATTTCCGTACAATGCGTCAGCTTAAGCTGGAAATGTATAGCTAAGTACATACAAATCACTTAGGGGGTGACTTCTAGTTTTGGTATCTGATTGATCTTACTGAAAACGATGTTTATTTAACAAATGCAAGCCAGAAGTAGTGTTGTTAGTGGGTTATAACACTAATGGCTTGCATTTGTTAATATTGTATCTAAGTACTAGGGGATTAGATGCAATCTCAGATTACAGTCACACACAGTACATCTCAGATGAGATTGCAACGATATATTAAAATAAAAACACATAATTGTGATAAATGGTTTATTAATCACCTTCTTCATTAGGATTATCATAATATAATACAGTATCCAGAAATTGTGCAGGACGACCACCCTGGTGCCATATCCAACCAAGATACCATAATTATGCTCATGGTGTGGGCACAGCAAACAACCATTCTTTTGCCAACGATACAGGTGCAATAATATTGGAGTATAGCATCATCCTACTTAGTTAGAGAGCTTTCGACTAATATATAAACAAAATACATCCTATTACTAATATGCCTGGATTTGATTCATCCTCTCAACATCCAGGTTGAGTCTGATGTAGACAGCTCTTACTGTAGGGCACCGTCCACCTCTCTACACACTTCTATTCGTCAGTGTACTATAGGTGTCTGTTTACTCTCTTCTGGTCTATTTCCATGAAGAGATACAGCATTGGCATGATTTCAGGAAGCTTGGTCGGTAAAGTCCTTTTTATTTAAGTACCCGAAACAAACATTTATCATTTGACTTTGACGGTGTAGTACTAGCATTTAGCAATAAATATCTGAGTGGCACATTTGGGTAAACATTCCTCTTTATTACATTCCCACTGACACAGGCCTCCTCTTTGAAAGAGGGAAGACTGACCGGAATAGGCTGTAATTAGCAATGCAGGTTCAGTCCGGATTGGTGATGTCACATGTCTTCGAATATGAATTTGTTGCACCTTTGGCATCTATTATATTATATTTAGTTTGATTAAATGAAATCATTACATAGTACAAAAATGTTACTATACAGAAATATCGGAACCTTGCGGTCGTCCGAAGACTTTGGTCGACAATGACGAATTAAAGGCGATTGTGGAAGCTGATGATACACAATCTACGGCTGAATTAGTAGCAGCTTTCGACGTTAGCGTCAAAACAATATTGGTCCATTTGCGTCAAATTGGCAAGGTAAAAGAGCTTGACAAATGGGTGCCCCACGAACTCAATGATCTCCAGCGCAAAGTAAGCGTCGAGACGTGCCTTGCACTGCTCAACAGACACACAAATGAAGGAATTTTGAACCGCATTGTTACTTCCGATGAAAAATGGATTCTGTTTGATAACCGCAAGCGCTCAGCAAGTTGGTTGGATCCTGGTTCAGCACCTAAACAATGCCCTAAACGAAAACTTACCCCTAGAAAAGTGATGGTCACTGTTTGGTGGTCTAGCGCCGGTGTGATTCATCACAGCTTCTTAACAAACGGGGTGAGCATTACTGCAGATGTGTACTGTGAAGAACTGAACACAATGATGGAGAAGCTGGCACATCTCCAACCAGCATTGGTCAATCGCTCGTCTCCGCTGCTACTGCACGACAACGCGCGAACTCATACTGCACAGCAGACGGTCTCCAAGTTGCAAGAACTGGGGTTGGAAGCTCTCCGTCATCCGCCCTACTCACCAGACCTTGCGCCTACAGACTACTACTTTTTCCAGAATTTGGATAACTTCTTGGCGGGAAAAAAATTCAATACCCGAGAGGCAGTACAAAATGCCTTTGAAGAATTTGTTGCCTCCCGTCCAGCTGATTTCTTTAAGAAGGGTATCAATAAACTGCCACTGCGTTGGCAAAGATGCATTGATTGCATGGGTGATTACTTCGATTAATACAAATAAAAAATACATGAAAAAAATTCGTTTAAATTTTTTCTTACAAAACGGCAATTTCATATGTATTAGGGATATTATTAGGTTTTTAGTAATAAGTCTGAATCTATACAATACAAAGTTACGAATGATCGAGTAAATAATGTCAATTAATCAGTTATAATTTTATTTTTACATGCATGTCAATGGTAAATTATATTAACCGTTAAAGGCCTGATAAACAACTAATTAACGTGCTAATTGACGTGCTTGAGGGTCACCCAGGGCTTTACCGGTTAAAGAGCTAGTAATGTCATATTTCATCATATTATAAATAATGTCAATTATATGTATTATTATTAATAAATAATTAATCAATTATAATTTATTTTTACATGCTTGTCAATGGTAAATTATATTAAAAGGTTGGTATAATGTCATATTTTATCATTTTAAAATTCTTCGATAGAGTAATACGTCTTATCTATTAGAAATAAATACAATTTACTGTTGAATTTGCGGACATTATCTCCACTCCTTATACATTTTGGTAACTTATTATAGACCTTTGGAGCCATTACGAAAATACTGTTTCTGTATAGTGCAGTACTAGATCCGACTGTTTGTAACCGATCACAACGGCGCTGACTAGTTACTCGAGCAAATTTATGTAAATTATTCTTGACGAACATAGACGTTTCGTAGATGTACAATGACGGCATGGTTAATAATTTCGTATTTTTAAAAAACGGCTTGCAGCTGTCTGTTACCTTCAAATTATATATAGCTCTTATGCATCTTTTTTGGGACTTAAATACCATATCCATGGTGCAATCACCATGGATTACACTAGTAAACGGCAAATGTCAATGTCAACGTCTGTCAATTTTCTGTCGTCTGTCGATTCTAACGATTATAATTATTTTCATGTTTTTTTAATGGTGGTTACGTTAAAAATCAATTAGATTCCAGATTTTTTTATTTTACATTGATATTAATACCTAAAAAAAAACAATTATATTTAAACAATGGAGTATTATTTAATTATTTGTCACAGTATCGATTTCCATTATAATCATTAAATCGATCATATTCTTAGGGTACGCTCTAACGATATAATACCAGCGTTTGTGAAGTTAGACACGTATAATGAAATAAGTGTTGTAACGGTATACAAAGGTTGTTTAAAATAATAAAATAGAAATCTACTTATTTTCTACACTTAGCCATTGCTATTAAGGCTAAGATTTAAATGGGTTCATTAACCAAAATAGACGATTTTTTTGGTACATATCATGTAACGGTTAGGCCCAGAAACGGGTTTCCCATTTACGTGGATCAAAAAGGTATCAATCCTTATCCGCAAACAAGAAGGGAACCCGTCTATCCACATCAAAAATACAAATGATTTACATCGCCTCTTTGAATCTGCGCCTCCATCAGACATCACCGTGGATATTCTGCCGACCCCGGCTACCGCCTAAGAACGCTCACCTAAAGATATTCTGCCGACCCCTGCTACCGCCTAAGAACGCTCACCTAAAGATCGGCTGCATCGGGACTTCAGCGTCTAAAATATCTACAGATCAGTACAAATCTTATTTAAATTTCTTTTACCTAACAATTTATTGTTATGATATTATTTCCTTAGCGGTAGCTACTACCTGCCTAAAAAAAATCAATCCTGCTCCATCAGACCAAAATGGAAAATTGAAATAGACGAGGAAGCCGGAGTCGCCGAGTTAAATAGTATTTCATGGGCTGAAGTCATGAACCAACACTGCACTAACTCCGCCGTTAATATTTTTATGGAAATCATCACGACATCACTAAAAAACACTCACACAAAGTCAAAATAGGCAGAAGTATTTATAACATCAAGCTCTGGATTACCCCAGGCTTAATAAGATGCATGCGCCACCGCGAAAAACTACATCTAGCCTCACATGACCCAGATGACCAAATGAAACGATTAATTTACACCCGATATAGAAACTTCTGCAACAGCCTACTACATGAGTTAAAAACCAACTACCACAATAACCTAATTAAAAATAGCCAAGCTGACCCAAAAAAACTTAGAAGACGATTAAATCCATTACAGCGACAACAATTAGACGTCAAATAACTCTGTAAAATTAGTGATCAATAAGGACCCAACAGAATCACTTAACAAATGCAATGCTTACTTCACTTCATATGGAAAAAAACTGTCTGACTTAATTCTCTCAAGACTCTTGGAAACACAAGCCTCTCTTGCTGAGAACACACTTACATTAGAAGGTCTTTGCCACACTTTTAGATAGTAAAAGCATAATAAAAAAATAAGTAACAAATCCACGACTTGGTGTCCTGTCTCGCTCCCGCCCCCGGCACGCGGCGCTGTCGCTCCCGCTCTTTATTCATTAATTTTAGAGAAATATAGCTTTTAGCTGTTAACATATTTTTGACTTTTCTTTTTTGTCTGTAGGGGCTCTCGTAGGGATGGGTAGGTGTAATCGTCTTTGGTTGAGACCCTCGCATAATTGGAATCAAACTTCACAAGGTAAGTTCGTTTGATTCTTAATTATACTTCGGGTCTCAACCGAAGACGATTACAAATTTACTTGCAGATGTTTAGAGTATCATAACATAAAAGGGAAAGCAAAAATTGTAATAATATGATTCCTTTTACTTATTATTCAGGTTATAATAAATTATTCAATTCGATAGGTGCACATGATAAACACTTGACGACTTTACTTTTTTTCGACTTTTTTCTTGATGACTTTAAACTTTAATATTCTGATTCTGGATACTGAATTTATCTCCATGGTAATAGGCTTGCGGCTTATTATATGAAACTTAAACATAACATATAAAATATAAATGTAGTATAAATATGAGTGTACGATAAAATGTGAGCGTACAATAGGTTACACCTCTGCATTGTTCGTCGAATCGTTGAGCTCCTTAAATTCTGAGTTGAGCTGCACGGTCACTGACAAATGCATGCACTGACTGGACAGGTCCACTCAATCTGTGTGGTTCTTTCCTCAAAAGACCATTTTTAGACACCAATCTACATGATCTTCACATGATCTGACCAAGATTATGTCTGGACTTTAAAAGAGACTGTGACCTCTGAGTTTGTTTCGGCCTTTCTTCTCGGAGTAGTCAGATAGTAAACGCCGACCTCATCTAGTTTAAAAACAATATGTTTGACGTGTAAAAGTGTTTTGTACAACCTATTTACAGAAATAAAAATCATTTATCATTTGATTCTGTTTGTATTGGCTAAACAGATCTTTTTTAATATTAAGGGCTGACAAAGCCGCCTCAAGTTCTAGTGCATTCATATTACTACAGTTTTCTGCCGGTAAGTATTGTTTCATAAATTCCAATTTGATTTCTTTAGGTAACCCATTACTTAAAACATGTGCCCATCTAGCATAGTTAAAATTTCAGGGTCAAGTACCTCTTCAGTTTTCTCTGGCTCCATGGGCACCAAAGTTATCGCTTCCTCGGCAGTATACTCTGTATATCTAATTCCCTCAATGTTACTTTCCCGTTCGGGATTTCTTCACCTGTAAATGAGCATCGTCATAATTATGATTTTTATGTCTTTAAAATTCAACGCGATTTACGCGGAGCAAGACAATTAGGATCTCAACATGATTCACATGGAGGTTAGATAAATTTGTGTTGCCTCAGCACGATATACGTGGAGAAAGGAATAAAAATTCTCACACTATGGTCGTCACTGACCAGGGTCCCAAACCAAAACGTAGGTACTTGAAATCTTTGACACGATTAAAAGCTCGTACAGACCAGCGCGACGCGACGCCGCGCCGCGACACGAACAATACAATTTCTAAGAAAACTTGACGGTATACCTAACAATAACCGGTGTCACGTCGCGCTGGTCTGCACGAAGCTTTACGTGGAGCATTGTACCTACTGTCCTCTACACGATTTACGTGGAGGAAATATTCAAATGTTTCGCAACTTCAAAACGATTAACGTTTTGAATAAGGTCTTATCTTCAACACGATATACGTGAAGATGGATTTAGATTAATAACCATTTAGTATTACAAAAAATATAATTTTTCTCAGGAATTATTAAATGAGGATAGACCGAAAGAAATATTTTAGAAATGTGTTGTAGGAAAGTAGATTGAGACACAGTCTAAGTAATAAGACTTATGATTAATAATCAGGTAACTTTGTAGGTACAAAACCTTGTTCGTCCACACATTCAACATCATTTGCGCCTCTATAACCAGATAAACTTTCAAAATAAGAACGTTCGGAATATGATGAACTACTTCGTCGGTATCTTTGCAGTTTACGCTCGAGTTTTTTAACCTTTTTCCGCATACTACGATAATAATCCTCACTGTCCTTAGATCGCGAACGCTTCCGTTTTCCCATTTTAAGCTTCGTACAGACAAGCGCGACGCGACAGCGCGTCGCGACACCGGCTATTGTTATACCGTGAAGTTTTCTTAGAAATCGTATTGTTCGAGTCGCGTCGCGCCGTCGCGTCGCGCTGGTCTGCACGAGCCTTTAAACTTTGATGTTCCTATATCAAACTAAAAAGCAGTTTTAAAGATAATAATTTTAAGCAGTGTGACTCCGACAACACGAAAACACGTAATGAATAAAGAGCGGGAGTGACAGCGCCGCGTGCCGGGGGCGGGAGCGAGACAGGACACTACGTCGTGGATTTGTTACTTATTTCTTTCTTTTTTTTTTTATTATGCTATAGTATCTAAAAGTGTGGCAAAGACACCTTCTCATGTACTGCTGCAAGTAAATTTGTAATCGTCTTCGGTAGAGACCCGAAGTATAATGAATATTAGTGAACCACCACGCAGCATTGATTTTCGATTAAAACACTGGCCACACTATAATTCTCATAGTTTAACCAATGCTCATAACTGAGCAAAGGATTATGAAATGTTATATCAACTGCAGTTTTTTAAACGCGCATAGAAAACTTTTGTATAAGATTTATACCTAAAACACTCAACGCTCGTATCAAACTTAAATAACAATATTTCACCAAAACAAAAGATAATATTAAGCTCGGTCGTTCTTCAAAACAAAAAAACCCCGTTGTCAATTTGATGAACGTGACGTAACGATTCGAAAAGATAGTCTAATTAAAATTGAAATTGTCAGATGAAGTAATTACTAAAAAGAAATCTACCTGCTTATTTTTTTTTATGTTTTTCTGTCTGTCTGCCCGTTTGTTCCGGTTAATCTTCGAAATGGCTGGACTGATTTTGACGGGACTGTCACTGGGAGATAGCTTATTTTTTATTGTTTTTTTTTTTTTTTGAGCTTGTTGAATTATCAAATAACTTCTCCCGCTCTGGGCGGAGCTGGAGGGCGTGTCAGACTCTTACTGACTAAAACCCACCCGTGTTCATTCAGTTGCCTGTACATTGCCAGGGGCCACGGTATCCCTTTCGGACTTTCCCGCGACCAAGGCAGGCATCGGTCCTAGCGGACCCCTTCCGTTGTGCTGACATCTCTTTGAGGCGTGCGTGGAACACGACGCGCCGTCGACCCGGGCCTGGTCTTTATCGGACGGCGTGCTACCCGCCTACTGTGGCCGGGAATCGGCCTGCGAATCCCGACGCCCAGGGCGTCTCCTGCGGCGGCTAGGGGCGTGAGGGCGCGATATTTGCCTCTCCCGCACGCGCTCCGTCTCCTCCTTCGCAAGCATTACTGCTTCGCAAAAGGAGGTGCCGGCTTCCCACGCCCTCTCGCCCCGTACCATGGCCTGGACCAGGGCCGGACGTGAGAGATCACTGCCGCCGATCGCCTCCACAATAACACGGCGGTGCCCCGCCCAAGCCGGGCAGACCTCCACCGTAACTGGGAGATAGCTGATGTTATAATGTGAGCAACTTAGATTAGGTACCTTTACTTTAGAAAAAGAATTAGGGTCCACCCGGGCGAAGGCGCGGGCAGCAGATAGTACAGTATAGGTACACAATTTAATACAGTTATTTTTGTGATATTTTCATGTTTATACCGTGCACATATGGGCAATTTCAAAAGTACTTAACTAACTAGTAACTACCTACATGTAACTTGTTCGTTTCGGGATTGCTCCAACAATCATCTAATATTCATAATCTATTCACATTTTTATCCTTATATCCAGCGAATTGCTACTTACAAATCAAATGTTAACTAACAGTGTGACTCATGAGATTCACATTGTGTAATAATTACATTAACATTTTACTGACTCTTTGTACTTTCCTTGTCCGATTGCCTCAAATTGATAGCACAGTTCTTCGCCGAACTTTATCTGTCAATTAGGTGACGAAGTCTAATTGTAATCTGTCAATCACTGCCCTCGTTATCAGTAATATTAGAAAAAATATAGATTGAACTGTAATTAAAAGATTAGAATGGAAGATTATCTACAATTTACTAAAGATATTTTCTTGAGTTGCATCATGTTTGCGACGGTCGCGGCATAGTAAAACAGTAAAATTATTGAAAACGATAAGGAAACTATCGCTCATTGAATCTAAACTATACATAATACTCTAGCCTCGTCCTCGATATTAGCATTGTACATTGTACTACCACATAATTGGGAATCAAACGTCCTTACCTGTTAAGCGAAGTCTTGATTCTAATTTTATGAACGGCGATCTGAAATATAGGTAATTACTAACAAAGTAGTATTCTCTAATACACGCAAAGTAGAGATTATAAATATTCTGGTTTATTGAATAGGTACTTTTATCTTCCTTCATTAGCGTTGGTTATTTAGGAACCTATCGTTAATCAGCATAAAAGTATAATCAACAACAAGTAACCCCACATTGTGTCTGTCTCAATCGATGCCAGCTCTAAGTTGAGCTGCTGTATGTGTTGTCCCGTGAAAGGAAGAATTAAGTCACTCTCACTTTTATTATACTTAGTTATAAGCTTTAGGGTAGCTTTAAAACAGTCTCGGTATTTGTTTTATTAGTCCATAGAGTCGACATTAGGGCCAAATGAGGAGCCAACTTTGTAGGGTTTCTTTAAGTTTGTTCTGTACCTATTTGTATTCAGATATTTGTTGGGATGAATCATTTTGAAAGCTTCCATGACAGAGAATAGGTACCAGTTGTAGATGTTTCCGTAAACATTCACTTATTTGAGATGCAGTGTGGATCTTAATGCGTGAGTTTACGATAAGCTCATTTAATAAGCTCTTTAGAGTTGTGTTGTGTATTTATGGCAGATTCCTACAATTTGCGGACCGTAGACAGTTTTTTTTTTGTTCGTTATGAAATTGGTGATTAAACTTTCCATTTTAAGATTTTATAGTCGCTGAGCAAAAATTTTGTGTTAGCAGTTACACAGTTGTGAACGATCTAAATTATAAAGCAAAATTTTTGCCCTTTTATTGCAAAACATCGATAATTAGTTAACTACCCTCATTAGAGTTTTAAAAGATGTGCTAATCAAAATTAATAATCGTCAAAAATATCTCTTAGAACTCATAACACAACTAATCAACAAATTAGCTTACTTATCAGAAATCATTAACAATCATTTAATCACCTATTCAGAGTTATTAGAAGACTAAATCATTGTAATTACTTAATCACTTATTTTCAGACTAAACAATTTGTTATTTGGTATTTTGGTTATATGTAAAGTTTTAAAACTCATTTTGTATTGATAAATATCTAGCTCAAACATAGTTGTCTAAGTGTGGATGTACTATTATATAAACCTCTGACTACTCCTTCGGGCATATAGGGGTGATGCTATTTTATATGTTACGTGTTGTTAAAAGTGTGTGTTCTTCAACTTAAACACTAAAAGGAACCGTTTCATGTCGTCGTTGCGACTTTAAGACCTTCTATGTGTAAAAATCAATTTTATGAGAAAATCGATAAAAACCGTCTACTGAAAAAAATATAATGTATAGTTTGTTACTACAACAAAAAATAAAGGTATCAGCCACATGATTTCCTGCTTTTTAAGCTTCGTGCAGACTAGCGCGATGCGACAGCGCGACGCGACACCGGTTATTGTTATACCGTCAAGTTTTCTTAGAAATTGTATTGTTCGAGTCGCGTCGCGGCGTCACGACGCGCTGGTCTGCACGAAGCTTTACTTTGCTATTGCTAGTTGAAATAAAAATTCAAAGTATCATAGTTAAAAAAATAAAAATAATTTCAGTAAAAACAGGTTAGTGATTTTGGTTGTGCTTTATGCATCACATCAGAGCTTTTAAACTAAAATAGGTACATTAATTTAAAATAAATATATATACAGCCTCTGATTATACCTACTAGTTAGGATATAAACAAGATAACAGTTAAATCACAAGTTAGAATGTTAAAAAAGTTGCAAATCAAAGTATCATTATTTTCTAAGGTAACTATTATAATTACGCATTAAGTACCCCGATTAAATTGTAATGCATTGTGAAACGGATGGTAAAAATGGTATGGTACATTCACAAATACTATATATTACACAAGGACATAAATAATTTAAAAAAATACCCGCCTTTCTCGTGTCTGATGCACATAAGACATTTTCTCGTTCTACAAATTATATAAAATATATATAGAGGTTTAAAATGTAGAATCGGCTGGCGTAAAAATGTGATTTTGCCAAAAGCGACACATAAGAGTGGTCTTAAACTCGCAACGACGATATGTAAAAATTAAAATAAATAATTTGACGATTAAAAAAAAAAAAATTGCAGCGATAACCGTTATATGACATATATATCAAAAAATCATAAATAATTAGTACTATAACCACCTGTAAGGATATTACGGTTTTTCTTGCTGTTTACGAGATAATTAACTTTTTCATACTAGCTTCATACACATTTTTCGTTAAAAAAATATAATTCCTTCGTTTTTGTGCAGAATTAACTCGGGTGTCATTTTTGAATATAGTAATAACTAATCGATATCCGTCACTTGCAAATTGAAATCCCTAAGACTATGAAAGCCGATTTTCAGGCCACCGTGCGGCGCTCACGGGGGGCGTGTCAGGTCCGTGCGGGGGCCGTGCCGACCTTGTCCGGCGGCCTTCACACACGAGCGGCCGCCACCACAACACGCCGCGTACAATAACAACAACATGTTCATACAACACATACAAGAAAACATGAGAAATATGCTGAAAGTTTCGATAAATAATGTTCTCTTTGAAAAAGCCAGTCAACATTATAGATCTAGTGTTAATGTAACAACACTTTGGCTTATCGGTCTTTGAAAAAGCCAGTCAACATTGTAGATCGAGTGACTCTTCAGGATGCCTTAGTCGTCTACTAAGTTCTGTTGACCAGGGATGCTATTTCTTTTCTTCATTCCTTTCCCAACGTTGTTAATAAGGACAAGGACACGGCGGTGCCTCGCCCAAGCCGGGCAGACCTCCGCCGTATACTCCACCGTGTCCTCCAGGGTGATTATTCCATTCCGGACCCATGGTACCCCTTAAAGATACCCCCGGGGGTGCCACGGGAACTTGATTCCTAGTGACCTAATGTTATTTCTCTATTCAGAAATTGCAATTGATAGAGGTTGGTTTGGAAATAATAATTATGTGCGATTTGTTACACCATAAGGAACTTATCAGTTATAACAGTAGATAATAAATAGGAGTTGTGACTTATTAACAACGTTGGGAAAGGAATGAAGAAAAGAAATAGCATCTCTGTCAGTACCTTGGTATCACTACACCTTTATTTACTGGGTTCACAGTAAAGATTGGTGTGGTGTTACCATCTTAGTCTTACTGGTGTAATTAATAAGATTCTTCGTTATATGAATAGCAACTTCATAATCCATTTGTATAAAACTCAATATTACACGTGCTTTGTCTACTGAAGATTAGATAATTTTATTCAGTTCGTTGTACTCGTATGAGTTATGACCCAACACACAATGTGCGCGGTTAGCAGCCACTTATCATAATTATACAATGCACTAGAACAAACAACGGTATCTAGCCGCAACACGGTGACACTGCAATGGATAAAAGGACACAGCGGTTCGCTGGGTAACGATGCAGCTGACGAGCTTGCCAGACGAGGATCCAGCACGGCAGTCTGTGGACCCGAGCCCATCGTACCCATCCCCTTCAACCAGATACGCAGGTGGCTACAGGAGTTCACCCACACTCAAGCCGAGCACTGGTGGACCTCGACACCGGGCTGCAGGCAGTCCAAGGAAGCCATGCCATCCTTGGATACCAGGCTAACCCGGCGTTTACTACGCCTGGATAGGAACGGCCTGCGCCTGGTGACGGGTACCATCACGGGCCACTGCTCGCTGAACAAACACTTTCACACAATAGGCATAACGGACAGTCCTCTGTGCAGGGCGTGCATGGAGGCTGAGGAAACCGTCGCGCACGTGCTTTTTGAATGCACAGGCGTCACCCAGATTAGAACACAGACCCTCGGGACACCCAGATCTTTCACAGATGTTCTAAACAGACCAGGAGACTTAATAGACTTCTGGAGGGAGGTGGGCTGGTTGGAGTAACCACCAACGGCCGCTATGGCCCACGCACAATGGTCCACTGAAGGACTAAGTGCGGAAACCAAACCCCCTAAACTTAGAACTTAGAACTTAGATCATAATTATATTAACACGGCCGCCACATGAGCCACACCTTTTTTTTTTTTAAATCTTTATCGGTGTGAAATTATCAAATAACTTAGCGGAAGGGCGTGTCAGACTCTTACTGACTAAAACCCACCCGTGTTCCTTCAGTTGTCTGGACGTTGCCAGGGGCCACGGTATCCCTTTCGGACTTTCCCGCAAGCCCGGCAGGCATCGGTCCTAGCGGACCCCGTCAGTTGTGCTGACATCTCTTTGAGGCACGGGTGGAACACAACGCGCCGTCGACCCGGGCCTAGTCCTTATCGGATGGCGAGCTACCCATTGCTCACCGTCCGCAAGCCCGCGCCTACGGTGGCCGGGAATCGGCCTGCCATTCCCGACGCCCAGGGCGTCTCCTGCGGCGGCTAGGGGCGTGAGGGCGCGAAATTTGCCTCTCCCTCACACGTTCCTGCCTCCTCCTTTGCGAGCATTACAGCTTCGCAGACGGAGGTGTCGGCTTCCCACGCCCTCTGGCTCGCGCCTGGACCCCTGGCCCCCTGGACCCCTGGCCGGACGCGAGAGATCACTGCCACCGATCGCCTCCACAAGGACACGGCGGTGCCTCGCCCAAGCCGGGCAGACCTCCACCGTATACTCCACCGTGTCCTCCAGACGATCCACACAGTGGTGACACCCGGGCGTTTCCTGCCGCCTTATGCGGAACAGGAACTGGCTGAAGCTGTATGTAACCCAGGGTTACAGTTCCAGCCGCTCTGTAAGCACCAGCGTACGAGTTTTTTCTATCAATATCACATAGGGGAGCCCTGGGCTGGTTGCCGTTAGCAGTAGGTAGACGAATTATGGATCATCTAATCACACCTGAGGATGCATCGGTCCTCCCTACATTTGTTTGAAGCACGGCATCCCAGTCGCGCCCTGTTTAAGTGTTTGGTAGTAATGATATGTTTTCATACTCGAAAGTGAAATATTATCGTATAATTTTTGATGTGAAGCCTACAGATTTATGGTAAACTATATTTCTAGATAAATAAATGTTTGCTTTAGACTCGTGGACCATATTTCACAGGGTTATTATCAGATCGAAGTCACTGTTTAGGTTAGCCATTCAACAGAACTTAAAATATAGAAATAAAAAACAAGATAGTGAAACTAAAAATGACATCTTCAATTATTAAAGAAGTAAATATTTTTGTTGAGAACGTTCTAACTTTAGAACCAGTTTAAGTTGTTTAGTTTTTTAAGGGTTTTTGAACAGAAATATTGTTTAATTACTCATCCCTTCTCATAATTTTTATTTTACACTTATATAATTACTCCTTAGGCACTTATCTTCTGCATTATCCAACCGACCCCAGTCCTGTCCCCAGTCTTGTTCTGCAAAAACCAGTAAATAACAATAACTATGATAAATTATTATGATGGATTATAATTATTTTATTAGGCTAATAGTATCACTATCAAATAAAGTAATTTTTACACCTGTAGTTATAAAAACACAAGAAATATAGATCAAAAAGTGAAAAGTTAGTCAACCAGCCCCGGTCTCCCCAATCTATTCATACCTTATGGTATAAGGTAATTTTACCACCTACCAGTTACTTTCAAATAACTAGCCAGTATTAAACCTAAACTGCAAGGGTGTCTGATGCACATTCATTTTCAGTATGCTTAGAACCTTTCTCTTGCAGCAGGACAGGCTGATATTATTATGATGCGTGGCGGTCTCACAGCGTGGTCGGGAACGGTCAACTCAGCTCCACTTCGCTCAGCCGAGTGGTCTGTCGCGGTGATGTGCGAAGTTTTGATCGAGAGCCAATTGAGGCGCGCCCGGGCCGCCCGACCGGCGCCGGCGCGCCTCAATCTCAATCTCTGCCTTCTCGTAAATTAAAAGCGTGCTTTAACACGAATACCACTCTGCCATCCACAGCCCCGGGAGAACATCGCTCTTTTAAAGTCGAAGAAATCTTCATTTTAACATCCTTTATACGTATACACTATAGTAAAGCGAATGGGGGCTATTTATATTATACCGCTTGATCATTCCGAGTCACGTCTTGTCAGAAGGTAGGTATGTTAACCCCGTTTAGACAAGCAAATCCATAAAAAGGCCACGGCCTAGTAGAGACCTCCTTGTACTGTCAACGCCACGGCATGGCGGTGTTTGTTATAACTAAAGATCGTCTATAATGGGTAGTCAGTAGTCACAATCCTGATTTTTTGTATCTACACGAGTGTCAAAGTCTATAAAACTCCAAACCAGTACCTAATTAATTCTGAATAACCGGTTCTTATCACCATTATCGTATATTCTGTATCTCTTGCTGCTATTTATAATTGTTATTTTCGTATTATTTTTAACTGTTAGTATGCGTCACCTATATTTGCCAAATTTCTATTTTCCCTTTCTTCTTTCACTTTAACTCAGTAGGCGATCAAATTGTCATGTTAAATAAGAAGCCATAATATGTTAACAGAGCACGAGCGAACGATCATAACGAGATGATCATCTGTGGTGATACACTGACTGGAGACCACTGTCCTCTACTCAGGCACGCAACAATGTTCATCATACCTAAGTAGGTATGATCATTATGGTAAGGTATTACATACATGTGCATGTAAAGAGGGCTTAGACAAAGTGACATCGTATCAGCGATAAGAATAATGGAAAAGTAAAAAATATTTGGTATTGACAAAAGCTACCGAAAAGTTTATGGCAATCTTGTTGAAAGTCGTAGAAATACGAAACGCTTTGAAACGATAGCAACTTGTCCAGACCCCTGAGGAACAAAAGGAATAGGACCCTGAAGTTCTATACTCTCACAGTCACATTATATTTTCTCCCTGTCGGCAACATCGCAGAGAGCGCCGGGCGGTCTAGAGATCATTGATTTTCTTTACTTACTCTAATCGTCTATTGATTCAGTTTATTTTAGATCTTTTAAAAAAAAATTGTGCTGTTCATTGGAACTTATGAACTTTAATCCGGTCCTGTTGAGGGTGTGATGCTCCCTGGCCGCGCAATAGTGAAAAATTAAAAAATATGTTTCTAGATTAATTGTACCATTGTACTATACGTGTAATAAAAATAATTGTACCTCAACGAATAATAAAATACATATAATGAAGTTTTGGTGGCGCAGCTGGGGAGTATACTCCCTGGCCGCGCCACCAAGTTTTTTGTAAACTACTAGGCACACCCGGACATAGTAAACACTAAATAATTGTACCGGAATTGTTCCTTTCCGTACGCTATAAAGAGATTTGAAAATTTAATTACTTTAGAAATTATAGCCGTGCGTTGGTGGCGCGGTCAGGGAGCATGGCCAGTGAGTATGCTCCCTGGCCGCGCCACCAAGAGTTATCAGGCGTACCCGGACATGGTATACACTAAATAATTGTACGCATTATGTACTACCCAAAACTCACTCGTTGGTACACTAGTCTATGGATATTAAACATAGCAGCGACTGTCTATCAAACATGTCTGATATACTGTTTTTCTTCGACGCGCGCTTCCTTCGCAACTTCCAGTAAAACGACACAAATTGGGTGTTTGTGTCATTTGATAGGATGTACGATAACTTTGTCAGCGGATTGACAGCTGTGACTAATTTTAAAATACTATCTTTGTATTACATCTCGTTGATTGCCGCCTCATATCGGGGCAGTAATTATTATATCTTATAACATTTGAAGATATTGTTCAAAGCTATTGGTTCTTATATTAGTTATTTTTGAGTTGAATTTCCTAAATCACAATTTGCCTTGTTTTTGTCTTTGCCCGTTTATTAGAAAACCCATTTAAAAATATTTTCCACCAAGATTGTGTCGTAATTGTACTTGGTAGGTGGGCGAAGTATTATCTTGCCGGATATAGAATAGTATTTAATCAGCGGACTCTTTCTAATTGAGGCATTCATTCGTAAACAGTGTAATAGCAGCATGATCATCCTAGCACTTCTGATCGTCGGTGCGGTGGCGCTATATTTGTACGGGACAAGAAACCATAACTATTGGAAGGACAGAAGAGTTAAACATGACAAGCCCATACCAATTTTCGGGACGGACGCGAAACGGTACCTTCTGCAAAGAAGTATCGCTCAGATGTCAGCCGAGACGTACTGGAAGTACCCCGGCGAGCGCTTCGTGGGCTACTACCGCGGCTCCATCCCCGAGCTGGTGATCCGCGACCCCGATCTCGTGAAGCGTATCATCACCACGGACTTCGCTTACTTCTACTCACGCGGCTTATCGCCAGCGCACAAGGTCATCGAGCCGCTGCTGCGCAACCTGTTCTTCGCGGACGGAGACCTGTGGCGCCTGCTGCGGCAGCGCATGACGCCTGCCTTCACGAGCGGCAAGCTGAAGGCGATGTTCCCGCTCATCGTGGAGCGCGCGGAGAAGCTGCAGACGCGCGCGCTTGCCGCTGCTGCCGCTGGGCACCCGATCTGTGCGCGCGACCTCATGGCGCGCTATACCACAGACTTTATCGGCGCCTGCGGTTTCGGCCTCGACGCCGACTCGCTTAACGATGAGAATTCACCTTTCAGAAAACTCGGCATGAAAATTTTCAACATTACCTTCAAACGCACCATCGTAATTTTCTTCAAAACCATATTTCCCGACTTTTTCAAAAGCATGAAGTTTCTTGGTCAGGATCTCGAGGATGACATTTTGGTGCTCGTTAATCAGATCCAAAAACAAAGAGACTACAAGCCTTCTGGCCGTAATGACTTCATTGACTTTTTAATGGAATGGCAACAGAGAGGAAAAATCGTGGTGGAGTCTTTAGAGGAGACGAACCCGGATGGCAGCCCCAAGCCGGTGGAGCTGGAGATGAACGACGTGCTGGTGGCGGCGCAGGCGTTCATATTCTTCGCGGCTGGTTTCGAGACATCGTCGTCAGCCACCAGCTTCACGCTGCACCAGCTCGCCTACCACCCAAAGGTGCAGGCGCGTGCGCAGGCCGACATCGACCGAGTGCTCGCCAAGCATGGACGCCTCAGCTACGACGCCGTCAAGGAGATGACGTACCTGGACTGGGTTCTACAGGAGGGCATGCGCATCTTCCCGTCTTCCGGCATGCTGCTGAGGCAGTGCGTGCGTCCGTACACCATCCCGGGCACGGACATCACCATCGACCCCGGCGTGAAGATTAACATCCCACTGGTGGCGCTACACAACGACCCGCAGTACTTCGACAACCCCAAGGAGTTCCGCCCCGAGCGCTTCGCCCCCGAGGAGGTTGCCAAGAGACACAAGTTCGTATACCTGCCCTTCGGAGACGGACCCCGCTCTTGTATCGGTGAGTACCACAATTTTATTATTTAAAAATTCCTTCTAATGTTACCGTTTTTATTTATATTCAGAACATTTGCTGTAAAGTATAAACAGAGCCATCTATTGAAAACTGGCGGAAACTTTACTGAAACCTAGCTATGTCGCCCCTGAAAAGTTTACAATTCGCCCCGCAAAAATTACAGATGTTGTTAGTTGTAGCTATACAACTAATACAAGTCATTTCAACTATCGAATATACCTATGTTTATCCATGTAGGTCTCCGAAATGTAGGTAATACTTGTATATTTACCTACTAAACGGAGCACACTGGAACTCTACGTTATAGTATCAGAATTGATTAAAGCTTCCCGTTATTAACAATAAAATACAAATAAAAGTGTCTTGGAGAGTTAACTGGTTAATGAACAGCATGTTCGTTTGTTCAGGTGGGCGCCTGGGTCAGATGCAGTCGCTGGCGGGACTGGCAGCCGTGCTGGCCAAATTCAGCGTGGCACCAGCACCTGAGACTAAGCACGAGCTGGTGTCCGACCCCACGTCCAGCATCGTGCAGAACATCGTGGGCGGCATTCCTCTTATCTTCACCACGCGGGACGACGTCGCCGACCCCGCCACTCCCGCACACCCCGATACCAGCCGCTCGCTGTAGCCACGCAGACAGCTTGGGCTCAAAGATCTTGACTATATCATAGATGGAGAATGTGTAAGACTCTACTCATGGTTACTTTCCAGGACTGTTTAGACACTATTCGACCACGTTTGGACCACGGATTATGGTGGCGGCCTCGGCGTCAGCGTGATGAACGATCTCGGAAACAATCGAGTAAAGTGCAGACGAGTTTGTAAAAAGTATTTCTGTTAAGACACGGATTGATCAGTTTATGATTGTCTCGTATAGCTCTGATCTGAGGAGTGTTTGTTAAACTGAAAATTGTATAGTTTTACTAAGTTAATTTTTCTCAATGTTAATCTCTGCTGGACAAAAATGAAGAATGTCTTTTAATGTAGGGAACCAATGATTTATCTTTAATGTATTTAATTATTAAGGCTAAAATAGTTAGTAGATCTACTTCTAAGTGTTAAGATTAAACTTATAAATAATATCAATTGTATTATTTACAATCTTCTTCATACAATTAAGTTGTGTGTTATTGCGTGTGGGTCACACAAGAACGCACTCTTCTTCTTCTTCTTCTTCTTCTCTTCTTCTTCTTCTTCTTCTCTTCTTCTGAGAATGATACTAGAATATTCCTTAGTAGATTTGAAGTCTGATTCACCAATCAAAATAATACAGAAGTCATTCATAGAGAATTTCTTTAGCTTTGGTTCCAAGTCGCGAACAATATTATTAATTCCAGAGTATGGTGTTAGGTAATGACATAATTCACAATTTTCAAACTTATTTTCTGTAATTGTACGTATTTTATTTATTTATTTTATTATTTATGTACACACAGTAAAATACATATAGAGACGACATAGTTATAGTTTTGAGTACAAAGGTAGGTAGCTATGCTTATTTCTTAAGAAATTTCTTCCAGCAAACCTGCGAAAGGAGAAGTGAAAAAGATATGTAGACAATAGTGTGTGAGAACAAGAAGAGAAAATATGAAACTCAAACTCAAACTCAAAGCATTTATTTCAAATAAACCAATTACAGGCACTTTTGAATTGTCAAGGGGTCGGTCAGTCAGAAAGATGAAGCTAGTTGCCCATTCCAAAGCGTAGTAAGTACCCATGGAGAAGAACGGGCAAGAAACTCCACGGACACTCTTTTAAATCAAAATATTCTTACAAAATATTGGTTACATCATTCATGTTTAAATTATACATGTGAGAACAATGTAGAAAGACGTGCACGTTAATGAATCAAACTAACATATTAGGTAAATATACCTACACGTATAAAGCTTAAATATATGAATATATATATATATATATAAATACTCACAGTTGAGAGGAAAGGTAATGCTCTTTTACTCGCTATTAGAAATAGTTTTTAAATCACGAATGCTAGGCGGAAGTGAGTTCCACAGTCTTACAGCATGAACAGAGAAGGAATAAGAATAGTAGCTAGTTTTATGAGGATGAGATTTGAGGAGGGATCTAAGGTGTAATCTACATGGTGTGGCGCTAGGGCGAGCGTAAGAAAAACGCTCACGCAGGTAGGAAGGATAGGACGGTTGTGTAAAATGTTGAAGAGGGGACATAAAATCCAAGTGTTCCTGCGAAGGCGGATTGGAAGCCACTTGAGTTCCCTGCGAAGGTGAGAAACATGGTTATACTTTCGAAGACCGAACACAAAGCAAATGCACAAATTCTGCAAGTGCTCCAGCTTGTTTAATAGCTCTTCAGTAGCATTCAAGTAGCAGGCGTCGGCATAATCTATAATCGGCCAAAGAAATTTTAGTCTTCAAGGGCAAGAGACTTTGAAGGCTTTTCAACGAATGAAAGGAGAAATGTACCTTTCGACTGACCTCATTGACCTGAGCACGCCACAAAAGATTCGAATCAATAATTACACCCAGATCTTTGGCGGTTTCGAGATATAAAGGCATCTGAGATGTAAAATCAGCCGCATTGCGAACGAATCTGCTGCCTATGATCATGGCCTGGGATTTAGTTGGATTAATTTGCAAACCAAATGACTTAGTCCAAGCACTGATGCAAGCCAGGTCATGATTCATAGCAGCAATTGCAGAACCCGCCTCAGCTACAGTAAAATGTCGGTAAAGCTGCAAATCATCTACGTAGACATGAAAACTAGAGGAGATTACTCTGGTAACAAAGTTGATGAAAATTGAAAAAAGAAGAGACTCCAAGCGAACACACTGAGAGCGTTCCCGAAGATAAGAACTGAACCAGGCTAAAGCAGAAGAAGATAAATTAATAGATTTGAGGATACCAAGTAAAATAACCGAGTTGAAGGCGCTACTAAAGTCGAGCAGTCCAAGAACAGTAAGGGACTTATTCTCCATTGCCCAGCGGATTTCGTCAGTTACTTTCAAAGGCGCTGTTACAGTACTGTAGCCTGAGCAAAAACCAGATTGAAAAGAAGAAATTATCGAGTTTAACGCCAAGAAAAATGATAATTGTCTATGAACTATGTGCTCAAAAACTTTAGAGAGAAATGGAAGAATAGAAATAGGTCTAAAGTGGGTTAATAAATAAGGATTGCTAGTTTTAGGTAGAGGTTATGTGAGCCTGTTTCCAAACTGACGGAAATGAGCAAGAGGAAAATGAGTATTTGAAGATGTGAGTGAGAACAGAAAGTAAGGGGGGAAGGATAGTTATCGTTCTTGAACACAACTTATCATTACCGACTGCTGAAAAAGTAATCGCACGTAAAGATTTCTTATCGTCATCCTCAGTAACATCGCTAAGCTTAAATTGAGCACATTGTGGTAACGGTAAACTAGCAGTCAGTTTAATTTGGCGGACCACGTCAAGTAACTTTTCATTATTCTTCTCTGGAACACCATGGAATAGCAGGACCTTTCTACGCATGATGGTTTCATGCCTATCAAACCCAGCAGTAAGCAGCTTAATTTGAGTTTTGGCATACAAAGAGCTTAAACTCAGATAACTCACGAGGGATGCGGATGCAATGTTTGGTGAAGCTGATGCTGTACCAGTGGTAGCCTGCTGCAATTTCACTTCATATTCCTGCATGCGGAGCCAAACAACCACTCGAGGTCCTCCAAACTGGCAGCAAGTTTAGTGTCCATGTTCAGTGTGCAATGAAAGTGAACCAGGGACTTGATAACAATAGATAGCGGGTGTGAGGGGTTTAATATAAAATTAACTGATTTATTTCATTAATATAAATATAAATTATTATTTTAGAAATTTATTTTATCAAGAGCACACAAAAATTTAAGTTTGCGCTACCCACGTCTACCCACAAAAGAAAAAACTATATCAGTATATAGTATTTTATTATATTTATTTTCGCTTATAATACAGATTTTACAAAAAATTTGCGTGTCACCGTTGCGAGATTCTAGTGTTATCTTCGAGGTAATGTATTTTTTTAAATAAATATTGGAGAACGGAGACGCTGTCGGAGAGTATACATATGTATGTGAGTGTCCGTAAACCTCCTGGCTTCTAGGGTGTGGACCGCTTGTATGATGCCCACACACTCAGCCTGATTGACGGTGTTGACAATTCCCAGGGGCCTGGAATATTTATGTTGAGGTCATGTGAGAAGACTCCGACTCCGGTAGGGTCTTTGATCCGTCGGTGTATACTCTCATGTTTTTCAGGCCTGAGTAGTCACACTGTTCTTCTATAAGTATTATGTTGTTGTCTTTGAAAGTGGTGTTTTCTCTGGGCTTTATCGCAGTGTGAGGCCATCATTGGCTTTCGTTTGATTGCATCTTCCTTTAGACGTGTGTGCTTAAATCTGGAGTCATTGCTTAGGGTTCATGATAAATGTAGCCTAAAGGTGGCCAGGGCCGCCACCTCCCGCACGATGAGGTGCAGAGGCGGGAGTCCCAGCATTGCCTGCAGGGCGGCGGTGGGTGCAGTTCTCATACTGCTAGTGATTGCGACGCAAGCAAAGCGCAGCAGTTTTTCGAGATCTTTTTGGGCTGTGCTCAGGTCTGTCCTGGGCCACCAGACCAGTGAGCCATAAGTGATAATTAGTCGGATGACTGTGGTGTATAACCGGTGGGTGACCCTAGGGCAGATCCCCCAATTCCTGCCAAGCAGTCGCTTGTACTGCCTCAGGGATATGCTGGCTTTTGTAATGATATAGTGTTGGTGTTTTGCCCAAATTCAAATTCTAAATTCATTTATTGGTGTGATTTTTGGTACATTTTACATGAGATCTTAATAATAAATAATTAGTTCCTCAAAAAACTACCATAAAGGTGTCCACTCTTTCACATCATTAGTAATTAAAACAAAAAAAAAACAACATATTAAACTAAAATAATTACAACGAAACACAACATCATTTAAGACAGAAAAAACAGCAAAATCTTAACTATTGAGTATACAAATAAATAATGAATGGAAATAAAGGTAATTGTCAGAGATGACACATTGTCAAAATTTAATAAATAACAATATCAAATAACTTACAATATTTATCATTACGGAATGCGTCAATAGTATAATAACATTTTTCCAATAATAGATGTCTTCTAAATAGTGATCTACTAAATACTGGTGTTAATTATGAGCAGGAATTTTAACATAATACATATTAGGTCTTTACCTATGAAATTGCCGTTCTGCAGTACTGGCCATTTCAAATCAAAATAATTTTTGTTTGGCTAGAATTCTAATTTCAAATGAATTTTATTTTAAAAACATGGTTTTTTTTTTCCAAAAGTAGTCATTTGTTTATTGATTAGTGTTACATTTTCATCGCATTTCAATCTTTTTCGTCATCATGGATACGTTAAAAATTCGAGTAATTATGGAATATGAGTACCGTCGTTGCAGCAACGCGGCACAAGCGGCACGCAACATCAACGACGTTTACGGAGCTAACACTACAAACCAACGCACCACCTGTTATTGGTTTGCTCGCTTTCGTTCTGGAAATTTCGACCTGAAAAATGAACCTCGCGGTCGTCCGAAGACTTTGGTCGACAATGACGAATTAAAGGCGATTGTGGAAGCTGATGATACACAATCTACGGCTGAATTAGCAGCAGCTTTCGACGTTAGCGTCAAAACAATATTTATTGGTCCATTTGCGTCAAATTGGCAAGGTATAAGAGCTTGACAAATGGGTGCCCCACGAACTCAATGATCGCCAGCGCAAAGTACGCGTCGAGACGTGCCTTGCACTGCTCAACAGACACACAAATGAAGGAATTTTGAACCGCATTGTTACCTGCGATGAAAAATGGATTCTGTTTGATAACCGCAAGCGCTCAGCAAGTTGGTTGGATCCTGGTTCAGCACCTAAACAATGCCCTAAACGAAAACTTACCCCTAGAAAAGTGATGGTCACTGTTTGGTGGTCTAGCGCCGGTGTGATTAATCACAGCTTCTTAACAAACGGGGTGAGCATTACTGCAGATGTGTACTGTGAAGAACTGAACACAATGATGGAGAAGCTGGCACATCTCCAACCAGCATTGGTCAATCGCTCGTCTCCGCTGCTACTGCACGACAACGCGCGACCTCATACTGCACAGCAGACGTTTAAGTTGCAAGAACTGGGGTTGGAAGCTCCGTCATCCGCCCTACTCACCAGACCTTGCGCCTACAGACTACTACTTTTTCCAGAATTTGGATAACTTCTTGGCGGGAAAAAAATTCAATACCCGAGAGGCAGTACAAAATGCCTTTGAAGAATTTGTTGCCTCCCGTCCAGCTGATTTCTTTAAGAAGGGCGGCATCAATAAACTGCCACTGCGTTGGCAAAGATGCATTGATTGCATGGGTGATTACATCGATTAATAATTTGCCGTTTTGTATGAAAAAATTCGTTTCAATTTTTTCATACAAAACGGCAATTTCATAGGTAAAGATCTATTATATTTGACAGTGTTAGATATTCAGGCAAGTCATTGTTAAACATTATTAGCATTAAGAATCATTTATGTAGTCAACACAATTAGTGTTAGTTGAGCCTATTTATA
The DNA here is from genome assembly GCA_914767755.1 of Agrochola circellaris. Lineage (NCBI taxonomy): Eukaryota > Metazoa > Arthropoda > Insecta > Lepidoptera > Noctuidae > Agrochola > Agrochola circellaris. The sequence goes on from OU611854.1 coordinate 19,169,980, forward strand.
ACTTAGTTCATGTTACAGTTTTGCAATAAAACATAGTATCAGAATTTTATACAGTATCTTAGGTTTATACACTTGGTAATTAAAATATTAAGTTGTGTTGTTTGCTAAAGCATTTAGTAAGTGTACACAATACAGTTGGGCGTGTATTAAAGTTATATTTTTTGTTTTATAATTGTATTCCTGTATCAATTTCAGGTTGACAGCACTCTTCCCCCAGTAATACTCATAGTTATGTTGCTGCACAAGCTAATAATATTAACATACAAAATAATAATAATTTTAAAAAAATAATTTAAAAAATAATAAGTAATAACAAATCCGCTAGAACCACAAAGCGTTCGCGAGTTTGCAATTTGTGTGATTGTAATCAAAAATGTTACATCTGTTTATTTATGTTTCTCAACAAAGGCTATTCGTTTGGAATTAGTTACCAGTGTCAGTACCGAAGCCTACATACTCGCTCTAAAAAGGTTCATATCTTGACGAAGTAAACCTGCGGAGATATATCATATGTTTTTGTGAAACCTGGTTAAAACCAGATTAAATAATTTTTCAGTTGCCAGTGCGTACAACAGGTCTTCATTAGGGGGTGGTACCTTGATATTACGTAATAGTTGTTTCAGATATAAGAAAAGGAAGGATATCACTGCTTGCTCTGTTGATCGCTTATGTGAGGTAGCATGTGCAGCGGTTGAAGGCCATACTTTCTTATGTGTTTATAGACCACCAGCCTCAAATTTGTCATCATTTTTAGGGTTCCGTAGTAAACAAGGAACCCTTAGGTATAGTTTCGCCATATCCGTTTGTCTGTCCGAGGTTTAGCTCAGAGCCGGTTAGTAGTAGAAATCTGACAAAACATATTAACGAACGTACTGAAAACATAATTATTAATAATGCCGACAAAGTGGTAATAAAATCAAGAAAAATTTTTTTTTTTGGGCTACCCGTACACGTAAAGAGGGGGTGTTTTTTTTTTCTTGCCTATCCCAAAGTGCGGGGTATCATTGGAAAGGTCGTTTGAAAATATTGTGGGTGTGTGAAATCATTTTTCAATTTAGGAGTCCGTTTGCGAAATATTAAGCTTTAAAGTGCTATTTTTTGTTAGAGTCAAGTGTCCTCCCCCGTGGTCGAGGCCTATTTGACGGACAGGGCCGTCATCTACCCCAGTCACCACGGAGAGTGGAACCGGCGAGAGCTGTCGTGCGGTGTCCCACAGGGATCGGTCCTGGGGCCGCATCTGTGGGACATGACTGATACGACTGGGTACTGCGCGCCGACCTCCCTAGCGGCTCGGATCGATAGAGCTCATTATACCTCAATAATAATTGTTCTGATGCTTTTTTTCCTAAACTTGCTCCTTTAGGTGTAAAAATGCATTTTGTTATTTTTTGTATGGAGCGGATCAAATTAAATTAAATTCCTGCTAAGTGGCGAGTGATCCCGCTTTAATAATAATAAATAATAATAATACTTTATTTGCCAAAATGTAGGTGTACAAAGTCGTATGATGTTATTATATATGTGGCCCATTTACATTCTACCATTACATGTGGTGTGCAAATATTTAATTTAAATTAAAAATACATTAAAATATTAAAAATGTCACAATATTCCTTCACTAAAAACGTTACAAAATGTCTGATTAAATAAATTAATTGCAAATATTCAATTTCACAATAAATTACCCAATTAAAAAAAAAAAAATATGTCACATTACATCATTCACCAATGTGATTGTCCATGAATATTGTTATAATGTCAAAATAAAAATAATAATAGTAAGCAAATGTCAAATTAAAAAATAAATAAATCTTTTTATATCAAAATTGAAATTACTTTCTTTCTTCGACATGTGACACAAATTCATTAACCGTGTAAAAACATTTTTCTTTAAGCCACTGAATCAGCTTTTTTTTAAACATAAGCAAAGGTAGATCTTTAAACGCGTTTGGTAATTTATTGTATACCTTAAGTAGCCATTATAAATGAATTTCTCTTAAATAAATCGAGCTTGCATTGTGGCAAGCAGAGCCTATGTTTATCTCTAGAGGCAGCATTTCTTTTGGTTACATCTCTATGCTTAATAAAATTTTCAGGATGTTGTCGTACTAATAGGCACAATTCTTTAATATACATGCAAGCTAACGGCAAAATGTTGTACTTTTTAAACAGTGGCTTACAGCTATCCATGTACCCAGCTCCACAGATTGCACGCACACATTTTTTTTGTATCATAAACGCTTTATTGACATCCACCGAATTACCCCACAACAAGAGACCGTATGAGAGTACGGAGGAAACGTATCCGTGATATGCACAAAGAGCCGCTTCAGTTGAGACTGTGGCTCTTAATCTTCTTAGTGCATAGATAAATCTGTCCAGTTTGTCACAAACATAGTCGACATGCTTTTTCCAATCGCAATTTTGATCTAATTGTATGCCCAGAAATGCAGCACTTACTACTTGTTCTATAGTAGCGTCGTTATATTTAATAGTCAGCGTTACTGGGTTTCTCCTGTATGTTTGAAATTGTATCATTTTCGTTTTCTCCATATTAATTTGTAGGTTATTGGAGTTCAACCAGTGTATTATATTTTTGATAGCTTCATTAATCTCATACTCGTAGGTGTCGACTCTTTCACACTTCATGACAAGGGTAGTGTCATCAGCAAATAAAATCACTGTGTGGCGAGTGATATTTGGGAGATCATTGATATAGAGAAGGAATAAAAAAGGCCCCAATACACTGCCCTGCGGCACTCCGAAATTATTTTTCTGAAAGTCGCTTCTATATGACACCTTTTCGCCATTATGGATTCTGGAGATTTCCACACATTGTTGTCGGTTATTTAAATAGTTTCTTAACCAGTCGTTCGCTTTTCCTCTTATTCCGTATTTTTCTAACTTGTGTAAGAGCAATTCGTGATCTACAAAATCGAACGCCTTGCTCCAAGAATCCAAGAGGATTGCCGCTACTGGTAAGCCGTCATTTGTAGCTTGGGTGACATTCTTCATCAAATTGAAACAAGCCAAAGACGTGGTACTGTTTTTTCTAAAACCAAATTGCTCGTCTTTTAGTATACAATGACTAATCGCAAATTCTTGGAGCCTTCTCAGCATGATTTTCTCCAAGATTTTTGACATGATTGGTATCAGAGTCACTGGCCTATAGTTCTTCATGTCAGAAGTATTACCTTTTTTTTAAAGTGGCTTAACTATTGAATTTTTTAAAATCTCTGGGAATGCACCTTCTTCAAAAGAAAAGTTTATTAAATAACTTAACGGGTGACAAATGCATGAAGCGCCTAATTTAATTACCTTTGTTGTTATGTCATCCAGTCCTACTGCACTTGTATTTTTAAGAGTTTGTATTATTCTAAATACCTCGATAGCATCAGTAGGTTTAAGAAATATTGTGTGGTCATTATTACCACCGATAGTCTTGTTTATCTCGTCAACATTGTATTTAAAATTAGAGTTATTGGTCGATTGTATGTAGAATTGATTAAATATGTCACTTATTTCCTTAGGATCTAGAATTGTCCGGTTATCTTTAGTTATTACGTCAATTTGCGTTTTAGCGTTTAAATAATCAATATTTTCATTAATCACCGCCCATGTGGCTTTACACTTATTTTTATTATTGGTAATATACTTCTTACTTTGTAGCTGTCTAGATTTATAAATACACTTTTTGAGAATGTCACTATAAGATTTATATTTTCTGTTTAGTTTTTGCCTCTTAGTTTTATTGTGCTGTTGACTAAGATAAAGAAGCCTATTTTTTTACGCACGATTTTCTTATGCCTTTTGTCAACCATTTGTGGTTTTCTTTATGAGATGACATCTTTTTTGAGTATATTGGAAAGCACAAGTCAAAAAATAATTTAATTAGACCGTGAAATTCCTCAAACGCTTCCCGAAAATCATGCTTTTCGTATACACTTGAAAAAGTGAGAGATGATATGCAACTATAGAACTTTTCCATGTTTTCCTGACTAAAATCTCTGACCTTCTCATACCAAGTGCATATTTCGTACTTTTTATTAATCTTCATCGAAAGCGTCTGGCCCGTTTCATGATCCGACAAGGCAAGATGATGCACCTCCGGTTTAGCTGGCTTAACGTTGCTTGCTATCTGATCTAAGCACGACATCTGTCTTGTGGGCGTTTTAATATGCAAATCGATATTAAAATTTTTCAAAATGCTTTTCAGGCTTTCACAGCTTTTGTTTGGCTTTAAAATGTCCAAGTTCCAATCCCCGCATAAAATAATTTTTTTATGTTTTCTCGTCAATCTTATTAGCAACTGTTCTAGATTTCCGAGAAATATTTGAGGATTACTATTTGGAGTTCTATATAAACAAACAATAATAATATTATTTATTACTATGCCAAAATTACATGTCAAGTCATTAATATTACTCAATTTTTTATATTTCATATTATTATTAAGCAGTATGCATACCCCTCCTCGTTTATTGTCACGTGAGTATGATGCAACTAATTGATACCCAGGAATTTTTAAAAGCATCTCTGTACCTTTTTTAATAAAAGTTTCAGTCAGACACACTACGTTTATTTTCGGCCCTTGTTGCGATAGCTCGTGGATTGCAAATGTTAATTCTTCCGATTTGTTTATAGCGCCGGCAATGTTCTGGTGAAATATTCTAAAATTAAAATCCGAATTAGGGACGAAAACATTTCTGTGTTGGCAAAGGTAACTTCTTGTCGGATTGCATAGTTAAACACGGTGTAATTTTTTTAAAATAATATGGGATGGTTCCCTTCTTGTGGGTGTCGGTGTTAATCATTACCTGCTTACTCAAAGAGGCAGTATTCGAGTTAATATTTTGACCATTATCGCTTGAATGCGTATTCTTATTAGGTTGAAAGTAAAATGGAATAGTGCCTTTCTTAGAAACAGTTGTGCATTTTGTTTTAGCCTTCGATGTATTCATTAATAACTTAATATTTTTAAAACATAAAAATGTTCTGTCATAATAATTCGAGTCAATGATAAAGTTAATTTCTTTACATACCACTGACAAATAGTCGTCCTTCTTGTACTGGTAATTACCTTTTATATTCACAAATGAACAATTTTTAAAGTTGCTACATAACAGTTTTAAGTTGTTATTTAGCATACTACAGTTCAAATATTGGTTTTGCAAAACATTAAATACAAGCACGTTAAGTTTTTGAAAGGATTTTAGCAAAGATCCTAATTCTAATAGTATTTTACTGGGGTTGGTATCATTTTCCCCTACACATATAACTAGATAATTATCTTCCAAATCTTCCAGTTGGTAGATAGGCTTGAGAATCTCTTCTGTGGTGGCGTATGGTTTTGTATTGGAAGAAATATGGTAATTCTTGTACTGAGTCTTGTTTCTAGATTGTATAAGTAGTGAAGCCAATCCTGTAAATTGTTGTCCTCCAAATATAATTAACTGAGAATTTGATTCGATTCTGGCGCATTTAGTCAGTACTTCATTATTGTTTATTAAGTTGACTTCATGAACATTTAGCAAAGCGCCATCTAGCTTGTTTTGATCGTTCTTCTTCAAATCTGTGTTACTCTCTTGGGGCGACGGGCTCATCATCACTCGACCGTCAGCGCCATCTGTTGCAGTTTCTTCGCACGATTTGCTGCTCATGTCAAGTTTCTTTATGTTTAATAAATCTAGATTCTGTACCTTACTATTCCTTTTTTTAGAATTGGAGTATTTTGTGATACTATTTGTTGGTGCGCTACATAAGTTTTTTAATTGGGTTATGACATGTTGTTGCTCAACTGTTTGTTTCTTCAAAGTGCTGTTTTCCATGATTAAATTGTCTATTTCATTATTTAGCGGCATGTAACTGCATTCTCAGCTGATTAATTTCTTCATTTAGTCCTTCTACCTCTTCGTAACTTATGCCAGTAGACAATTGCGGTAAACTTTTTGAAAGAAAGTCTGAATTTGTGGATTCGAATGACGAATTAAGTGAGTTAATTGTTGTTTTATTTCTTCGTACAGTTACATTTTCAAAATCCATATTGCCAGACTTCCTTGTTTGAAGAGAATCAAAGTAATAAAATGATCTTCAAAAAATACAAAATGTTGAAATTTGGTGAGAATCGAACTTGCGTCTACTTGTAACTAAAGCGAACACATTTATTAGCGGCCACAGCTACTATTCACTTTTATGCCAATTTTAGGATCTTGTTCTCATTACGCAAATTTTGAATCAAACAAGTCGTTAAGATGACTCATTAGCAAAAAAAAAATCCCACATTTTTGCACTCGCTTCACAACACTTTTGTTATTTTACTTTTGTTGAGCACCAAGCGCACTTTCGATTACTGCACATGAAATGTTGTTTATTTGTTGGAAACTTAGAAGTAAAGTCGTTTTGTCACTGGTTCGTGTCAATGATTTTTATTTGAGTTTCGGGATCTTATTTGAAAGATTTAACACTGGATAACACTTGCACTAGTACTTTGGAGCTTTAGGAACAATGTTTATTACTTTAAAGTTTATAAGTCGTTTTGTTATTTTTTATTTTTTAAATTATTACGGAGCCGATCTTAACTTTGAAACTATATTTTTCTTAAATTTTGCCCAGTCTACTATCATTTGACGGTATGAACATTTGCATAAAGTTGCAACACTGCCAAATAAATGAATCGAAAAAAATGAAAAAATACATTAAATCATTTTAATTTTCTCAAGTTCTTTTAAGTTAATATTGATGTGGAATAGTAAGTAAAGCACTTAATAATTCACATAATTACTTAACAACTAGTGACAATATATTAAGGTTCGTTATTAGCTTAAATTTACTAATTACGTATTACTTAAAAATGTGGATATCATTTATCTATACATTTCTATTTGTGTTTAATGACTGTAATTAGCTTGACTTTTTACTTTATAAAAAACAATATTTTTTAATTTTAGTCATTACTTTAATGTTAATGAGGGTAGTAGAAAAATTAGTAAACATTTGATTGTCACTGGAAGTATAAAATGACCATATTTATTATATATTTACTTATAGTGTTCGTTTATTCGTACTACTATTAACATCTATTGTGATTGTGATCGTCCCTTTTCGTTATAATGGAAAATTTTATTAACAATTTAGATTTATTTATGATTTTAAGAGAGCAGCTTAAGTCGCTGTCAGATAGTAAAAAACTCTACCAATACCTACAAAATAAAATAAACGTGACGTAAGAGAATAGTGCTAAGCTCCAAAAATTCTGTACGCGCTTTTGTTCAAATTTTTGAAGTAGTCGCACGTTAGCAGCGTTTTTAAGAAGAAATGGTTATTAGTTAGAAAGTGCGATAAACTGACCCGAAGGAGTAATACCTGAAACTGTGAACACTGAACAGGAAAGGCTCGAGATTTGTGATATTGAAGATGTTGAAAATCTACCACCATCTGCTACAGAAGCTTCAACATCTACATTTACACCTCGAAAACCTTTCGAAGAATTGAGCTCCAGGCAAAAACGAAGACGCGTTGATCAAATAAACCAATCGCTTTCGTTATCTCCGGATGAACTGAAAGCTACGACAATTGCTAGTTTAAGAAACACTGGAAATGAGGATGTAGGAAAAATAATGAACCATTTGCTAAATCACCCCGAAGATCTAGAAAAAGTTAAGCAGTGTTTAAGTGCAAATAAAGCAAACAGTAGTACATATTCACCCGATAAGGCACTGGCTTTATTAGTTTCACTTAAATTAAGTAAGCGGCAATATATAAGCCTAAGAGATGCAGCCAGTGAAAATGGGTCTGATTTATACCCTTCTTATTATAAAATTAAGCAAGCAAAGTCAAAATATTATCCAGAGAAAGAAGACATAACCATAACTGAAGAAGGAGCTGCTATTAAACTGCAAGCATTACTCAACTTTTCTAAATATACATACAATATATAAGTGATAAAACACAGTGAATTAGTGAAAGGACACTCCCATACATATGTGACAATGTTATGAAGAAAAACGATTTACAACAAGTGAAGTTATAAACAATTTAAAAAAACCGTGAGTAAATCTAATAATTTTTCAAAAACAACAAACTTTTTATGACATAAACTGTGCATGTGTGTAAATATAAACTTTTACTAGTGATAAACTGTATGACTTTTGACCTAACAGATGAATAAACAGTGATTGGAAACACGAAAGTAAAAAGAAGAAAGTTAAAAACATATTTTAGTAATAAACAATAATAAAAAATAAACAGAGTTCCCAAAAATTTTACCAACAGCACTGGGAAACAGCAACATCAGTAAAAATTTGTGTTTTGGTCAATGTTTAAATTTAGTAGTAACTCGAACCCACAATAGAAACGTTACGAAAAAATATTCAAAAACTGGACTTTGAACTTTCTACGACAACTAGCGCCACTTAAACATGTGACGAGTAGACGAACTACGCAGTTACTACTGGCGCCATTCCTAACTCTAGTGGAGAGTAGAGGAAACGGTTTTTGTATAACAACTAGCGCCAATTGTGCCTCTATTGGAGAGTAGTAGAAGCAGTAGTGTTGCCACTTAAAATATTTATTTTCCATTTGGTAGAAAATAAAAAATCTACCATGGCTGATGAAAATATCACAATAAGAAAAAAACTGATGTTATCCAAATCCTCTTCAGAATCATCACTGTTCGATGCTACGGCTATGAGCGTGCCTGAAATTTCAATAAACGACGACGATATTGTTGCAAAACTTAAGGAAGAAATTAGCAGCTTAAGAAATAATTTACAAAGCGCACACCAAGAAATTGAAAACCTAGTATGCGCCAATATGCAACTAAAATCAGAATTAGATCATCAAAAAATATGGTAGAACTATACAAAAAAGTTAAATTAGGAGAAGTTAGCTGGCGAGCTCAGGCCGGGGGTGGACCTGACGTGTTATGCGGACGACACGCTGGTCACTGCCCGGGGGAGCTCGCACAGGGAGGCAGCGTTGCTGGCGACGGCTGCGGTCTCACAGGTGGTGGGCCGCATACGTCGCCTAGGCCTGGAGGTGGCCCTCAGCAAGTCGGAGGCCATGGTGTTCCATGGCCCCCGGCGGGCGCCGTCACCCGGCTCACACATCGTGGTCGGGGGGGCTCGGATCGCTGTCGAGGGTACCATGAAGTACCTAGGATTGGTCCTCGACAGCCGGTGGGACTTCGGGCCCCACTTCCGACGGCTGGCGCCCAAGTTGCTGGGCGCTGTTGGAGCGCTCTCAACGCTGCTTCCCAATCTGGGGGGCCCGAGCGCCGCTTGTAGGCGGCTCTACGTGGGGATCGTGCGATCGATGGCCCTTTACGGGGCCCCGATCTGGGCGGCTGACCTGACGGCCGGGAGCATCGCCGTCATGCGGAGACCGCAGAGGGCGATGGCCGTCAGAGTCATCCGGGGATATCGCACGATCTCCTACGAGGCGGCTTGTGCACTGGCCGGATCCCCGCCCTGGGACCTGGAGGCGAAAGTACTCGCGTCATCGTATCGGTGGCGCGAGGAAGCGCGGGCGCGAGGCGAGCGACCGATGCAGCGACACGTGGAACTGCATCGGTCTCAGCTTCGCGAGGTCCTGGTGGCGGAATGGCGGGACAGGCTTTCGCGCCCTACCGCCGGCCTCGACGTCGTCGAGGCGGTCCGGCCGGTGCTCGACCGCTGGCTCGGGAGGAGGCACGGCTCCCTGTCGTTTCGGGTGACGCAGGTGCTCTCGGGGCATGGTTGCTTCGGGAAGTACCTGTGTCGCATAAACAGGGAGCCGGACGCCCGGTGTCACCACTGCGTCGACTGCCGGGAGGACACGGCGCGACACACGCTGGCAGAGTGTGCCGCTTGGGAGGAGCCGCGCCGTGCCCTCATCTCAGAAGTAGGCAGTGACTTGTCGCTGCCGGCCGTAGTGAACGCTATGGTCGGCGGCGCCGAGTCCTGGGACGCGGTGGTCGCCTTCTGCGAGACAGTCGTCTCGCAGAAGGAGGCTGCGGAAAGGGCGAGGGAGATCTCGTCCACTCACCCGGCCCGCAGCAGGCGCACCGGGCGTCGGCGGAGGGCGGACAACGCCCTCTTCCGGCCCCCCTAAATGGGTCCAGGGGCGACGGACTCGGGGACGTCCGTCGCCCCCCACACATCAGGACCCGAGGTGGCGGCGCGTAGTGTTCCACGCGCGCCCCTCTGAGACGTCGCGGGGGGAGTCAAACACCTCACTCCCCCCCCTGACCCGAGAGGAGGCCCGCGGTGGCGGGCCGGCACCGGCCGGGGTTTGCGTAAGATTCTTTCGTTCCCGCGACCCCCGGCGTAGGTGTGAGTCGGAACACCGGGGTGGTTTTTAGTCAGTAAGAGTCTGACAGACCCCTCCGCCCGCCCCAGGGCGGAGGACATCCATGAGGATTTTCCACCCCGGAACAAAAAAAAAAAAAAAAAAAAAAGGAGAAGTTAGCTATTCTACTCCTAGAGATAAACGGAAACCAAAAAAGAAACTGAGATTAAGTAGCCTAACATCCACCCCGGAGAGAAATACTCCGAAAGCCACCTCTTCCCCCAGAGTCTTATTAATATCTCCGGTAAAAATTACGTTTTTTGTTCGGGATTTACATAGGATATCATCAAGTGATTCAAGGTAGGGCTTAGGATTTTTAAAACTTGGTGGCCTATAGGAGCAGATTATTGTATAGTCAGGCTTAATAGTAACGATTAGGCAATTTCCCTCACTAATCCTGGGCTCATAGACACATGCCACAATATCACTGCGAACATATACCACGACACCATCGTTTTGGTTTAGGCTAGTGTGGGTCCAGTATTGGTTGTAATCATTCATATTTGGAGGCGGATTGTTCAAATTTGTCCAGCACTCAGACAATACAATAATGTCCACGCGCATGTTTAGAGCGGAAATAAAAGCTACCAAAAGGTCAAAGTTACAGTTAATACTACGAATATTAATACTTAATATCGTTATTCCACTTTGCTTTTGAAAATTATGGTCAAGTAGTTTCGAGCAAAGAGAGGTGTCACTAATTGATATACATTCAATTGGGTCAGCCGTATCTACTTGTTCTGTTATATTTAGATTAACGTTGCAATCGAATGTTAAATATAAAATATAAAAATGTAGCAACATAAACTACCACCACATTAAATAAATTAAGCAAAAACAAAGTGGTCACGCATTTAAGTACCGTTTATAAATTATGTATATGTATATGAGATGTAGAAAGTACAGTGAGATAAATGTAGATGTGTTTATTGAAAATTTATGTAATGTATCTAATGTATTGTGTTTGTTATTTGTTGATATGTGTGATGATTGTATGTATTGTGTAAACAGGGTTCTGATGTCTAGTTTTAGTGTGTTGGCATGCACGTACAAGAATATAAAAATCAAAATAGAAAATCTTAAATCCATGCTAAATAAAAGAAAAACAAGGCAAGTAATTTTTAGATGAACCATTTGTGTTTCAAGTAGGTCGCATTTTAGTGAGTTAATAAATGACTCTAGTCATTTATTTTGTTGTTTCAGCCGTTCGAAGTCTGATTCCAGGGTAATTCTCTTTGACGGGGTCCGGAAGGGCCAATGCCTGCCGGGGTCGCGGGTTTGTCTGAAAGGGATAGGGAGGCAACGGAAGGAACACGGGTGGGTTTTAGTCAGTAAAAGTCTGACACGCCCTCCCGCTCCACCCAGAGCGGGAGAAGTTATTTGATAATTTCCGATCCTCAAAAAAAAAAAAAAAAAAAAAGGGTAATTCTCTTAGCCGGCGCTCCGTCTTCCTTTTTTTAATATAAACTTCACCATGTGATGTCCAGTGATATGCATAGTCATTGAGCTTGGTAAATTCTCTTGCTTGGTAAAACAGCTTCCTGGCTTTAGTGGTAAGACTCTCTGAGATAAATATAGGACTATTGCCTGCCATTTTGATGTGTGAGGGTGAGCAGCTAAGTCGGTTGGTCTTGTGGTCTCGGTTGTATTTTTTAATGTTTGCTAGAAATTTCTCCTTGGTTATGGTAGAAGTAAACTTGGCAGTTATAGGGCCAACGGTTTGGGGCTTCCTGTTGCTAGTGAGACGATACACATCTCGGAGCTCACCCGCTTGAATTTCGGTGTTCACAGTAATTCCTAGAGTCTTAACAATTTCTACAAGGTCATTTTTAGATTTACTGGGCTTTTTAGGCACATTCCAAATTTCTACACTTGATGATTTCGAATGTCGTCCCATATTTTCGACCTTTTCCTCCAAAGATGCAATTCAATTCAATTCAATTCAAATAATTTATTTCAGACATGCGTCCATAGTGTTAGTATACAAGATAACTTAAAGACTATTGTTAGTAAACATGAAAATGAATTAAGTTAGTATACAAAATAACTTATAGACTAAGTGTTAGTAATAATAAAAATTAATTAAAAACGCAAATTGGTGTGGATTCTCACCCAGTGGCGCAGCAGAGGGGAGTCCCACCGAAAAAAAATGAACAATGTACAATAAACAATAAAATGTACGTGTGTGTATGTGTGTGTGTGTATTGTATGTCAATGTACTCTAATGTGCTCTTTTTTTCCTTTTCTAAAAGAGTCAATTTGTTAACCAAATCATCATATTTACCACTCAAGAATTCAATGGTATTTTTTAGATCTGTATTCTGGGCTATTATTTGGTCTAAATTATAATGCATCACACTAAATTTCTTCTGTTGTTCCTTTCTCAAAGATTCGAAGGACGACATAATATCTTCCCGGAGGGACTTCATCTCGATAAGTTGTTCAGAATCATGTTTACGTTTTGAAAATAGGAACAAATATATAACAAGGATTAGTGGAATTTGGGATCTAATGTCTTTTTCTGTGAAAGTAATGGATTATGTATGTACTGCTTGCTAATTTCTGTGAAAGTCATCATGGATTATGTATGTACTGCTTGCTAATTCTTGCTGTAAGCGCATGAGAATTAAATTTTTTCCTGAATAATGTAGATGATAATGTGACTGACACCTGAAATAAAAAAAAAAGAATGTAAGTAAATCCTCAATATATTCCATGATCCATTACATCCATCCACAAAGTCTAATAGGCCTCTCCCATTAACACTTCAATGCACAATCTATCTACTTTATAGAACAGCAATATTCTGCTATAAACAACAACTTGGTGCCTACAATTGACTTTATTTAAATGTAACTATGGTAAGTTTACGTTTGATGGTGCATTTCATAGTCACCAACAAACAATATGACTGTGTGTAAAATTGTTGCTGTGCCAAACACACATTCAATGTTCAACACTAAGAAAGAAAATAATATTGATATTAAGTAGGTACCTTAAACAGACAATGATGTGGAAATAGATCTATGTATGGTGGTGTGATGAGTATGTTCATTGATGTCCTTACAGAATTCATTGACATAAAATGCTTCAAACTACACTCGAGAGCAATGAATCCGGGTCACTTAAAGAATGTTAAAAATCTCGGAAACTAAAAATGATAGGTTAATGCAATAAATTGTATTTAATAGACAATGTAATACTCCTTAAATGAAAGTAAAAAAAATATGAGTCACCATACATTTTATTAACACAAAATTACATAAAGAAAAAAACTGCTGATCTCTCCTTAAAACAAAAATAGGAAACATGAAATTTTTGAACTTTATTACGATTTTCTTGAATTTTAATACTTCGTATTGCCTCCTCGTGCTTCCATTACTGCGTTTACGCGGTTTGGCATGCTGTACACCAAGTTCCTTATACGATTTTGGGGAATATTCCCCCATTCCTCTGTGAGAGCAATTTTGAGCTCACGAAGCGTGATTGGGGGAGGGTTTCGTTGTTTTACGCATCTGCCTAGCTCGTCCCAAGCATGCTCGATCGGGTTGATATCCGGGCTGCGCGCTGGCCACTCCATACGAGTAATGTTCATCTCTTGAAGGTAGTCATTCACAATCCTACCTGTATGAGGTCGGGCATTGTCATGCATAAATATAGCATCCTCACCTAAATTGACCATAAATGAACCAACGTGATCATTGAGGATTTCTTCCACATATCTTACGCTAGTTAAAGAGCCGTTTTCTATGATCACCAGCTCTGTGCGACTTTCAGAAGAAATTCCGGCCCACACAAGTACAGACCCACCACCGTAGGCTACTTTTTCTTCGATGCATGCTTGCTTGAATCTTTCCCCTGGTCTTCGATACACTCTGTGTCTTCCATCGTGCTTGTAGAGCATAAATTTTGATTCGTCGGAGAACATAACTTTTGACCAATCTTCAATACTCCAATTTACGTGGCTCTGGGCATATCTTAGTCTTGAAATACGATGCCCACGCTCCAGTTTAGGGCCGTTTGCAGGTCTAAGGGGTTTTAAGTTAGATTCAGCAAGCCGACGTCTTACTGTCCATGCACTTGGGTTACTTCCTCCGAGGCGTCGAAACTGATTTGTAAGTTCAGTTCCTGTGAGAAAGCGATTTCGAAGCATGGTGTTCACCAAGTATCGGTCTTCTCGTGCTGTGGTACACCTGGTTCTGCCCGTTCCTGGTCTGCGTAGGTTAGAACCAGTTTCTTCGTAACGTCGGAGAACTCTTTGTACTGTTGACAGCGACACACCGACAGTCCTGGCTGTATCGCGCTGACTCCGGCCGGTTTCCAGCATTGTAAGTATTCTGGTGCATTCTTCAGGCGTAAGCGACATAATTTCAGCTTGAATAATGAATATAGAGCACTATCAACATGGTTTATGTACCCACATAAATGACAGATTACAAACAAAAGCAAAACCAAATGCTGTAATTTCGTAGTTCCATCTTCGAAAGTGGCCCTTTTTCAAATTTGATTTTTTTATGATATAACTTTACAATAACTAAGAAGTTTTAATACCTTCATTTAAGGAGTATTACATTGTCTATTAAATACAATTTATTGCATTAACCTAGCATTTTTAGTTTCCGAGATTTTTAGGATTCTTTAAGTGACCCGGATTCATTGCTCTCGAGTGTATATTATAATATTTGTTCTTCCTCTATTATTATTTGCTTTTCCAATGAAGTACAAGCTCGACTGGGTTGCTAAGCTTGTGGCTTATGATAAGTTTGTTAGGGTACGAGGTGCGAATTTTTCTTTCCTTAAAATGCCACCAAAATACCTCGTTTCTGAAATATCATATTATACATCATTTATATTCAAATTCATTTATTTGCCAGAATGTAGGTTTACAAATGTATGATCTTAAAACTATAATGGCCCCTTTACATTCTACCATTACTTATGGTGTGCAAATCTTTAATTTTAACCAATACAATTACATTCCTTTAGTTATAAGGTCCAATAAAAACAGAAAGTAAAATAAAATTATAGACAGTAACAACAGATAACAAACAATGTCTCATGCATAATAAGTATATAAGGAACAAATTAATTAATAGATGTCAAATTATACCTATAATCTATATTTATTCAGCAGATCTCAGTTTAATAAAAATGTCAGATAATAAATATAAATGTCATTATAAATTGTAATTGATAATGTCATAAATAGTATAATGTCACAGTGGTAATATACTTATTAAAATTTGAACATTAATAAATTATTATACGGTATATTACCATTCCAATTACTCTAGTTACCAATATCATTTATCTTAGTTCCCTTCTCCGCGATCTGACATTTGTATTCACTAAGATTGTAAAAGCATTTTTCTTTTAACCATTGTGTTAACTTTTTTTTAAACATTGTCATTGGTAAATCTTTAAAAGCGTCCGGTAATTTGTTATAAACCTTTACAGCATTTATGTACGAGTTCCTCTTAAACAATTCGAGCCTGCATTGCGGTAAACAGAGATCATGTTTAAATTTCTTTTTATTTCTAGGAGCTACATTTCGTTTAGTTACATCTTTGTATTTAGTGAAATATTCAGGATGTTTTTGTACAAATAGGCATAATTCTCTAATGTACATACACGCTAATGGCAGAATATTGTACTTTTTAAACAAGGGTTTACAACTATCCATATACCTGCCGTGCTATTCTGTAAACATCTCACCGTGAAAACTTGGGTGAACTGAGCTGTCAATAGTGTCAATCCCTGTGGAATGACAGCTCACTCCACGCTCACTTCACCTAAGTTTTTACGGTGAGATGGTTACAGAATAGCACTGCAGGCTCCAGAGATTGCACGTACACATTTTTTTTGAACTAGAAACGCTTTTGTAATATCCACCGAATTACCCCACAACAAGAGACCATAAGCGAGTACGGACGACACGTATCCGTGATATGCACAAAGAGCAGCTTCTGTTGATACCGTGACTCTCAATCTTTTTATTGCGTAGACAAATCTGTCCAGTTTATCACAAACGTAATCGACGTGTGTTTTCCAGTCGCAATTCTGATCCAACATTATACCCAGAAATTTTGTATTTGCAACTTGTTCGATAATAGTCTTATTATATTTAACATTTAACGTCAATGGATTTCTTTTATGGGTTTGGAATTGAATCATTTTAGTTTTCTCCATATTAATTTGTAAGTTGTTAGAATGTAGCCAGTGTATTATGTTGTCAATTGCTTTGTTTATGTCTTGTTCATACGTGTCTGCATTTTCACATTTCACAATGAGAGTTGTGTCATCGGCAAACAAGATCGTGTTATGGCAAGTGATATTTGGTAAATCATTAATATAAATGAGGAATAAGAAAGGTCCCACTACAGTGCCCTGTGGCACTCCAAAATTATTTCGTCGATATTTACTTCTATTCACAACTTTTTTGTTATTATGTATTTTAGAGATTTCCACACATTGTTTTCTGTCATTTAGGTAGTCTCTCAACCAGTCGTTCGCTTTGCCTCTTATTCCATATTTTTCAAGTTTGTGTAAGAGCAACTTGTGGTCCACGAAATCGAACGCCTTACTCATGTCTATACATATAATTAAGGTTGTAAGCACTTGTAACAGAAGAAAACTTTCACAATTATGATTAAAAATCCACCTCGCTGCTTCGATATTTTACAGACCACTAATATTGATTTATCATTGAGGTTTTACACAAAAACACATTCACAATAAATGAAGACGACGTTCACTTACATAATTTTGTAATAATTAAGGATATTAAATGAGTAAATCCCAAAAATATTGCAAAGAAAATTGATTGCGACCAGTATAGCTGCCTTCGCTTTAAATTGCTATCACGATATCAATTTCCAGTTGAAATAAAAAAAAAAAACAAATGTCAAAATGGTAACGTAATTCGAATAATAGCCTTTTTAGACGATTATCGTTCACTCTTTAGCGTCTGAAACAGAGTGCAGTTGATAACACAGATTTTAGATTAGATTTATTACAATTATCAAATTTCGAATTACGTAACGTAATTGGAAATTTGATAATTGTAATCATAACGAAAGCAATTTTACTGAGTTGGTTATGGAAAATGTGTTGCGTAATAAGATAGCTGGTCGACCCAGTTCTGCTAGGGTGAAAATAGTGAAAACGCATTTTCCCGAAAATGAGAGCTAGCTAAGTAGCCAGATCGATTTTACGCCTCCATAAACCCTATATTGCAACTTTCATCGAAATTATTAGGGCCGTTTTCTAGAACGTGATTACAAAATTTTATATATACAAATATTGCTCATTTAATAGTACAGGATAAAAGGACAGGGATGCCACTTAAATTGACGTCATTGTATAACAGCCGGATGTCTCAAAGCATCGTGTACGAGTCGCGCGTCGCCTGTGTATTCATTATACTTACTTACCTAAATACAGCACTAGCGTATAATGAATGTTACATAAAACACTAAGATAACAGTGTGTTATCAATTTATCACTCATTAGGTATATTATTGTTTATCTCGTTAGTACAAAATTCAATAACAAGAGCGTTAATAAAAATATAATGTCTTATCTGTGGTATCTACACGTTGTGTAACTCTAGCAAAAAACAATCGTACTGCATGATTGTACTGTAACGATGAATGAGCAAATTATTTAAAAAAAAAACCAGCCGAGTGCGTGTCGGACCACGAACAATGAAGGGTTCCGTAGTTGGGATGAATTTATCCCAAGAACAAACTTAACTAGCCAATTTTTTTAAAATTAATTTTTATATCGATATATGAAGCATAAAATAAATAACTTATACCTTAGGGATAACAAATATTAATTACGTAATAAATAAAAATCGTAATAAGTAAATAAAAAAATAATGAATAATTTAAAAAAATAAATGGTTTTTACAATGGTAATAAATAAATTTATAAAACAATAATTATAATTTTTAAATTCAATTCTGTATTAATAAAACAGTATAACTTACTAACAACTTACCTAATAATATTTATCACATAAAACACCCAGTGCTCTTCCTCCTCTACTTGATCTATGCTGTGCCCGACAGGGTCCATAATTGTGACTAATATCAGTATTTCCCTACCAACTATACAGGGTGGCAGGGACATCGACGCGAAAACTTTGACCATGGATTCAGTACATGATTCTGAACCCACCTGCGTTCAAATTTTTCGTAGGTTATTTTAAAAAAAAACTGCTGTTTCATAGAACAGTGCAATTATTATTATTCATTTATTCTCTCCAAGTTACACGACTCATATTATACAAATATTCAACACATTAAAAATACAACAGACAACACATAACATTACAATACAATACAAAACAACCATAACACTATCAACACTTACATTACCGACGACTGTAGGTGACGTGCAAGTCACTGCATTGTCTCACGTATGGACAGTCGAGCCTGTCCGCTATCATCATCAGCACGCTGTTGGGGCTGCCGCGCACCCTGCGCACCAGAGACGTGCTCCGTTTACGCGTCGTTGCATAGAAGCAGTCGACGCTAGCTTCGGCAAACATGCCCGAGGCACTACAGTGTCGCGGCAGCCCCATCAGCGCTCTGAAAGCGTTGTTATATTGGACACGGAGGGCTTCGTATGCTCTTTGGGTGTGATTCACCCACAGGCTGCACGTGTACATTGAGGTACAATAAGCTCCAAAATGGGTATGCTTGACCGACTTGGAACAGCGTGCAAACCT
The DNA here is from genome assembly GCA_914767755.1 of Agrochola circellaris. Classification (NCBI taxonomy): domain Eukaryota; kingdom Metazoa; phylum Arthropoda; class Insecta; order Lepidoptera; family Noctuidae; genus Agrochola; species Agrochola circellaris. The sequence continues at coordinate 19,189,042 of OU611854.1, forward strand.
GCGGGCTATCATATTAGCTCTAATTGACAAAGCCCTCCGCTCCCTCTCAATGTCAGTATCGTCCCTGAGACCGGCAGTAACTAAATGCCCTAGGTATTTAATATGATCCACTTTTACCAAGGGAACCCCGTACAGTTTGATGGCCACCCATACAGTTTTTAGTCACCCCGTACAGTTTGATGGGTGGAACTGATATAGGACATTTAGAGCCGGCCTCAAAAACCATAAACTGACTTTTTGACACATTATATTTACAATACCTACGCGGTAAAATGTATGGAACAGCAGATTTTTTTTTTTTACCGACGAAAAATTTCAACATTCACAATCCATGGTTACAGTTTTCGCGTCGATGTCCCCGCCACCCCGTATACATTATGGTATGCAATAAAGAATTGCGAATTGAGAACATTGTAGTTGAAAAACATGTTCTCTCATACGGAATGTATGGGAGAACATGTTTTTGCAAGTGCAAATGTAAGTTGGTCGATTATTACTCGTTAACTTGTAGAGCCTACTTAGCTGTGATAGTTTTCCTTTTATTTTCGTTACAAATACTTACTAATGCTGTGAATTTTTTCACATATCTAAAATCAACCATTTAGCTAGCAGGGGGGGGGGGACACACTTGACTGAACACTTACATACACCACTATGGAACAGGTTATTTTATTATCAATAAAGTCAATATAAAGATGATTCAGAAATTCCTTAAGTGCACCCCAATTATAAATAAAAGTATAACTCTTTAGCTCGCATCCAAAGATTTCTTCATCATACCATATCATTCTCTCCTCGTAGTAACATTCTATTAATCTCTCAAATACATTGCAAACTATAGTTTTGTATAATTTAAAAGCATTTTTTCAATTTTTGTAAATGTGAGTACCATGGAGCCGTGTTTTATGTTATTAAGATGTATGTTGACTTGAAAGAGCACGGCAGTTGAGAGTATGTCGTGCTCACTTAAATGTCTCGCTGATGGTGGCGAGTGTGTTGGATCATTCGGTTCCCTACAAAATGGTTGAGCTGGATGGTGCTGATCCACGCGTCATGTTCGTGAACGGGCGCCGTCAGTTGTGACTGGTCATCTCTTATCTGCCAGGGCTTATTTTTAATCTTATATTTCATTTTTTTTTTTTTTTTCGTACATTGTTGTCACATTATAGAAGCAACAAGAATAAAGTACCCAGGATTGTGTAATTTTCTATATTTAAAAGAGTGTCCTTGGAGTTTCTTGCCCGTTCTTCTCCATGAAGATCTACGTTTTGGAACTGGGCAACTAGCTTCAACTTTCTGACTAACTGACCGACTATTTGACAATATTCAAAAGTGCCTGTAAATGGTTTAATTGAAATAAATGCTTTGAGTTTTGAGTTTTGAGTAAATATCTCGTATTCTTCATAGCGTGGGTTGGTTCGGCTTCCAGTTTCACCAAATTCAAATTCAAATTCATTTATTTGCCAGAATGTAGGTATACAAATGTATGATCTTAAAACTATAATGGCCCCTTTACATTCTACCATTACTTATGGTGTGCAAATCTTTAATTTTAACCTATACAATTACATTCCTTTAGTTATAAGGTCCAATAAAAACAGAAAGTAAAATAAAATTATAGACAGTAACAACAGATAACAAACAATGTCTCATGCACAATAAGTCTATAAGGAACAAATTAATTAATAGATGTCAAATTATACCTATAATCTATATTATTCAGCAGATCTCAGTTTAATAAAAATGTCAGATAATAAATATAAATGTCATTATAAATTGTAATTGATAATGTCATAAATAGTATAATGTCACAGTGGTAATATATTAAAATTTGAACATTAATAAATTATTATACGGTATATTACCATTCCAATTACTCTAGTTACCAATATCATTTATCTTAGTTCCCTTCTCCGCGATCTGACATGTATTCACTAAGATTGTAAAAGCATTTTTCTCTTAACCATTGTGTTAACTTTTTTTTAAACATTGTCAAAGGTAAATCTTTAAAAGCGTCCGGTAATTTGTTATAAACCTTTACAGCATTTATGTACGAGTTCCTCTTAAACAATTCGAGCCTGCATTGCGGTAAACAGAGCTCATGTTTAAATTTCTTTTTATTTCTAGGAGCTACATTTCGTTTAGTTACATCTTTGTATTTAGTGAAATATTCAGGATGTTTTTGTACAAATAGGCATAATTCTCTAATGTACATACACGCTAATGGCAGAATATTGTACTTTTTAAACAAGGGTTTACAACTATCCATATACCAGGCTCCAGAGATTGCACGTACACATTTTTTTTGAACTAGAAACGCTTTTGTAATATCCACCGAATTACCCCACAACAAGAGACCATAAGCGAGTACGGACGACACGTATCCGTGATATGCACAAAGAGCAGCTTCTGTTGATACCGTGACTCTCAATCTTTTTATTGCGTAGACAAATCTGTCGAGTTTATCACAAACGTAATCGACGTGTGTTTTCCAGTCGCAATTCTGATCCAACATTATACCCAGAAATTTTGTGTTTGCAACTTGTTCGATAATAGTCTTATTATATTTAACATTTAACGTCAATGGATTTCTTTTATGGGTTTGGAATTGAATCATTTTAGTTTTCTCCATATTAATTTGTAAGTTGTTAGAATGTAGCCAGTGTATTATGTTGTCAATTGCTTTGTTTATGTCTTGTTCATACGTGTCTGCATTTTCACATTTCACAATGAGAGTTGTGTCATCGGCAAACAAGATCGTGTTATGGCAAGTGATATTTGGTAAATCATTAATATAAATGAGGAATAAGAAAGGTCCCACTACAGTGCCCTGTGGCACTCCAAAATTATTTCGTCGATATTTACTTCTATTCACAACTTTTTTGTTATTATGTATTTTAGAGATTTCCACACATTGTTTTCTGTCATTTAGGTAGTCTCTCAACCAGTCGTTCGCTTTGCCTCTTATTCCATATTTTTCAAGTTTGTGTAAGAGCAACTTGTGGTCCACGAAATCGAACGCCTTACTCATGTCTAGGAAAATCGCAGCAACTGGGAAGCCATCATTTATAGCCTGTGTGATAATTTTGATCAAATTGAAACATGCCAATGAAGTGGTACTATTTTGTCTAAACCCAAATTGCTCATCTTTAAGTATCCGAAAACTTGTTGTAAAGTCTTGAAGCCTAATTAGCATAATTTTCTCAAAGATTTTTGACATAATTGGTATTAGCGTCACTGGCCTATAATTATTCATGTCAGTTTTTTGTCCTTTTTTAAAAAGTGGCCTAATTACAGATTTTTTCAATATGTGTGGAAAAGTCCCTTCCTCAAAAGATAAGTTTATTAAATAACACAGCGGTTGACATATGTATGGTGCGCATAATTTAATTACATTGGTGGTTATGTCATCTACTCCTGCTGCGTTTGTGTTATTAAGATTTTTAATTGTTCGAAATATTTCCATCGCATCAGTAGGTTTAAGGAATATTGTATGTTCGTTATCGGTATTGATAGTTTTGTTTATCTCGTCTATATTATATTTAAAATTCTTGCTATTTGTCAATTGTATATAAAACTCATTAAATTTGTCACTTATCTCCTTTGGGTCTTCATATGTCCGATTATTGTTGATTATACTGTCAATTTGTGTTATCGTAGTAATGTCACCAATGTTTTCATTGATTACTGCCCATGTGGCTTTACATTTATTTTTATTAGTGTCAATATATTTCTTATTTTGTAGTTGTCTCGATTTATATATGCACCTTTTAAGTATGTCGCTGTATGATTTATATTGTTTATTTGCCTTTTTTCTGTTTTTTTTGTATTGTTGGGTAAGGTAGAGATACCGTTTTCTAATACAGGATCTTCTTATCCCCTTCGTCAACCATTTATGGTTCCCTTTTTTATTTGATTTCTTAACTGTGTTTATTGGGAAACACAGATTGAAAAATAATGTAAATAGAGCATGAAATTCGGTAAACGCTTCTTGCAATTTATTTTTTCCGTATACCTCTGAGAAGGTAAGAGATGAAATACAACTATAGAACTTGTCCATGTTTTCTCTACTATAATCTCTGACATTCTCATACCAGCTGTATATTTCGGATGATTTAGTAGTTTTCAGCGATAGAGTTTGCCCTGTTTCATGGTCAGACAAGGCAAGGTGATGCACCTCCGCTTTAACTTGCCTGATGTTGCTTGCTAACTGATCAAGACATGACAATTGTCTCGTTGGTGTTTTGATATGCAATTCGATTTTGAAATTTTTTAACAAACTCTTCAACTCTTCGATACTCTTGTTTGACTTTAAGATGTCCAAGTTCCAGTCCCCACAAAGAATAACTTTTCTATGTTTCCTAGAGAGGCTTACTAGTACCTGTTCAAGTTTCTCAAGAAATATGTTTGGGTTACTATTAGGCGTTCTATATAAACAAATAATCATAATTTTATTTATTTCTACGCCACAACATTCAAAATTAAATTTACATGCCAAGTCATTAATATTAGTCAAAGTTTTATATTTCATATTATTATTTATCAATATGCATACGCCTCCTCGTTTAGTGTCACGTGAATATGATGCAGCTACTTTATACCCGGAAATTTTCAAAAGCATTTCTGTACCTTTTTTCATGAAAGTTTCTGTTAAACACACTACATCTATTTTTGCACCATTTTGCGACAGCTCGTGGATTGCAAATGTTAATTCCTCAGTTTTATTTATGGCACCGGCAATGTTCTGGTGAAATATTCTAAAATTGAATTCCGGATTAGGGGCGAAAACACTTATTCGCTTGTGACGGCAACGGTGTATCAGATTGTGTGCTTAAACATGGTGCAGATTTTTTAAAATAAAAAGGTATGGTTCCCTTCTTGTGAGTTCCGGTGGTTATCACCTCCAGGTTTCTCAAAGAGGCAGTACAATTATTAATACCCCCTGTATGTACATTTTTAGACGACTTAAAGTAGAATGGAATTGTGCCCTTCCTAGGAATGTTAGTGCTTACTACTATAGCCTTGTTCCTTAATAACGTAAGATTTTTATAACACAAAAATGTTTTGTCATAATAATTTGAGTCAATTTTGAAGTTAATTAATTTACATACATCTAATAAATAGTAGTATTTATTGTACGGGTAATTACATTTTAGATTAATAAATGAGCAATTTTTAAAGTTGTCACAAATAGTTTTTAAGTTGTTATTTAACATACTTTGATTTATGTATCTGTTCTGTAAAACACTAAATACTAAGAAGTTGATTTTTTTGAAGGATTTCTGGGTGGTTACTAATTCTACTATTACTTTACTGGGGTTAGTATCGTTTTCTCCTATGCATATAATTATATAATTATCTTCGTTATCTTCCATTTCGTTAATAGGTTTAAGAATATCTTCTGTGATGGCATAAGGTTTTATAGTGGAAGAGATGTGATAATTCTTGAACTTAGTGTCTTTTCTCGACTGTATAATAAGCGAAGCAAGCCCCGTGAACTGTTGACCTCCAACTATAGTTAGCTGGGATTTTGATTTATTTTCTGTTCGGTTAGACAGTAATTGTTGGTCACTGTTTATCTCGGGTTCTACACGCGGATTTCGTAAAGCGCCATCTGTTATGCCTTGATCGCAATTCTTCAAGTTAAAGTTACTATCATTGTTTATTTCGTTTACTTCATGCAGATTTCGTAAAGCGCCATCTGTTGTACCCTGATCGCACTTCAAGTTATGGTTGTGTTGCGAGTTGCTCGGGTTAGTGTTACCTGCAGCGCCATCTGTTATGTTTTCTTCACACGATTTTGTCTCAAGATCAATTAAACTTGTCTCAAGTTTCTTTTTGTAAGTAATATTAGGATTATTTTTTTTCGAAGTTGAGTATTTTTTTGAGCTACTGGTTGGTCCTCTACATAGATTTTTTAATTGCGATATGGTATTCAGTTGTTCAACTGTTTGTTTTTTTAACGTGCTGTTTTCCATGATTAAGTTGTCTATTTCGTTGTTAGCGGTATTTAATTGCCTTCTCAAGTGTTCAATTTCTTCGTTAAGTCTTTCAGACTCTTCGCAACTTATGCCGGTCGAAATTTGTGGTAGACTCTTCGAAAGATATTCTGAATTTGTGGAATCGAAAGAAGAATTAGGAGAGCTAATTAATGTTTTATGTCTTCGTAGAGTTACATTTTCAAAATCCATCTTGTATGTAAATAAAAGGCAACAAGAAAAAACAAAATCAAAATTGTTTACGAAACATAAAAAGTTCCACCTGAGCTCGGGTTCGAACTCGCCTTGATGAGATTAAAAAAATGTCTAATGTTCAACCTTACTGTTATCGGCTATGTATACCAACAACAGTATGACAAATTTAAAGATCTTGTTCAAGTTGTACAAAATTTGAATCTAACAAAGTCGTTACATTGACTCATTTGTAAGATATTTTTGCCGCATTTTTGCAATGACCGTCACAACACTCTTTATTGTTTAGCACTGATTTAGTTGGTATTATTTATTTACTTTCGATTAATTCACTATAGCACTGTTGTATTGTCTGTAATTGTAATGTGTAGTAATTTTATTGATTAAAGTTAATTGGTCACTGGTTGTTGTTGAAATTTTGTTTCGAGTTATAGGTAAATATTTGTAGGATTTATCACTGGATAACACTGTCACTAATAGTTTATAGCTTCAGGAACCATATTTGTAACTTTCACGTTTTAAAATCACTGATTGGTATTTTTTATTTATTTATTTGTGCGGAGCCGTTGCGCGCGCTGTATGTATCGTAGCGTTTTTCGCACGTATCCAGATACGGCTAAGCCCTTTGTTTGAGCACTTGTACTCAACTGTGCCCATGTAAATGTGTCCGTTGTTCTCACCGGAACGTTCTTACGGGTCTATAGACGTATGGGGAATAGTTAAATTTTGACATAAATAATAATAATAACTATATGTACATAAATGAAATAAAGGAAATAATAATAATAACCTTATTTCAGGCGACACAGGCCTATAGAAAAAAGAAAATACCTTAACCTAAACATACATATTTTAATATACTTAATCAAACCCTTATGCTAATAAATAAGGCTTAGAATATGTTAGTAGCACTTCACTTTGCACTAGCTTGACTTTGTGCTGTCGTGTGGAACTTGTCCGCGGAAGCGACGAAACACCACATCTTGCGGCCAAAAGTCTTCTTCCATGACGAGGGGCAGATAACAGTTCGGTACACGCTCGACGAACGCCTTGAAGTTGACGTTTCGTTGCGATTCTAGTAACTGCACCCTCGGTGTGTACCTCGTCTTTTGACGCACGTACTCCACGATATCCTCTGCCTTAGTGGTGTAGTGCTTGCGGGAAATGTACACCGGAGTATTCGACTTTGCTGCACACAAGCTCACTTCGGGGTCTGTAGGAGCTTTGCCGCAGCGGTTCTTGTTCGCTTATTATCGGCGCTTCCTCCTTTGCAAAGTCTTCGTGACTTTGCAAAGGAGGAAGCGTCATCATTTTCAGCCCTATTATTCGGCGCCTTTTTTGGCAAGGGCTTAATACTAGCAGCGCCAGGGGCAAATGGTATTCAAGTTCATTTATGTAGGTACAGTCGACAAAGAATCACGACCCACTTTGGCGATAAATCGTTTGAAACCGTCAAAATAACAAAGATTTCCCTCCTTTACAGAGCATGCCGCACTTAGGACGTTTTAAATATTAAGCAAGCTACGTCAATACGGGTCGGAGATCTATGCAATTTTAACCTTTGTCATCACTGCAATAGATAATAGGTATTTTAGATAAAGCATGTAATAATCATATTTTGAATCTAAACTCTTTGGAATTAACTATAACTTAGAACAAATGTTTTCGATTATAAAATGACAAAGAGTCAAAAAGTCACTCAGAAATTGGTGTCAAATAATAATTCCTATGAGAATAAAAAATTATTCGTTTATATTTATATCGTATAATGGCAGAACAAAGAGCTCGGATTATAGTTCTCAGTGAGCAAGGCTACGGTATACGAGAAATATCTCGTGAGTTAAATATATCTCGAAAAACAGTGGGGACCTGGATCAGGCAATATGAAGAAGAAGGTCTGGACGATATACGACGATTTAATCATGGCGTTCGTCAAATCACGAATCAACAGAAAACCGACATGCGTCATCATTACGAAGAACATCCGTTTACTCCCACTCGGTATTTTGCGGCACGTTACGACGTTTGTCTACAAACGATAAGAAATCATTTACACTCTACTGGACTGCACTATAGACATCACGCTAAGAAAGTCGACTTAACAGATGCACAAAAACTTGCAAGATTAAATTTTGCACGTGAATATTTAAACTTTGACTGGACTAACGTTGTCTTTTCAGACGAGAAATCTTGTACATCTTATCAACACGGTCGCATTACCTTGTGGCGTTACAATAATACACGATACGCCGAAGATCACGTAGTGCCGAATCAATTATCTGGCCGAATCTCGGCTAACATGCGGGGCGGCATAGGAACCGCAGGTGTAGGCGAGCTTGTTCAGATTTCTTCTCATGCGAATGCATTTATGGTATGGTTATTAGAAAGTTATGGATTTATTAGAAGAATCTATGTTACCGACAGTGCGAACGGTTTACCCGCGAGAAGAAGTTCCAAGCTTTTATTATGTTCACGATAACTGTAGAGTGCATACGGCCAGAGTTATTTATTTATTTATATAGTTGTGTCTAACGGGTTTAGCCAGCATCCAGAAGTTACGCTAATTCCCTGGCCGTCTAAATCCCCGGACTTAAATCCAATTGAAAATGTATAGGGTCTGATGGTCCAAATATGGGATAAAAGAAACGAGAGGACAAAGCAAGCAATTGAGCAACATTGTAACGAAATTTGGGATTATATGAGAGGAAGTGATATTTGCAGTCGCCATAATGGATCAATGCGTTCGAGACTATCGGCTGTTATTGCAAGCAATGGTGGTTACACTCGATATTAACGATTGTTAAATAATAATGTGTTCAACATTGGTGCCGATTCTCTTGTCACAAATGCCTCTAAACTAAACTAAAAATCACTAAAATTTAATTTAATCCTGACAAACGACGATTTCCCATTCTGAAATAGACTAAAGTGACACAACTTAACTATATTTTAGTTTGACAGCACTAAGATAGTACTGAGTTTTTAGTTTAGTGAAAATGGCAATTTTGCTATTCTGAATTTGACGTTTTTCACCTAAAATTTTGTTAGTAAAAGACCAAACCAGACTAAACCTAACAATTTTTAATCGCGATTAAAAAGGTGTGGGGTAAAATAAGATGTCATGAACTAAAATTCACACCAACATCTCGACTTCATGTGCAAAAACAGTACTGTATTAATTTTTTCTTTTGCTTATATCTCGAAAATGGTGCGTCCTATCGCAAAAATAATGAAAATTTCGACCCCCTTTTAAAACCCTCAAACCCCTAAAACTCAACATGTTGGTAATATTTTTTTCATATTTTCCATACAAAAAGTGAAATATTGCATATAAAATACGTCGAGGCTGCAAACCTGCGCGCCTCCGGCTCTAAAAAAAATCGGATACCACGTGGATTCGCGATTGTCAAATTCGTTTTAGTCGTGTCAAAATTATTTTTTAATTTAGAGAATTTTATTTGTAGAATAGCGTTAAGATTCTCATAGCCAAAAGTAAGAAATTTTAGTGATAGTTTAGTTAGTTTAGTTCGGTGTACAAGAGAATCGGCACCAGTATAAGTTTTATATTTTTTAAGCGTTTACTTCCCCATTTGAGAAAGAAAGAAAGAAAGAATAATGTTTATTTGGACACAGTTCGTGAAACACAAATTACAAAATAAAAAAAGTGAAGAAAAAAAACAATTTTTTTAACAACAATAGTGTGTGCCTCACGGCTGCGCCAAAAAGGTTCATTTCAGCATGAATGCCAGACAGGTGCTGTCTGACGCTGGTTTTCTAATGAACCTACAAGTAGGGACAAGTGACGGTGAGTACAAAACAGTTTCAACATACCTAATAAATAATTTGTATACTTCTAAATAAATAAATAATAAATAAACTAGTAATAAAATATAAATTAGAAAAACAAAAACAAAAATTATATGAAAACAACAGGAACTGTCCACGCAAAACCTGTTCTTAGCATTTCTTATTGTTGCCTTAACGCACTTTGCAAACAAAATGCAAAGATAGCGGAATCTCGTTTGTAGCACATTTAAGCTGAACGCATATTAAAATAAATAACAAATATTAGATTAAAAACACATTTTAGAGTGCGACAATGCGTACGCGTCGTATTTATTTTGGGTGTGCATTCAGCTTTATACCCCACTCGAATGTAAAAGCTCTTAACAAAGATGGAGACTGCAACAGATAATTCTCTGTGTAATTGAATGGCAGATGAAAAGCCACCAGGGAAATATATGTTTACGCGAATGTCGACCTTATTGTATTTGAATGTCTGTAAGAAAATAAGCTTATGGTGAGTCATAAATTCATAATTCAAATTTGTCGACTGTACCTAAGTAGATTATTTTTTAAATCAATCATTTACTTCTTGTTATAACTTTTAACTGTTTGATGTCTTAGAACACGTCATCAATACGTCGAAAGCTTTACGAAAATATCAAATACTAAATAAAATATGATGCCAGTGAAAGCAATTTGAGAATTAAGAGAAAAGTGATGATTAATGACGAATTTTGGTTTTTTTTTTGTCTTGAATCCCATGGATTGTTGCCGAGGCTACATGGGGTGTTTAGTTCTTGCAAAGGGTCTTATGGATCACACTATCACGTCCTGAACGGAATACGTTGAAATACAAGTCACCCTGTTTATGAAGGCACGTCCTTGGTCTGACAATTACTACTTAATTAAGACGTGGTATAGTAAAACTAGACCAGAGATCCGCGGCTCGCGAGCCGCATGCGGTACTTTGGTATATAGAGTGCCGTGCGGCTCTGTACAAATGTCGATGAGTGCGAGCGTAGATATGCGCGGGGTCGGATTTTCGGTCACTAAGCATCTGACAATTGCTACTTAATTCAGACGTGGCATAGTAAAACTAGACCAGAGATCCGCGGCTCGCGAACCGCATGCGGCTCTTTGGTCTTTAGAGTGCCGCTGCCGTGCGGCTCTGTACAAATGTCGATGAGTGCGAGCGTAGACAATATGCGCGGGGGTCGGGAATTCGGTCAATATCAAGTTTTATTCAAAATTCAAACTATTTTTCAAAGATTTATTTTCGAAGTATGTTCAACAAAAATTAACAGGACATCGAAAATTAATAATTTATTGTATCTACGAGTATCAAAGTTTTCCAAGGTTAACTTGTTAATAAGTAAGATGCCTTCATCATATTATTATTATCAGCCGATGATGATGATGAAGACATACTATTTCTTAGCAAGTTAATTTTAGGAAGCGTTGTGGAGTGAAAGAGGCTGGGTGTTTTAAGGATTAAGAAAAGTATATGGAGACAGTTTGGACACACAGAAAGGATTGGCTCTCATAACTTCACTCAGTCTGTGGACATTCATAAGTACAGCACACGTCTCTCGAAATAATAGATCGTCAAACTTTTCTAACTTTTTCACCAAATTAAAATTTTTGCTAGTTTTGCTTTGATGTATAATTTTATTTATACCTACTGAGTTTCAATAATGAAAACGTGCGCAGTATGTAACGTGCAGTTTAATTACGGAGTCCAATGTAGGAGCTGCAGGAAACATCTAGATTTTGGATGTGCTAATATTTCTGAAGCTGGATGGGGAAAACTCGCCGCCAGCAGAACGGCGCAATGGAAGTGCCCCACTTGTCGAACATCATCCCCCGCTCTGGTTGCTCCTGAACCAGCCTCCCTCGAAACCATATTGAGTGAAATTCTTGACATGAAACGCCAGTTACTTAATTTGTCGACCCTGGTAAATGATATTAACTCGGAACATAGTCAACATAAAACAAACCGACAGTTGTAAACCCTTTTTCATAAAACATAAAATACTCACCTTACCATATATCTATATCCTAGAAACATGCAAATTTGTTAGAAAACACATGAACTTTATCACAACTCGCGGCGATAAGCACAAAGACCGATCTGTCAGATACAAACATATGTTAATGTTACCCTCTTCGCGCATGAAACTACATTCAAATAGCCCCTACGTAATGTCCATAAAAATATTTAATAAACTACCAGATGCAATAAAAGATGAAACCAGCGATACGAAATTTATAAATAAAATCAAGCAAATATTAATTTCAAAAGGATACTACACAATAAACGAATACATAAATGACAACAAAAAATTAACACAAATAGACACCATAATTATACAGTTAGTCGTATAGATACAATTCATACATACATAGACAAATATTATAATATCATATATGTATTTATTGATACTAATTTACAAATAAAATTAAAATAACATTAAGATTAAAATATACAACTAACACTAAAATATATAAATTATAAACAATAAAGGGAGAGCTCATATAATTATGTTTAATAAAATTGACCTTATCAAATAATTAATATGCACCACACTTACACTTATATCTGATCTCAATAATGATAAGAATATATTTAAAAATATTGATTGTTACTTAATTTTATTTCTTTTAATTTATTTTTAATTTTTATTAAGAATTTATTTTATACTTTTTTGCTGTGCCCTACAGGGTCCGTAATTGTACCTTAGAGCCATTATAACACCTGTATACCTACATTATGGAATGCAAATAAAGATATGAATATGAATATGAAAATAGTGTAATCAAGGATGAGTTAGCTGTGCAAAAAATTACATGTGAAGGCACTGGTTGATGTCGATGAATTTGACACTCGACTAGCGGTGGTTGAAGCAATAGCAACAGAACTTGACAAGCATCAGGAAACAGTGAGTTTTTTGCAGAGTTACTTAGAAAGACCCTAGTTCAAACTCGTAAAATATGAACAGCAATCCCGACTAAACAATGTAGAAATTAAAGGAGTCCCTATAAGAAAAGATGAAAATCTTTTTTAAATTTTTAAGCGATCGGCCGGAAGGTGAATTATTGCTGCCCCAAATCATAACCTTCAAAATTCAAAAGTCATTTATTCAAACTAGGCTGAGAATCAGCATTTTTCGAACGTCAAAATTACATAAGACAGTCCCCCAAAAACGCCCACCCTTTAGCACTTCCTAGTGCTTCAGCTGGGAAGAAGAAGTGGCACAACAAACTCCCCAGCAGCACGGGAACACCCAAATACTCCGAAATATTTTATTCCGAATTTCGATGTTCCGATTTTCAAAAGTCCGAATTTCATAATACCTAAGAATTATGTCTATTATTAAAAATCACGAAATTTATTTTACCGAAAGTCGTAAATGCGATTTGTTAGTTTTCCGATTTTCATACGTTCGAAGAATCAAATGCTCGAAGGGTTCTTGGTCCGAAAAACGACATTCTGATTTTCAATACTTTGAATAAACTAAAAGTCAAAATGTTGTGCTACAAATCGCTGCAAAACCGACTTCACGCAGTCTTGTCTGCCCTACCCCTAGAGTGTAATTTAAGGCCGCGTAGGCGCGGAGGGGTGGGGCCGCCCGCGAGCTGAGGAGCAGGCCGGGCAGCAAGCCGAAACTGCGGTGGTGCAAGCATCTCCGACGATAAGCTCGCGTAGGGCCGCCCAAACCCCGCAGCGCCGGAGCCGTGACAGAAACAATGCTTGCTGCATGTTGCATGCCTGCTTGCTTGCTGCTTGCCTGCTTGCATGCTGCATGCCTGCTTGCATATAGCATGCCTGCTTACATGTTGCATGCCTGCTTGCAGGTTGCATGCCTGCTTGCATGTTGCATGCCTGATTGCATGTTGCATGCTATTATATTATTTGTCTTGCTATTCAGTTTTACAAAGCGTTTTTATTTCAGAATTGTATTAATCGGTATTTAAATATTCGGAATTCGTATTTTCGATGTTTCGAATTATAATTAAGTCGGACTTTTTGTTATTCGATTTATTGAAACTCGATATTTTGAGAATAGTAATTTTAAACGTTAGGAATATTCAAATTTAGGAATTATAAAAATAGGAGTAACGATAAGTCGGAGTTTTTATATTCGGAATTTTGAACCATTCGGAATTATGAAAATCGGTATTTTGACTGACGGAATAAAGTTTTTCGTATTTATGTAGTGTACCCCAGCAGCACAGCTGTCTGTTCAGTTGGAAAAACTTGATTCTATATAATAGTGCTCTATATGCAAAAATAATTTACATTACCATAAATATCATTTTAATGAGTAGATTATGTCAACAATAAATGAAAACAAAATTTAAATAAATTGACTTACAGTCAAATAAAATAATTCAAACAATTATATGAGCTCATATAGTATCATGTAGTCTTTGATTCTAAAACACTTGTTTGTTGCTTGGGGGTGGGGGTACATTGGAGTAGCTTAATTAGTCCCAAGCCTTTTTGTCGTCTAAGTAGTCTATAACTTTATAGAAACCTTTTTGACATAGTTTCAATTTATTGAGGCTCAGTTCTTTGACATGGCTTAAGAGTTTGTTGGAAAAACGTATACTTTGGCACTTAAATGAATTACAATGTTTTTGGATAGACTCCAAAAATTTTGTAATTCATTTTGTAAGTCCTCGGCACAATACATTAATATTTGTATCTAGTATTTAAGCTATGAATGTCGCTGTGTTTAGAATATAGATTTATATTCTTTTTTACATATATCAGGTTCTCATATACATATTGAGACGCGACTGTCATTATGTTTCAATCCTTAAATTTATCTCTCAGTAAATGCCTACAACTTAGGTTATAAATTGCTCGAATAGCACATTTCTGCAGCACAAATATAGCCTGAAAGTCGGCTGCATTTCCCCACAACAAATTGCCATACGACATTACACTATGAAAATAACTAAAGTATACTAATCGAGCTGTTTCTACATCAGTCAAATGACGGATTTTATACACCGCGTCTGCAGAACTTAGCCGCTTCGACAATTTTGTTATATGTGGGCCCCACTGAAGCTTCGAATCCTAAGAACACAGTGGTGTCCATAAGATCCAATTCTGTCCCATTTACTAGTACATTGGTTTTCACCTGCTTAACGTTAGGTGTCAGAAATCTAATTCATTTAGTCTTTTTCTCGTTTAAAAGTAAATTATTAACACTAAACCAATGCACTATTTTAGAGAGAGCATTATTTACATCGTCAATAACGGTCTGTTCAAATCAAATCAAATAATTGATTTGCATAATACATGTTAAAAAGGTGTTACAGGTATAAAAGGTACATTGTATTATAACCTAATGAGGTGTGCAAATTAATATCTTATTAATATCTGATGCAAATACTTACAATCGCAACATTAAACATACATAATAAATTTAAAAAAACATAATATATAGAAACGCAAAAATAAAAAGTCAAATCAAAATTTAAATTATACTTGTTGTGGTGCCATTTCAGATAAAATCAGTCATCTTTCATTTAAATAGTCATAAATTGAATAGTAACATTTTGCAACTAGGAATTTGTGCAAACCTAATTTAAATTGGTCCATTTTGATAAGTTTTGGCAACTTATTGTATATTTTGGGTGCCATGCCCAAAATGTTTTTATTAAATACTGCTTTTTTATGACGTCTCACGCATATTTTATTTTTGTGTCGTGTGCTTCTTGGATGTTTATAAAGTTGCAGATTCGCTTTGACAAAGATCGCCACTTCATATATATAAAGACACGGAAATGTCAATAACTGGAACTGTTGAAAATGTGGCTTACAAGTTTCTGTGCGTTGTATGCCACACATTGCCCTTATGCACTGTTTCTGGGCTTTGAACGCCATTTCTCTGTCTGGCGAGTTCCCCCAAAATATAAGTCCGTAGCGAAAAGTAGATGCAACATACCCGTGATACGCCGTTAATATTGTTGCACGATTTGACACTTTTCTTAGGTTATGGAGAGCATACGAATACTGGCTAAGTTTTTTACATGTATTTTCAACGTGTGTTTTCCAGCTCATGTTTTTATTTATCCAAATACCTAAGAATTTAGTATGTTCTGTACCCTAATTACGTAATACACGATCAATCAGAATCTGAATTGTTTTGAAACAGATTGCTAATCCATTGCATTGCTTCGTACGTTCGAAAAAAAAATCTGCTCAACAACGTAATAACACAATGAATGTTGTTGACCTGTCAAATTGAAACAGATTAGTCGGAATTGTCAACGAAAAAATGTGTTGCGTAATTTGATAGCTGCTTCACTAATAGTTTTGTCACCGTAATGAATATCCGGTTTTTTATTGTTTGTTTGTTGTTCAAATGAAATGTAATTTGTTTTTTCAAGATTTATTTTTAAGTTGTTTTCAGTTAGCCAAGTTATTATATCATTTAAGTTGTCGTTTATTTCTTTTTCGAATGTCACATCATCCTTACTTTTGATTAGTATTGTGCTGTCGTCAGCGAATAAAATCAGTGGATTATTAATAGTTTTAGGCATGTCATTAATATATATAATAAATAATAATGGAGCAAGAACACTGCCCTGCGGCACACCAAATATGCATTTTATATGTGTAGATATATATAAGTTTTATCAGTTCTTGTATAGGGGCAGATTTTATTTATGTATGTAATTTGTTCTCGATTAGTCAGATATGATTTGATAAGTTCAAGGATATTGCCTCTAATTCCATATTTTTCCAGCTTGTTTAACAGTATTTTATGGTTAACATAGTCAAATGCCTTTGACATGTCCATAAATAATGCAACTACAGGAGTTCTATTGTCAACGCTAGTTAGAACATG
Organism: Agrochola circellaris; assembly: GCA_914767755.1. Taxonomy (NCBI): domain Eukaryota; kingdom Metazoa; phylum Arthropoda; class Insecta; order Lepidoptera; family Noctuidae; genus Agrochola; species Agrochola circellaris. Next base: position 19,205,885 of record OU611854.1, read on the forward strand.
TTCAACAAGTTTGTACATAGCAGATTCAATGTTTTTATTTTTCCTGAAACCATATTGTTCGCTGACCAAGATTTTTTTAGTTTCTAGAAAAGAATATAATTATGCTGTTATGTATTACTTTTTCAAATTTTTTAGAGAATACCGGAATGAGCGCGATTGGTCTATAGTTGCTAGGATCTTGCTTATCGCCTTTTATAAGTAATGGTTTAATTACAGAGATTTGAAATTTTTCTGGGAATATGCCTGTTTCAATGCTAGCATTGATAATGTGGCTGAGTATTGGTGCAACGATATGAGATGTGGTTTTTATTACCTGTCTGTTATCGCTTAAGCTTAAATATAAGTGACGTGTCATCTGCAAATAACACAATTCCATGACTGTTCTTTATAAGGCAAGGTAGGTCATTAATATATACGAGAAATAAAAAAGGGTCAAGAATTGAGCCCTGCAGAACTCTCATAGTAACAAGCGAATCCGGAGATCGCTTGCCGTTAACGTCCACTCTTTGGATCCTATTATCCAAATAAGAAATAAGAAGATCCAAGGCAGTGTTTCTAACACCATAGTGATGCAATTTCCTGACCAATATATCATGAGACACACAATCGAAAGCCTTATATTAGTCACAAAAAATACCTAGGGCATCCTGTGACTTCTCCCAGGCCTCAAAAATATGTGAAAGAAGCTCAACACCGGCGTCGGAAGTTGAGCGACCCCTTGTCAAACCGAATTGCTTACTATTTAATAACTTATGTTTATTCAAATGTCTTTGCAATTGATCCAGCATCAATTTTTACTAAAGGTGGGAAGCATAGAAATAGGTCTTAAGTACGTGAGGTCTGATGTGCTGCCCGATTTAAACAAAGGTATTACATATTTTACTACTCTTCATTAAGTCAGGAATTACACCACACACCGTCAATACATTTATTAAAAAATGAATTATATCTCAAGGGCGCCTATTTTCAATTCCAATGAAAAAGATAATGTGAATGAACCGAATATTCTAGCCCACTGATGCCTTTTGATGTCTATCACCCAGCGTTATTAATTAATTTGGACTTATCTTTAACACCTTTGCTTCAATGTGCGCCTCGTACTCAATTCTTGTTTAATAAAGGTCACTATGAATCTATCAGCAGAGACATTTGTACTGACTGAGAAACTGAGTTCTACGCGCGGTCAATTGATGATGCAGTTATCTTCTTTAATCAGTTTATTTTCGATCTAAAAATAAAATATATTCCACAAAAACTGTTTACGAATAAAAAGTATCCAACATGGTATATAGTTCGTCACTTATCAAAACAATCAAAGAAAAATATAAATACGTAACAAAAATCAAAACCTATGGTAATATATCTGACGAATTAACATTCAAGCTTCTTCGTGAAAGGGTGAAAACTATGGAATCTCAATGCTACCGCAACTATTTGGATCTAACAGAAAATTCTATAAAAAAAAAACCAAAATATTTTTGGTAAAAAATCGTCATAACTCAAACGCAATCCCAAGCACCTTGAACTATAATAGTGATATTTGCGAACGGGGGAATCTATTTGTCAGGCTTTTTCCTAATACTTCCATTCTACTTTTCTCTCTAATCCTAGTGTTAGTCGTCAATCTCTTCTTCTTTTCCTTTTAACGATTCGTCGACCCTAACATCTGATATCTGCAGTATCATTGTTGATATTGATGAAATAATGAACTTGCTTCGTAAGTTGGATACATGCAAATCGGCAGGTCCTGATAACATCCCATCCAAACTTCTTGTTCGGTGTGCACCTTCGATAGTGCAACCTTTTTCAATTTTATTTAGAAAATCTTTGAATACCTGTGCTGTGCCGCAAAAGGTGGAAATCTGCGTTTATAACGCCTATGCATAAAAAAGGTGTCAAAACAGACAAAGCAAATTACAGGCCGATATCTAAACTGTGTATTATATATTAAAGCAAAGGTATATAAATATAATCAGGTATACACTGCTCTGAAAAATTAATTTAGCTCATTCCAACACGGTTTCTTAAAAGGGAGGTCTACTGTCACCAACCTGATTCTATGAATTTATAACTGATACCATGTGCAACGGTAAGCAGTTTGATCTCGTTTATACAGACTACAGCAGAACCTTTGATCGAATTAATTCTCGCATTCTGATATCCAAGTTAAATGGCATGGGGAATTCGTGGCTATCTACTCAGATGGTTTTCCTCTTTCCTTGTCAACAGGTCCTAAGCAGTAGTACTGAATAATTATATATCTAGCTGGGTCCCTGTTCCTAGTGGAGTCCTACAGGGTTCATTGCTCGGTCCATTGCTATTTATAATCTACATTAACGACATCGACTCTTGTTTCATCAAAACTTTTGTGTTTTGCTAATGATATTATGTAAAATGTATGCTACAATATCATCGCGGATGAACGTAACAGCACTCCAGAATTATCTGCGTTGCCTAGAGGACTATTGCCAAAGAAATAAGCTGGATCTTAATCCCGCTAATTGTTCGGTTATTACGTATTCTCGGAAGTGATCAAGTTCTACCTAGATCAAACTCCATCCGTGATCTGGGGGTTCATCACGATTCCAAGCCCAGTTTTGAAATACACGTCAATGCAATAGTCGCTAAGGGCTTAAAATCACTGTGTTTCATAATGCGGTTTTCCAAGTGCTTCACGCAAGCCAAAACTTTAAAAATTCTATACTGTACTTTTGTTAGAAGCCACTTGAAATACGCGTCTAAAATATGGAACCCATGTTACCACAAATATATTAACAGCATTGAGAGCATCCAAAAAAGGTTCATAAGGTATCATCAAAAAGTACCGTATCATTCGGAAAACTACCATAACCTATGTAAAAAAATTCATATATTACCTTTAGTCAACCGCCTCGAGATTTCTGACTGTTGTGTGTTTGTTTAAAATCTTCAACAATACTATAAACTGTTCCGATATTTTGACAAAATTTTAATTCAACATTCCCATGAAGTCTAAGCGATACAATCCACCTTTGGGCGTGCAATTTGCTTCAACCAATTATAGGCATAATTTGTACATTGTGCGTGCTAGCAGAAATTTAAACAAGCTTTGTAAACAGTACGATAAAGATCCGTTCCTCAAACTCAAACTCAAACTCAAATCATTTATTTCAATTAAACCATAACAGGCACTTTTGAATTGTCAAGGAATCGCTCAGTCAAAAATATGAAGCTAGTTGCCCATTCCAAAGCGTAGTAGGTACCTATGGAGAAGAACGGGCAAGAAACTCCACGGACACTCTTTTAAATAAAATAAATTGTTACAAAGTGTTACATCATTCATGTTGAAATTATACATGTGAGAACAATGTAGAAAGACATGCACGTTAGAAGCGTCTGTAATACAAAGATAAAAACAAAGAACAATTCAAAAATTAAAAAATCTGCCATGGCCGCTAAGAGTTGACCAGTCCCTACTGACGGCGCCCGTTCACGAACATGACGCATGGATCAGCACCATTCAGCTCAACCATTTTGAAGGGAGCTAAATGATCCAACACACGCGCCACCATCAGCGAGACATCTGAGTGAGCATGACATACAGCCGCCAGGGCACATTCAAGTCAATAAAAAAAGTATTACCCGGTAAATGGTAGCTCTTTAGTACATAGTACTCACACCTGTGCTGTGGAATTATATAATACAAAGGAGATTGATTTTATACAATGCAAAGATGGTCTTAAAATCTTCAGCAGCTCCAACAGTATTTTCAGATGTTAATCAATTAGTTGTGGTTGTGGAGCGGGACCAGCATTGAGCCAAGCATTTTTATCAGTGATGTAATCCCCCAACTTATAATATGCCTGCCTGCATAGTGTGCGTTTTATACAAGACTTGAATTTCGTCTCATTCAGTTGAAGTATGTGGGGAGGAATTTTATTGTAACATTTTAAACAGTACCCCATGACAGATGAGTCCACTTTAGCCAGTCTAAAACCTGGTTGAACTAATAGGTCCCTATTTCTTGTACTATAATTATGTCTATCACCTCTTTTACTAAAAAGATGTAAGTTTTTTCTTACGTACATGATGTTTTCATAGATATATTGACAAGGTACCGTCATGATGTTAATATCCTTAAACGGGTTTTTCCCAGTGGTCAGATTGGTGGTCAGACTAGTCTTTCCAACGGGAATTTTATTTCCCGTTGGTCAGATTTATTTGACAGCTAGAAAAACAACAGAAAAAAAGGGGTTTTTCCCAGTGGTCAGATTGGTGGTCAGACTAGTCTTTCCAACGGGAATTTTATTTCCCGTTGGTCAGATTTATTTGACAGCTAGAAAAACAACAGAAAAAAAGTACAATGAAAGTAAAAACAGTTTTGCATTTTAATAGGTACATGTTAGAAAGCAGGCTAGAAAGTATTAGAGGAGAATTTGTTATATGTTTAAAGAAATGTGCTTATTGGGCGGATTTGAACAAAACCACAATTTTATCTTAAACGTTCTAAAAAATGACCAACATTCAATTCTCCATTAGTTAACATCATTTGTGAATACATTATGAATTCGTCTCTCATTACATTTTCCTTTGTCCGTTTATTTGTTATTTTCGTAAAATCACTTTTCAGTAAAATTCTCAGTAAGTTGATTATCCCGGGTCCTTTTCTTGTAATTTTTTTATTTAGTTCTTTATGCCAACTTTCTAAACAGTTAGTAGTTCTGTGCCTCTGCCCAAAAATAGACCAAGTTTGCTTGAAATTAGACTTTTCTAGCCACTGTTTTTGAAAATATTTTTAAAATTTTTGTATGTTGGCCGAATCAGGAGCATCATTAATTATATATTGCCAACCTTCATCCACTAAATGTGGCGGTAGTAATGGCAGAATTCCCGAAAGTGCAATTATGCGTTTTGTTGCTTTTGATTTTGTCAATTTTAATTTTTTTGCTTGCTTCCACACGTTGTGAGAAAAATGAAAATAGCAACCTTTTATTTCCGCACCAGGGTATACTTTTTTTAACGCATTTCTAATGCGTTAAAAAAAGTATACCTGCAGTAACTTCAAAATCCAGGGTAAACTGTTTTGGTTCCATATACGGCAGTTGTGATCGTAGCATGCTAAAAAGACTGATGTAGCTTTGTTCCGATCTATGGGACATCAATACATAAATTAATGGTATAATATTAGTGGTGTCAATGCTGCTTCCAATATCACCATGGATGCTATATAACTGTGAAAATGATGTAAAGGCCACGCTCTTAAATGTTCCATCACAAAATAAACGTTTTAAATATTCCTTCGATTGCGGCGTACAAAAAACAATTATACGTGTTCCTTGGTCAATAAAATCCGCTAAAATGAAAGTTTGAAATTCTTCAGGGATTTCAACGTCAATAGGGTTGTTATGAAATATTTTGGTAACTTTAGCGGCTTTATTTCGTTGACGGTACACCGTACTTTTAATAGATTGAAAAGACGGTATATTCGTTAAGTTTAAGACGGAATCTTTTAATTTTGTGACACACTCTTTATAAATTGTTGACACTGGTTGAAACTCCTTGCAAGCTTGTTCCCGCATGTTATGGAATGAAAATTCTATGTCATTCTTGCCAACATCTTGAACGCAGGTGTGATTTTTTGACTTAATAAGTTGATTGCGGTTCTGAAAAAACATAGATACTTACCTACTAGCGGTCGGGACCCGTATCTACATACATATACCTATACCTACATAATACTTGGGCATTGAGACGGACATGAGTTTGGCAATAAAGTGATCAAGGTGTGACCAAGGATCTTGAACGTACTGCGAACTAAATAACATAATTAACTCCTTGAGGTAACAACCAGTTTACTCACTTGAATCGTCACAGATCCCAAGCATCGTATTCTTTTGAACTGACCGCAAAGCCAAAATTCGTTTCCGTTTGTGTACGTTTTGTTTTTATAAAATTGATATCCATTATACAGGATGATTGGAAGATGGGTGCAAAGCTTTAAGGCGAAGATAGTACAGACAATTTAAAACCATTTAAGCCATGGTTGTCTTAGACGAAGTCTTACCAAATATTTTTAACCAAATTTTTAAGTTTTTTTTCGGAAATTCTCAAAATTTAATGTAAACTGCATAATTATGGCCAAATAGAATGATAAATGAATTCATTTTTTATTTATTTATTTAATTAAAGTAATGTATAAGCAATCAAGCAAAACATGTTTTAGGCTTCTGTGTCATTAAACATTTTTTTTACAGACATTTAAAGCTCAGAAAAAATAAAAAATTTGTACAATACGTCTTTTAAACCTTATTAAAAAAAAAAAAAATTGGTAAGACTTCGTCTAAGACAACCATGGCTTAAATGGTTCTAAATTGTCTATACTATCTTCACCTTAAAGCTTTGCACCCATCTTCCAATCACCCTGTATAGCAAGACAACTCCACCCTTTCTATTTATAAAATTAAGATCCATAATACCGATACACATTACTCAACTTGTGGTTAAAAATAGTACATGATGTGATTGACATTTCATGACAAACAGGAAAATTTTGTTTTATAAAACCATGAAACAACTTGCAAAGAATTTCAACAAGTGTCAACAAATTCCATGATGTCACAAATAAAACCTATTTAATAGTTTTATAACCTCTTCGTATTCAACAGTACTTTACTAAATTATGAGCTGATCTGACCAACGGGAACAAAAAATTCCCGTTGGAAAGACTAGTCTAACCGTCAATCTGACCACTGGGAAACACCCCCTTAAACAGTTCCCTTAGAGAGTCACGCCTGCGGAGATAATATATGGCTCTAATCGCTCTTTTCTGCAGAATAAAAATAGACTCGATGTCTGCAGCCCGTCCCCACAGTAAAATACCGTAAGTCATGATACTATGAAAGTAACTAAAATAGACCAGCCTCGCGGTATCTACATCAGTAAATTGACGGATTTTTCTGACAGCATATGCTGCTGAACTTAGCCGTCCTGCGAGAGATGTTAAATGAGGACCCCATTGTAGCCTTGAGTCTAGCGTGATCCCTAGGAAATCAGTTTTATCGACGAATTCTAGTTTCTCTTGATTCAATACTATCTCACAATCACTACTTTTGACATTTGGTAAAGAAAATTTTATACACTTAGTTTTTTTTTCCATTTAATACTAAATTATTAGCAGTGAACCAATTTTGGACCTGCAATAGGGCGTTATTTACGTCGTCAAAATTTGTTGCACGTCTATCTACCTTAAAAATTAAGGAAGTATCGTCAGCAAATAACACCATTTGTGGTTGATTTTTTAATAAATGGAGTAGATCATTGATATACACTAAAAAGAGGAATGGACCCAATATCGAGCCTTGTGGCACACCTATTTTTACTTTTAAACCTAGTGAATTGATACCGTTTATTTGGACTTGCTGTTGTCTATCATTTAAATAAGATTTTACTAAATTTAGTGCAAGTTTTCCAAGTCCGTAATGCTCAAGTTTCAAGAGTAAGGTTTCGTGATCGACGCAATCAAATGCCTTGGAGAGGTCACAAAAGATTCCTATGGCGTCTTGGGCCTCTTCCAACGCGTTAAAAATGTGTCTTAATAAGGTTACACCGGCGTCGGTCGTACAACGTCCTTTGGTGAAACCATACTGTTGATCATGAATGATTTTATTTGTGTTAAAATGATTGAGCATTTGATTTCCTAACTAGTGTATCGTCAGCCAGGAAGTGCTTAAGCCGTAATTTTTCATGTAGTTCATTTTGTTATGATGGTTGTTATGCAGTGCGAGTGCAACATAGTAATTATGCTTATAGTAACTTGGTGTGAATGTCCTTAGAATCAATTTTTTCTCTGTATTTTATGTACATGGGAGACCTGTAATTGGCGAATGTAGTGTCCTTGATCTGTTTGTTTTAGCAGTAAGTCTCCCATGTTATTTAAATAAATAAAAAGAGATCCTAGTCGTTTTAGTATTGATATTTGGCTCTATGGACTAATGAGTTTGCTGATCACTGAACTAGACAATAATAACATTTGCTTTCAGGCTTATTTATTAATACTTTTTACAATATAAATACTGTAAGTACTTAGCTTAAAATATGTATAAGTTAAGTATCACTGACAAAACTAACAACAACAAATAAAACATTTTTGACGCTGTCTGTGTGTTTGCGTTTTATTCGAAATTATTATTTTCCACTCATTGTTCACCGCTTTTATTAAACGTCTTTCGTTGCGCAATATCTTTTGAACTTGGTCTCTGCCAATTTCGTGTACTTCACATCACATGAGGCGTGTCAAATCCTGTTACTGCGCGGCCACAGTAGGGTTGCGTTCGATGAAGGAGAGCGGCAGGCCGTTCATGATGCTCTGCACGATGCCGGACTTAGGGTCGACGACGGGGTGGCGCAGCGTGTTGGTCGCCGGCACCACGGTGAAGCGCGACAGCACGGCCGCAAGCCCCGCCAGGGACTGCATCAGGCCTAGGCGCAGACCTGTAGACACGAGCACACATCTTGTAGTACTTTAACATCCTGATAATATGCAAACTACCTTATATTGGGAGCGATTTAAGTGTCCTGTCACACTCTGTCTCAGTGAAAGCCCGGAGTCAAGATATGTGCCCAGTAGATGACAATAGGCTCGCTCTATTACATGGGACTTAAACATAACTGGCGAAATGTGGGTGTACTACAGGTAGGTTACCTCTCCCTAACCTTTCGGTGAAAACAGGCGTGTTTTTATATTACATATTTGTTGTCCTGTTACAAAAACTTTAGTGTGTTCATCACAGCTCTTGGACGTAACCTACCCCCTTTATCAACCTTACCGAATAGCAAACTAAAGTGCTATGAGTAAAAATACACTCGAGAGCAATGAATCCGGGTCACTTAAAGAATCCTAAAAATCTCGGAAACTAAAAATGCTAGGTTAATGCAATAAATTGTATTTAATAGACAATGTAATATTCCTTAAATGAAGGTATTAAAACTTCTTAGTTATTGTAAAGTTATATCATAAAAAAATCAAATTTGAAAAAGGGCCACTTTCGAAGATGGAACTACGAAATTACAGCATTTGGTTTTGCTTTTGTTTGTAATCTGTCATTTATGTGGGTACATAAACCATGTTGATAGTGCTCTATATTCATTATTCAAGCTGAAATGATGTCGCTTACGCCTGAAGAATGCACCAGAATACTTACAATGCTGGAAACCGGCCGGAGTCAGCGCGATACAGCCAGGACTGTCGGTGTGTCGCTGTCAACAGTACAAAGAGTTCTCCGACGTTACGAAGAAACTGGTTCTAACCTACGCAGACCAGGAACGGGCAGAACCAGGTGTACCACAGCACGAGAAGACCGATACTTGGTGAACACCATGCTTCGAAATCGCTTTCTCACAGGAACTGAACTCACAAATCAGTTTCGACGCCTCGGAGGAAGTAACCCAAGTGCATGGACAGTAAGACGTCGGCTTGCTGAATCTAACTTAAAACCCCTTAGACCTGCAAACGGCCCTAAACTGGAGCGTGGGCATCGTATTTCAAGACTAAGATATGCCCAGAGCCACGTAAATTGGAGTATTGAAGATTGGTCAAAAGTTATGTTCTCCGACGAATCAAAATTTATGCTCTACAAGCACGATGGAAGACACAGAGTGTATCGAAGACCAGGGGAAAGATTCAAGCAAGCATGCATCGAAGAAAAAGTAGCCTACGGTGGTGGGTCTGTACTTGTGTGGGCCGGAATTTCTTCTGAAAGTCGCACAGAGCTGGTGATCATAGAAAACGGCTCTTTAACTAGCGTAAGATATGTGGAAGAAATCCTCAATGATCACGTTGGTCCATTTATGGTCAATTTAGGTGAGGATGCTATATTTATGCATGACAATGCCCGACCTCATACAGGTAGGATTGTGAATGACTACCTTCAAGAGATGAACATTACTCGTATGGAGTGGCCAGCGCGCAGCCCGGATATCAACCCGATCGAGCATGCTTGGGACGAGCTAGGCAGATGCGTAAAACAACGAAACCCTCCCCCAATCACGCTTCGTGAGCTCAAAATTGCTCTCACAGAGGAATGGGAGAATATTCCCCAAAATCGTATAAGGAACTTGGTGTACAGCATGCCAAACCGCGTAAACGCAGTAATGGAAGCACGAAGAGGCAATACGAAGTATTAAAATTCAAGAAAATCGTAATAAAGTTCAAAAATTTCATGTTTCCTATTTTTGTTTTAAGGAGAGATCAGCAGTTTTTTTCTTTATGTAATTTTGTGTTAATAAAATGTATGGTGACTCATATTTTTTTAACTTTCATTTAAGGAGTATTACATTGTCTATTAAATACAATTTATTGCATTAACCTATCATTTTTAGTTTCCGAGATTTTTAACATTCTTTAAGTGACCCGGATTCATTGCTCTCGAGTGTAGTTCGTTTCGACCCGAGAGCTTTACAGCTATCTGTAAAGCTCTCGGGTCGAAAAGAACTATTTTTAAGCCACTAAATAAATCTAAACCACAGAAAATCTAAATTAAAAGCATGGTTAAAATTAAGATAGCTTAATTTTAACCATGCTTTTAATTTAGATTTATTCTGTTAAGTATCCATCTTGCGAAATCGCGGTATGTATCGAATCTCGTAATCCAGATGCCCCCGGCTGGAGGCTGACAGTTACATATCGAATTTCGCAGTTTCTTCTAAAGGTACAGAAAATACTTAAGAAATGAACAATTCTTACCTATGCAGGCGCGGGGACCATCACCGAAGGGCAGGTACACGAACTTGGTCTTGTCATCTTGCTGCTCGGGCAGGAAGCGGTCCGGACGGAATTCGTGCGGCTCGGGGAAGTACTGCGGGTCATTGTGCAGCGCCTGTAGCGGGATGATAATGCCCACTTCCGGATCGATAGTCACATCCAGCTCAGGAATGGTATAGGTGCGCGCGCATCTGCGGATCAGGAAGCCAAGCGACGGGAACATGCGCATGCCCTCCTTGAACGCGCACTCTAGGTACGTCATCTCCTTGACGGCGTCGTAACTGAGGCGGCCGCCGTGCTTGGCCAGCACAGCGTCGATTTCCTGCTGTACCTTGCACTGCACCTCCGGGTGGTAGGCGAGTTGGTGGAGCGTGAAGCTGGTGGCCGATGACGACGTCTCAAAGCCGGCTGCGAAGAACACGAACACCTGCGCCGCAATCAGCTCGTCCGTTAACTCCAATGTAGCGATCTCCGATGTGCCGTCTGCTTTAACGTTTTCCACTGATTCTACCATCATTTTTCCCTTTTTCTTACACTCAAGCAACAAATCAATGAAATCATTCCTGCCGGAAGGTTCATAATTCCTCTGTTTTAGTATAGCTGAGACTAGATCAACCATAGGTTTTTCCACTCTTTCGACATACTTTAAATGCTTACACCATTCTGGGAACATTTCTTTCAACATAGCTATGAAAACCTCCTTTACTCCAACTTGAAATATTGAGGCTCCTAATTTCCTGAAGGCAGAATCTTCGTCGTTGAGTGAGTCGGCGTCGAGGCCGAACCCACAGGCGCCGATGAAATCCGTGGTGTAGCGTGCCATGAGGTCCCGCGCGTCCAGCGGTCGGCCGGTGGCGGCGGCTGTTAGCGCGCGCGCCTGCAGCTTCTCCGCGCGCTCCACGATGAGCGGGAACATCGCCTTCAGCTTACCGCTCGTAAACGCCGGCGTGATGCGCTGCCGCAGCATCCGCCACAAGTCGCCATCCGCGAAGAACAGGTTGCGCATCATCGGCTCAATAACTGTCTTGTGTGGGTTCAGGCCGCGAGGATAAAAGTATTGAAAATCTGTTGACAGGATGCGCTTTACGATCTCAGGATCTCTGATCACGAGCTCCGGGTGCGTGGATCTGTAGAATCCTACAACTTTCTCCTTCGGATACTTCCAGTACATTTCTGCCGCTTTCTGTGTGATGCTCTTCTGCATAAGATATACTTGAGAATTATTGCCGACCAACACTGTCGGCTTGTCATGTTTGACCCCTTTTTTCTCCCAGTAGCTGAAGGTGCGCGTGCCGTACAGGTAGAGCGCGACGATGACGATGAGCACAATGGCCGCGGTGATCATGCTGATACTGATGTGTTGATGTTTGTGTCGAGACTAAGAGCGAGCGCGCGCGGCCGGCAGGAAGCAGTGCGTGCCGAGTACTGCGGCCGCGTACTGTATATAGGAGAACGGTGTGACGTTATCTAGCCGTGTGCTTATCACGGTGCTCAATCTTATTTAACTAAGTACCATTAAATTAATATTAGGAAGGAGAAGTAATAGTCTTATGTTCTCCTCTAAGTACAGCAGTGCTATTCTGTAACCATCTCACCGTGAAAACTTAGGTGAAGTGAGCGTGGAGTGAGCTGTCATTCCACAGGGATTGACACTATTGACAGCTCACTTCACCCAAGTTTTCACGGTGAGATGTTTACAGAATAGCATGGCAGCTTTCCTACGGTTACCTACTTACCTTTTAATAATAATAATAATACCAGCCTATTATAAACCCACTGCAAGGCAAAGGCCTCTTCTCATATTTACCTATTAATTAGTTGTATTATATTATAATAAAACAATTTTCAATCAAATCAAATCTTTTTATTGTGGGCTTAGGTCATACAGACAGATGTTAGGTAAATTACAGTTCCATTATGTCCTGCCTAATAGGCATACAATAATTATGTCAACAAGCAGTATAAAACAATTATTAGGTATCACTTCGACGTTCAGCAGGTGCGATCGTAATGTATTCTGCTAGAGACTTAGTCTACGGTGCGCTTGTGCTAGTTTTGTGTTAACTTAGTAAAAAGGAGCTAAGCTGCCGTAAGGGTTTCTTTCACATTAGTACGAGATTAAAACTACTCAATACTTGTTTTCCACAATAACAGTTGGACTTCGCAGTACTCTGTCTTAGAATTGAGTAAGGCATTCATATAGTGCCTAGGGAACTTGTTCCGTTAGAATCGGTTCAGAGGTTTTATGCGCAAAACGGTGAAAGAAAACATCGTGAGGAAACCGGCATGTCCTAGAACCAAAAATTCGAAGATATGTGACATCTACCAGCCAGCACTGGGTTCGCGTAGTAGATTACAGCCCACTCCCTCTCGATGAGAGGAGGCCTGTGTCCCAGCAGTGGGAACATTATAGGCTGATGATGAGGTTCTATGCGTTAGGTCTAGCAAAACACGTACAATAGGGCAAACGTTGTTATACGTATCCCGGCCTCACTGAAGAGGGTACATTTTAAAAGGATAAATTACCCGTTATGCCCCTACGGCGGCTCCGGAGCCCCAACAAACGATACCCGTAGCTATAAATAATTATTTGAAGCGCAAGCGTAACGATTCCTTTATCCCTTCACCTTATCAAGGTTGTATTGCAGATAATTGTGCTCAACTGCGAGAGGAGGAGACCTTAGCGTTCCAACATTTCTTTTGCATACCCTCTTGTCTTCTTAGCTTCATATTATATTAATATTATAATACTTATGTTTACTAACTGTGAATTCCCAATATTAACTACACCTTGTATCTCACCTTGTCCCTTAGCTTAGCTAAGTCGGAACAGTTTAGGTTATGGGAATTCATTTCTTTCTTCTATCGATGGGAGGGTGTCCAGTCTGGGACGAGCCCTACAGAACTGTGCGGAAAGGAGAGGCACAATTATTCCCCCTGAGGGGGAACCGACCTAGACACTAATATTAACATAATTAAGAAAAACTAAAATTGTATCAGCCTAGGGTAATTTAGGTATACTCGTAGTGACACTCCGAAATTTATTTGGCACAACACACTTGGCAATAATCTTCTTTAAACGAATTTATTTTAAAGGCAAAACAATTATTTAATATAATCATTGTTTGGCCGATTGTTTATATGACCAAATTTACAATGGCATACTTTTAATCTATAAAATATAATTTTAACCTTAAATGAAAATGAAAATATCCTCTTAAAAAGTCAATATGTTGTGCTGCCAAAGTTAGTGACAGAAACGAACCGCTGCAAAACCGACTCCACGTAGTCTTGTCTGCCCTACCCCTGAGTGTAATTTAAGCCCGCGTAGGCGCGGAGGGGCGAGGCGGCCCGCGAGCTGCATGCATGGTGTATGCTTGTTTGCATATTTGCATGTTTGTGTGAACTTTCTTTTTAATTATTATGGATATGAAGTTTATGCCTAAAGATTCTGACTTACAAAATTATAAGTTTTGAATGTATGATAAATGAGTGTATGCCAAACAATTTTCTAACATATAAAGTTCTGCTGTAAAGGGTAGACCCATTCACTAGCACTTACAAGGGGCAATAATGGGACAGTACGTTTAATTCGTGATTAGCTTTACTTTGGTAAGAAAAAGCGCTTAACTCTCCATAATTATGTATTTACATTATTTACAAAATTCCAAATATACAGAATGTGCTTAGTATGTAGAAGAGGCAAGATTCAACGTCTCGCCAGCAGCGCGGGCGCGACCAGTGTGGCGAGCGTGGCGAGCTCAGAATAATAACTAGCACAGGGGGTGAGTGCGAGCAGAGTAGCGAGCGAGACGAGAGCGGGGAGTGAGCACGAAGACAGCCGCGAGCCCGCGCCCGCCGCCTGGTCGCGCTGCATCGCCTCCGCGCGATCCTCTGTAACAAACAACACGGGACGTTGTTCACACTTTAAATCAATGGTTCACGCCACACGACGCGAACTCAGCAAACATGCACACTCCCAAACAAAATCATTCTGCGTGAACAAAACTATAGTTGGTAAATATAGTTGGTAGTAACACGTGTATCGATCATTTCGCGCATAACATGCGAAGAGAGGATGTATAAAGCTGAAATTATGGATCTCATCCTTTCTGATCACACGTCACAAATATTCAGAGTTCCCATAAATAGATATTGCCGCATAAAATTCTGGAAAATTGTAAGAAAATACTACTCCACAGAGAACCTCACAATATTCCGAAAATACATTCGAAGTTTAACTTTTAATGATGTATATGAAAGCAACGATGCCAATACAGCTTACACAAGATTTTATGAAATATGTTCTCCCTATTTTACAAACTTTGCTTCCCTGATAAAATTATAACTATACATACTGATAAAAATGTAAAATGGGTATCGCGCGGCATAAAAAGCTGTAGTAAAAAACAAAGAAAACTACTGTGGACATACAGACTAAATCCTGTATTAAAAAATAAAACTAATAAAAAAAAATACTCTTTACAATATAAGAAAGTTATAACACAAAAAGCTCAAAATTATTACTTTATAAAAACTTCGCAGAATAAGTCGAAAGCTACATAGCAAATAGTCAATAGACCTAAAAATAACTCTCCTAAAGAACAAATAATGACCTGTAAGCAATGTGACCTAACCTTTTCAAAACCTACTGACATTGCGAATGCATTTAATAATTATTTTATGGATGAGATTGAGAATAATATAAAAACTGATATGGAATTCGACAATAAATTCGACAATCTGACAAGGCAATCCATGTATATGTAGCCTGTTCTAACAACCGACATTGTTTCGGCTATAGGATCACTTACAAATACAAGTACTGTAGGGTTCGACGGTATGTCAACAAAGGTGATAAAATTTCTAAATGAACTTATAGCACCCGTATTAGCGCTTATTATGAGCCTTAGCATTGCTGACGGTGTTTATCCTGAAGACTTATGTAAAGAAAGTTATTATTAAACCACTTCATAAAAACGATGACAAACCCAATATGAAGAACTATAGGCCCATAGCGTATTTTCTGTTTTCCAAAATTTTCGAAAAAAATATTTATAAGTCTCTGTATTGCTATCTCAATAAATTTAACTTATTATGCAAGGAACAAAATGGCTTTAGAAAGAATACCACGATCAACATGGCTATTTTAGATTTTTTACGTAGCATTTTATTAGCAGTAGACCAAAAAGCTCCAATTTGTGCTATTTACACAGATATGACTAAAGCCTTTTTAAAGATTACGTAAAGCACGACGACTTATTAGACAAACTGCGTAGCTATGGTATTAGAGGTAACATTTTAAAACTATTCGAATCCTATCTCTCCAACAGAATGCAATGTACAGAGATTGCAAGAGTATGTGAAACAAAGTTTGAAGAGAGTTTTTTATCTCATTCGAGATTAATTAAGTTTGGTGTCCCACAGGGTAGTGTCCTTGGGCCACCTCTTTTCTTAATCTATATAAATGATCTGCCAAAGGTGACTCAACATCAAATGGTGATGTTTGCAGACGACAGTACTGCCATAGTGAAAAGTATTGATCGCAATATTTATCAAGATGACATAAATAATACACTATCGGACATAATTAATTGGCTTTACAAAAATAATTTAATTATAAACTTAAAGAAAACCAAAATAATGCACTTTCACCAAACAACTGAAGTACCA
Organism: Agrochola circellaris; assembly: GCA_914767755.1. Taxonomy (NCBI): domain Eukaryota; kingdom Metazoa; phylum Arthropoda; class Insecta; order Lepidoptera; family Noctuidae; genus Agrochola; species Agrochola circellaris. Next base: position 19,222,296 of record OU611854.1, read on the forward strand.
AAAGTAAATATTAGACATAGTAAAGACATTGAAGACGTTAAAGTAGTAAAATTCTTAGGTTTATTCCTTAATAACCAACTTAACTGGAAGGCCCACATAGATGACCTAAGTAAAAAAAAAAATAATCAGCATACGCACTTTTCCAAATTGCTAAATAAAAAAATATGGATGCGCTACTAGTTGCATATCACGGCTTAGTAGCCTCAATTTTGCGATATTTTTTTTTTTGCCTGAGAGATATGGTATTGTTTTTTGGGGCAATTCTACCGATAAAGATATCGTTTTTAAGGCACAAAAATGGTGCATAAGATCAATGTGTAGTCTGAAAGTTGATGATAGCTGTGTACCATTCTTTAAATCGCTGATAATACTTACCCTACCCTTTATTTTTTCTTTTTTTTGAGGGTGGGAAATAATCAAATAACTTCTCCTGCTCTGGGTGGAGGCGCCGTCGACCCGGGCCTGGTCCCTATCGGGCGGCGAGCTACCCATTACTCACCGTCCGCAAGCCCGCGCCTACGGTGGCCGGAAGTCGGCTCGCGACGCCCGTCTCCTGCGGTGATTAGGGGCGCGAGGGCGCGAATCTTGCCTCTCCCTCGCGCGCTCCGCCCCTAATCACCGCAGGAGACGCCCCATCGCGAGCATTACTGCTTCGCAAAAGGAAGTGACGGCCTCCCATGCACTCTCGCTCCGGACCATGGCCTGAACCAGGGCCGGCCGCGAGAGATCGCCGCCGGTCGCCTCCGTGAGGACACGGCGGTGCCCCGCCCAAGCCGGGCAGACCTCCACCGTATGCTCCACCGTGTCCTCCGGGAAAGGGTGCGAATGAAACTTCTCGTTCGAGTTCAGGATAGATTGCTACGCTATCTGACCAGAATCTGAACGAAAGCCTCCATGACTGCCGAGTCGTACTTCTTAGCAATTACTTGAAGGATACTATTAGTGCTGCCCCGCACTCTGCTTAGTAGGGAGGCGGTTCGCTTGCACATTATAGCATGGAAGCCATCAACCCGAGCCTCCACAAACATACCCGGAGCGTTACAAAAGTGGGGCAGCCCTAGCACCTAAATATGATGTTCACTACAGTCTAGTAATTATTCAATACGCTTTAAATACAGTTTTAATATTGTACATTCTAAAATTATTAGTAAAATCATATCAATTCTTACAATAAGCATAGCCCAATTACCATCATATTTTCGATTTCAGCGTTGTTCCCATAGTGAAAGTTGTCCATAATAATGAGTACTGTTGGGTGCAACCAACCATTAAAGTCAATGCAAATGCAAGTATGCAGACAATGTCAATAAAATGCAAGGAATGTCAATGAATGCTCAACGGGAATGAATCCAAATAAAATGCAAGCTGTCCGACTCAAATCACGTCTAATTGAACACTAATTAAATTATGTACAAAAATTCATCATCTAGGCTCCGCCGTGTGTCAATGCACTTCCAAATGTAGGTCGCGATCAAAGTGCACATACGCGAACCTACTAACTAACTTATTGCATCAAAAATACATATTTCAAAACCATGTACTTACACCGTACATATTGCCACCACAAAGAATGGTGACAGTAACTAACTGCAAGACATGTAAACAATTACAGACCGTAGAAAAACCAATTTATAAATGCAGAGCAGTAATAAATGTAAAATGTAAACTAAAATCATTAATAAGTAAGAATGTAAACTAAATTAATATAATATGTAAAAATGTAAACTAAAATCTATAAATAGAATGTCACACTTAATTAGCACACGTCGCTATGTCTATCAGTGTCAAATTTCACTTCACTACAGGAGGGGTTAACCTTTGTCACCGTATTCACGTCACTATGCACTTTCGATTCCCGTTTGTTGATCTTGCTGTACCCGTCTTCGATGTCATCTTCTTCTTCTCGTCTTCCTCTTCTCTCATCTTGAGGACCCTCCCCCTGTCTTTTGGTTGTCATCTTTCGCCAATAATACACCGATGTTACAAATAGTGCAATGCTAATAATGACCACATAGATCGCGATGTAGTGATGAACTTCATGGGGAGATAGGGTTTCTAACTTCGATTGTTCTTTAATCGAGCGCAGTTCATTATCAATCTTCTTGAAAGACTCTTCGTGATTTTCAATGTGTAAAGACGAGTTACGAACCGAGGTGTTTATGATATTATTAATGGGTGAAATCGTGGGTATTATCATGGCATATGGTTCATTAACAAAAATGTCGCTTGTGTGTTCCATATATGCGTGAAGCATGAATGAATCACCTTGCAGGTTACAACCTCGTTTGAGTGTTATCAGACCCGAGTGACGTAGCGTCTCCGATGTCATTTGAGCTCCGCACACTAGTTGCACTTCGCACGTGTCACAACAATAATAAAACCATGTGTTTTGCTTATGTAATTTTACCCACTTGTCAGCGCATACTTTTATTTCGATATGACAATATGCACTATGTTCTTCGTTGTCTCGAATCAGCTGTACTTCGCAAATAGACTTACGCCGATCGCCAGTGCTGTATATAGGATGATTTATTTTGCAAATCAAGGTTTTATCATGGATCTTTTGGCATTCTTGAATATCGGATTGTTCTAGGGGTATAAACGAGTATTGGTTAGCGTTAAATGCAATTAATTCAGAATTGGGCATAACGTACATCACCCGAGTAGCGTCAATTCGTTGAGGGATGCTGATTAGTTTATTTAGCTCGTATAATGCATCATTTAAGATCGGTATTTTTATTTCCATCAATAGGTATTGCTGTGTAATGCGTGCATGTATTCTGAACAGTCTGTAGATTTCTCTTACGTCATTCTGTACTTCGGGTAGTGCAGAGTCGCGAGGTAGTTGTCGAGCTATTTTATCTAATTCACCTTGTAATTGGTTTGGTGATAATAGGTGTACGTCAATATGTCCCTGGTACATATTTGTCAATGTGTTGATAAGGGTTTGTTGGATGTCCTTTAAATTTTGAGCCAATCTTTCGGCAGCCATTGCCGATGTTATTATGTAGAAGGCATTTGCAGTGTCAGCTTTATCTTTAAAGGAACTATTTTTCTAAAGTACTAAGATGCTGGTTTATCAGAGTAAACTGCTTTATCATTGTTGCTTCGTTGCGCTTTACAATGTTATGCTCGGTTTCCAGAATACTAGTCTGGTTTTTTAGTAACTGTAGCAAGTGTTTTTCGTTGTGCTTAATTGTATTAATGTCGAGTTCGTATTTGTCTGCAAAACGCTGATCTAGTACGCCAAATAAGGAGTTTGCAACATATCCCACTCCGTCAATTAATCCCCTCTTAAACCTGTGTTGAATTAATCGCTGGGATTTCAGTAATTCGTTGTAGTAGATTAGTTCATTTGTGGTTTGGACAAGTTGGTTGATTAAGACATGAAATTGCATCAACCACTCATCACAACGAAATTGTTTTATGTGTGACACGAATTGTTGCAGTGTATCGACGTTTCGCCAGTAATTCGTCATCTATACTTATAATAAATCTGTAGAGAGGTCAATTCTGTACATGATATATATTTTCAAAATAACTATCCGGGGGTAATTAGTGATCGATACTGATGCCAAAAATGCAATCAATAAAATTTTTGTCTGTCTGTCTGTATGTTCCTTATAGAAACAAAAACTACTCGACGGATTTTAACGAAACTTGGTACAATTATTCTTCATACTCCTGAGGAGGTTATAGTATACTTTTCATCACGCTACAATCAATAGGAGCGGAGCAGAGAAGGGAAATGTTGGGAAAACGGGAGAAGTTGCTCCATTTTTTAAGCTTCCGTCGCGTGTGCAGCCTTAATGGTTAAAGCTACATAGAAATCATTTATGACGGAAATGTTCTACATAAAATTATCGAAAAAATATCCCACAACAGCATATGTCTATCTTTTTTGGTTGACTCACAATAACACGTGTAACTCCCGATAGCTTAGCAGTTTGGAGCTTTCTGATTATATTTGTTTACTCTTACGTTTATAATACTCTCACTCATCCCTAATTAAAAGAAGTTAATATTATTACCTATTCAATAAAAAAAGAATCATAGTAATCGGTATAGAAACACCAAACTTATAGGTACATGAAATACGCTAATAAGCCATCGCGCCGTCGCGCGTGAATACTGAATCATGCCTTAAGGATTATTTAAAACATTACTAAAAAAATATTATTATTTTATTATTTAAAACAATTATTTAAGCATATTTTAAATTTTCGTAAAAGTTGTGATATTTCTCCGGAATTACTCCACTTTGACACATGTTAATTAAATCTTTATATTTATCACGACTGATAGAATCTAGAATCTAGATATCCCCATTATAAGCCTGCTTGATTTGAAATTCACGAACCAGCCTTCCAGTGTTTCGGTTACCAGATCTCAATACTATTATAGTTTTCGGTTCATCTTCAAAATTATACTTATATTCAATCCTATCATAGTGCTGTGCATGTACCGTCACCTCTCTTAAGCGAGTCCACTGGATTTTCTCATTGTCACTGTTTTTCAACCAATTTTTATTTGCTAACAGAGATTTAAAGTCAAATATGTCAGAGGTTGTCATCTCTTTTACTACATAAGGTTTACCCTCAGCTTTAGCCCAGCGAACAAGACAGTACCATTCTTCTGGAACATAGATCAGCCTGCGTTCACTAGCGCGCTCAATGGTAGAATGGACACTATCACCCTCGTTTTGGGTGTGACCCTTCTCCATGAAACGATGGGTGATTGTGACTCCAAATTCTTTCGCAGCTATAAGGTAAAGGGCAAAAACAATGCGGTTTCTGTTTTGCCCCGCACAATTATCTAACCAGAAACGGAATGTTTTTACTCGCTAACTCGTATATGGTGAAGTTAAGTGTAGATAATTTTCTTTTATAGTAAAAAACACTTACGTCTCCGTGTGGTGTAATTAAAACTTTTTCAAAGTCGAAAGTTGCTGCAACAACCTCTTCATTTAATATCGCTTCATTTTTGTCTTGCTGTTTTAAGCGACGCGCGGTTTTTTTTGGCAGATTGATGTTTTAAAAATGCAGATTTTTCTTCTTCTGTAGGAATTTCTTTATTAAAATAGACGTGACAGACATCACATAGATCTTTCTTAGGCTTATGAAAGCCTATGTTGAAATTTGTATTAAGAATATCACGATATTGTCGTTTTGTTGATGCTTTGCTGCTATATTTGTCACTGTCAAACCATTCACAATACAAATTAAACATACGAGATGCACTTTTCACATCCTCCAAGTATAATTTCTTTGAATTGTTCCTGATGTAATGGGACTCCACCAAAGAAAATGATTTGACGTGATCACATACGCTTCTGATCATCTCTTCATCTATTACACTATTTCTATGTATATATTTTCCTCGTTTATCCTCCGATACCGTTATTTCTCCATCATATTTCTTCCACGACGTAGACACGATTCGCTCTCCCGTAGAAATTGTATTCAAGAACATGGTCTTACATACCTTTGTTTTTTGTTTATCCTCGGTAGGAAGAAAATAGTTAAAAGTATTTTTACGATCATGTTTAGTTACTTCGGTTGTTTGACGACGTTTTGGTACTTTTTGCGTATACATAATAACGAATTGCCATTGCTTTTGACGGTCTCCGAGATTCCAAATTTTTTTGAAAATTGTCTTACGCTGACTCTCACTGAATTTCGTGAAACATTTCGTTCGACACTTTTCATTACATGGATCTTTTAACTGCTTTTCTTGTACTTGTTTTCCTCTGTGATTTGTAAAACTCTTTCCCTGATTTTTTAAAGTCTTTCTCTTATTTACCACCCAATTTTCTTTATGTATGAGTCTTTTCTTGCCTTTATCAGTTTTAAAAGTAGACTGGCGACTTTGTTTAGTAGAAGTGGGAGTATTAATACTTGTAAAGGAAGTCACAGAAGGTGTGGGTAAGTTTCCATATAAGTCGTCGTTGGTCAAGATTGGTGGCGGTGGTGCCATGTCTTCTGAAACTGCGAACTCACTTTGAGGAGTGGCACTGAAGGCGTCATTGTTAATTTCATGAGAAGATGGGGACGGCATTGGGGTTTCTGATATTTTTTCATGGTCAACAGCAACATTACATTCAGTAGGAATTTCAAAATAATTAGATGTCGAAACAGTGGGTTCATTTTTTTCTGTTTCCGGAGTTTCATGTTCATTGAAAACGTCACCAAGCATTTCATTCAATTTATTGAACTGATCTTGAAAACCACTTGGTAGTGGAGATTCTCTATTAACTGAAAAAAAAAAGTTAGATAAGCAATTTAAAAAAAAAGTAAATTTTTGTGTATCTTGTAGTGCGAAAATATTATTTGACAAGAACCAAACCAGTGTAGATGAAATAAAAGCGTCAAAATGCATTTTTATAACAACAATTCAAATTCAAAATATTTTTATTTCACATAAACCTACAAGGGCACTTATGAAACGTCAGAAGCTAGGTGCACGGTTCCAATTGGTCGTTTCCTATGGAGAAGAGCCGGCAAGAAACTCCACGGTTACTCTTTCAAGTAACACATCCGACAAATTGAACATAAATTAAAACAACCAAAAAAGTAGGATCTGGTACTACCGACATTCTTTATCTCACAAAAAACGATTAACAATGTTGGATGTGGTACTACCGACATATTTTACTCCTTAAAAGACAGTTAACAATGTCGGTTATGTCACTTCCTACAATTTTAACCGAACTAATTACAACACTTACTTACATAAGTAGGTATTGTAATTAGTTTATTTTTAAATAATTAGTATCATGTTCGTAAAGCTATTTTAGTAATAAAATAATAATGAATATTTACCGGTTTCTTCATCTTCGTCTGCAGTCGAAATATTTATATCAACACTCTCGTGTTTGTTCAGGTTTTTCATTGGCTAGTTTTATTAAGCGGGCGGACCTTAAGCGGGCGGACATTGTAAACATTATTCATAATAATTATTACTTACGATCAACAAATTATAATTAATTATCTTTAGCATCACACAACGTGCTATCGCCCGTGTAACATGGCCCGTACTGGCACAACCGCACGGACTGCCGCCCCTCGCGCCCCGCAAACGATGTCGCGAGTTGACATCCGTCATTGTTAACTGGCGGTCGTGACAAGATCCGACAATATTAACGTGGCTATTTTAAAAATTACCCGTAAAACATTTTTTTTTGTGGCAGCTAATAAAAGAAGAGTCTTTTTAAAAGTGATTAATGATATAAAAAGAAAATGGCAAAAATGCATATACGACAATGTTAATAGGGATAGGCGATTTATGTAAAGCCTTTTTAACTGCGCGATGTCCTCCCACAATCCACAATCTTTGTCGTAGATATGTGAGAGTTAGTTTGGGACCTCCATGTAATGTCCTTTTGTGTGCTTGCCAAATCAGTAATTCTGTCAGTTTGTGTTCATGTGGTACCAACATTGGGTGTTTGGTGTTATCATTTAAATTTGAGTTATGTAACCTTCCCCCCACTCGTAGAATGTCATACTTGTCAAGAAATGGGTTTAAACTCAGGAGGTTACTTCTGGTGCTCACGCCTTTATTTTCCTTCAATCTCATAATCTCGTCCTTGAAGGCATGCAGTTGAATTTCTTTTAGTATGAGGTTTTCGGCGCTTTGTATTTCTGTTGATGTCAAATAAGCAGTTGTATTTGTTTTGATAATTGAGCAGCTGTTAATGAAACGTTTCATCCACGCTATGACCCTTGTAATGCGAGTCATATCGCTGTGCCTGTCTAATAACTCAATTACAATCGAAGAAGGTTCACGTTTCACAATACACGCTTTCATTTGGTTTTGTTTTGATTCGCATGTTGTCGGTGTGATTGCAACTTTGTCAGCTGTTTTTTCATTGTAATTTTTCACCCATTCTGGCCCTTGCCACCACAACGGATGTTGTAGCAATTGGGAACAACTAATGCCACGTGATGCACAGTCTGCAGCGTTGTCCTCTGATTTGACGTAACTCCAGTGTTGTTCTGGTATAACTTCACGCACTTGCTGTACTCTGTTGCACACAAACGATTTCCATTTTGTGACGTCACCATGCAGCCAGCCTAATACAATCATCGAATCCGTCCAAGCGTGTTTTTGTCAACTTTTTCCCATTTGAAAGATTTTACGACCTTTTCCATCAGACGTGAAAGTAGTACAGCTCCACATAGTTCAAGCCGTGGTAATGTTATTTTTTTATTGATTGGTGATAGTCTGGACTTTGCAGCTATAAGTCTACTCACGGGCTCGTTTTTGTAATCTAATGTCAGTAGGTAAATAGCGCACGCGTACGCCTTTTCTGACACGTCGCAGAACCCATGGACTTGGAAAGGTTTTGTAGTATCCCCCAGCCATCTCGGTATCTCAATTTTGATTATGTTATGCAAGTCACTTGTAAGTTTCTTCCATTCTTCTTGTACGCTGATAGGTAAGGTTTCATCCCAATCACATCCTGATAGCCAAACGTTTTGAAACATCAGTTTTGCTTTTACTGTCAGTGGTGTAAGCCAGCCAAGTGGGTCGAAGATTTTAGATATTTCGGACAGTAGCTTTCTTTTTGTCAGTTGTTTATTATTGTCCGAACTTATTTTGTTTGTGAATGTAAATGTGTCAGTTGTAGGATTCCATTGTACACCCAGGGTTTTTGTAGTTCCGTCGTTTGTAAAGTGCATGGTAGTCTGGTTAAGGTCTGATGATGATAAGCTTTCGATCAAGGTCAGGTCGTTGCTTGACCACTTCCGCAACGTTAAACCAGCTCCTTTCAGCATGTTGATGAGTTGTTTTTGGATTTCTTGAGCTCGCTCGATAGAATTGCTACCACTTAGTACGTCATCAACATACATCTTGTTTGTAACGACATCTGCTGCTAACGGATATTTCTTTGCGTCATCTTTAGCTAGCTGCTTTAGTGTTCGAAGCGCTAGAAATGGTGCCGCCTTAGTACCATAAGTCACTGTGCATAACTGGTACTCCTTTAATGGACCTTGGTTTGGTTCTCTCCACATTATTTTCTGCAAATGTTGATCTTCTTCTTGTACTAGGATCATACGATACATCTTCTCACAGTCTGCTGTAAACACATACTTGTATAGCCGCCATCCCAGTAGTAGTGTCATTAGGTCTTGATGAAGCTTAGGACCACACTCCATCAAGTCGTTCAAGCTGTAACCCGTGTCAGTCTTCTGCGAGGCGTTGAAAACCACTCTGAGTTTCGTTGTCACTGAGTCCTGTTTAAGGACTGCATGATGAGGTAAGTAGCATGTTGAGTTGTTGTCATTCTTACTCTCTTTCATATGTCCCATCTCCAAATATTCTTGCATGAAATTAACGTAGCTTTCTGATAATTTGTCATCCCTGGTTAGTCGCCTTTCTAATTCCATGAATTGTGCTACTGCACGTGGTTTTGATTTGCCCAACAACTGATTAAAATTAGGCTTCATCGGCAAACGAACTGCATATTTGCCATTTCGTAAGCGCTTTGTTGTTGCAATATAAAACTCCTCGCAAAATCTCTCTTGTGTCGTCATTGAATTGCATGTATCTCCGTGATGTCTTCCACTTCCCAATAATTTGTCAAATCATCAACTTGATTTATGACGACGTTGCAGTTTAATGTCTTGTTGACGTTGCCTGACAGAATCCACCCTAAATGTGTCTGTTGAGCCATAGGTTCGTTAACCTCTCCCTTAGCCAGACCATTCATCAGGATTTCAGAAAATACGTGTGCATCTAGGAGTATGTCAATGGGCCTAGCTATGTTGTAGTCTGGATCGGCTAGTGTAATGTCTGTCACGTGAGCCCAAGGCTTCTTTGCGAATGTAACGTTAGGCAGATTATTTACCACCCTTGTCATGACTAATGCTTCCGTTGTAAAATGGAATTTACGAGACCGGTTTGATGAACCTTTATTAGGTTGCGAATAGGTTGGCTTATGATTTCTATTCAATGGATATGGCGCATTATTGAATTGAGGTTTTTGTGCAGGTTTATTGCTGTTTTCTGGCTTTTTCCTATGCAAAGGTTCTAATGCCATGAATTTGTTTTCAACGAAGTCCATAAAATGATTAAATGTAGGTATCTCTCGCGGATCTGACCTGGACTGCATGTATTCCGAATAGGTTTCGGCGTCAAGTTTTTCGCATAAAACGTAAACCAGTACAGGGTCCCAAGAGCTTGTATCTAGGCCCAAGTTATGTATAGCGTTTATGGTTTCATTGCTAGTGTCATATAATCGCTTAAGGTCATGTGCAGATTGGTTTTGTAAATTAGGTTGACGCATAAATACTTGAAAATTCCTGGTGAATAGCAGAAATTTATTATTATATCCATGGTTCAATATTTCCCAGCACGTGTCGTAATTTTCGGGTGCAATGTGTAAATGCTGTACGAGCTTTTCCGCTTCACCGCGCAACCTTCCTTTAAGATGTTGCATTTTTTGGGTTTTAGCAATAGCGGGGTTATTATGAATCGCTAATACGTACAGATCCATGAAAGTAGGCCATGATATATAATTTCCGTTAAAACTTGGTATGTCAATTTTAGGTAAAGTTTGTTGTTGATGCACAGAGGCGTTTAGGTTCATGTTTAACGTCCGTTTTACTTTTGAAAATGCCATTTCATGACGACAAAAATCGTCATAATACTCGTTAGGTATGCCTTCTAGTATACCATCAATCTGTAAATGTAACTTGTCAATTGCCGCCCACCGAGACTCTAAAGTCTTTAACATATCCTCAATCTCCCATTTTTCCTTAACGTCGTCAATGTTCCTACTCGCCACTAACCTATTAAAAGCACGGAAATTAGCTTGTTGCAACTGCTGTAACTCGAGTAGCTTCTCCTCCGCTTTTGGGAATTTATCGAAAAGGGTCTTGTCAAACTCAACGCTTAACTTACTCTGGCCGGCGTTGGTAGATCTGCTCTGAGGCTTGATCTCGTATGCTGCCACCTCCTGACGAGCTCCTTGGTACCAACTTTTGATTACCTCATAAATGTTATTTTTGAAATATTTATGAGTTTTATCATCTACTGTGCTCAGCTCCTGGTTCTTCTATTCACATTCCGCCCATAACTGATCCAATCGCTCAAGCCTTTGTCGAATGTAATCGGGGGTCTTCCTGCTCGCTGAATCTTTCTTAAAATTAGAATGAATTCTCTTCACCTCCTCGAGAACCTCAGCTTGACGCGCGATTAAAGCTTCCATTGTCAAAGGGGTAAGTAAAAAAGGAACGATCTTACTTGAACTTCAGGAACTCTCCCTTCTTCCGTAATGCCAAGCGTCGCTCTGGAACCTGGATTGCTGCTACCTTCACGAATGCTCCTGTACGGCAACACACGTGGCACGGTATGACGCGGCACGACACAGCTCACACGCGACGTATTACTGCCCGATGTATCGGACTGTACGGTACTTGCAAAGGTTTCGAAGGACCAAAAAAACTTATGTTGGGTGCAACCAAACATTAAAGTCAATGCAAATGCAAGTATGCTGACAATGTCAATAAAATGCAAGGAATGTCAATGAATGCTCAACGGGAATGAATCCAAATAAAATGTAAGTTGTCCGACTCAAATCACGTCTAATTGAACACTAATTAAATTATGTACAAAAATTCGTCATCTAGGCTCCGCCGTGTGTCAATGCACTTCCAAGTGTAGGTCGCGATCAAAGTGCACATACGCGAACCTACTAACTAACTTATTGCATCAAAAATACACATTTCAAAACCATGTACTTACACCGTACAAGTACAATGACCCCTTAAGAGGTTTAGAGTAAACAAAAATTAAGGATGTATATAAAATAATAAACATGAACCAAGAGCAAGGAACTATATGCAATGACGTTCTTTAATATAAGAGGGGGTTGTAGGATTAAACAGAATACTGTAGAGCTGAAATAAGAAACGAGAATTCCGGCTAAGACGTATGGAAAGCCACTTGAGCTTTGTACGAAATTCAGAAATGTGATCATATTTGCGCAGGCCAAATATAAATCTTATGTAAAAGTTTTGAAGTCGCTCAAGTTTATCTATGTAGTTGTGCCTCAGTGAGATCGAGATAACTGACATCAGCGTAGTCAAGGATGGGAAGTAAAAGGGACTGTGCAAGCGCAGTTTTAGTGGCAGTTGGAAGAAAGTTCCGCAATAGTCTCAGGGACTTACCAGATGCAAAAATTTTGCGACTTACGTCCTGTAGCTGGGGACCCCAAAAAAGATATTCTGGACTTATTTATTTATTTATTTATTTTATTTAATGCACAATGTACACAACCAATTTTACACGCTAAGCTTAGACTAGTGAGTACATGACCCTGTTAGGGCGCAGCAAGATAACTTAAAACTAATATTGCAGAAGAGGTATCTAGATTTATCCAATATCACATAAATATCATTAAGAATTAAATATTAAATTAATTAAATTTATATCTTTTTTTTTTTTTTTTTTGAGGGTGGGAAATTATCAAATAACTTCTCCCGCTCTGGGTGGAGCGGGAGGGCGTGTCAGACTTTTACTGACTAAAACCCACCCGTGTTCCTTCCGTTGCCTGTGTGCCGAGGTCGCGATATCCCTTTCAGACAAACCCGCGACCCCGGCAGGCATTGGCCCTTCCGGACCCCGTCAGTTGGTGCTGACATCTCTTTGAGGCGCGCGTGGAACACAACGCGCCGTCGACCCGGGCCTGGTCCCTATCGGACGGCGAGCTACCCATTGCTCACCGTCCGCAAGCCCGCGCCTACGGTGGCCGGAAGTCGGCTCGCGACTCCCGACGCCCGGGGCGTCTCCTGCGGCGACTAGGGGCGCGAGGGGGCGCATTTTGCCTCTCCCTCACGCGCTCCGCCTCCTCCTTCGCGAGCATTACTGCTTCGCAGAAGGAGGTGACGGCCTCCCATGCACTCTCGCTCCGGACCATGGCCTGAACCAGGGCCGGACGCGAGAGATCGCCGCCGCCGATCGCCTCCGTGAGGACACGGCGGTGCTCCGCCCAAGCTGGGCAGACCTCCACCGTATGCTCCACCGTGTCCTCCGGGCGATCCACACAGTGGTGACACCCGGGCGTTTCCTCCCGCTTTATCCTGAACAGGAACCTCCCGAAACAACCATGTCCGGTGAGGACCTGTGTCAGGCGGAAGGTGAGGACGCCGTGGCGCCTCTCTAGCCACTCCTCAAAGAGGGGACTTATCGCCACAATTGTGGCGTGCAAAATTTATATCTAACATTTCATTTCATTTACTTAATGATTGTATGTAGGTGATAGTTGTACTGTTGTACCACACTTTTGCATGTTACCTTTAGCATAAAACCAGTGTAAACAGTTGTTTACACTGGCAAAAAACGAAGATTCAAAACCAAAGGCACTGACTTCCGAAATTAAAGTTATTTTTCACTTTGTAGTGTTGTTTTTTGGAAGTCGGTTGTTTTTTGTCTAACATTGAAGGTAGAAATAAGCTCAGCGCTCTAGGGTAATGAGTGCTAATGAGTCCAACCGTTATTGATCAGTGGGGAGTTGGAGATATCCTGTCGCATCATCATTTAAATAAATATTTTATTTTATCTGTGTACCTACAATAGAACTGTTTTGCATTAAAACAAAACAGTTATTATGTTATGAAAAACATAACATTTGATTTGAAGAAGCTGTCTTAAATTTTACCGATAATAAGCATAAAACGTACTTACGGGTGCCAAAAGTTACCTGTGGAGCTTTCACTCACGCAGGAATCGCGGCTGCCAGCTCGATCTGTCACTCATGACAAGTGTCAATCATAGAAGTCTTCAAAAATTCAACAGCAAGCCAATTGCTCAAATGTTATGTTTTTCATAACATAATAACTGTTTTGTTTTAATGCAAAACAGTTCTATTATGTTTCTTCAAAACATAACATTTGATTTGAAGACCTGTTTGGTATCTGCTGGTGAAAGAGTACCCGAAAGATGTAGACGCTATGTGAATTAAATATTATATGGAACGAACGAATATTTCAGTCTGTATTAATTAAATGTTCCAATAAAACAATTAAGTGTTTTCAATATATTTATCTTAGTAGATGCAGAAATGAACACATCTTCCTTATGATGTTAAAGATTAATGGCAAATTTATTTGCCTTATTTAAGGTGAATATAAATTATAAGGCTACAGTATGCTGATAATAGAAAATCAATGGGACTAAACTGAATAATAATCTCATCAATAAAGGAGAATTGGATCACTCATATCCTTAATTAATATAAGTTTAGTTACTTACTTGGAAATTATGAGATCAATCAAATGTACAGACATTTTGTAAGCAATTTTATAAAGATGTGGAAACACAAACTCAATGTCATACATACATGACAAAGTTAAAATTTCGTTGAAACTGAAATTTAATTAGGGCCTTTTATTAAAATGGTCAATAGGTTAGTCAAGTGGTGATGCATGTAAATGAAGTCTCATCATTTGTTAATTAAATTAACTTGAAATGTGAATCATGTACACAAACATAATTTTAATATTTTCTTAGGGGATTAAAAATTATCATATAATAAATCCTCTTCCTCTCTCACAGAGAGACCCTTTGTCCACTCAGTGGGAACATAATAGCCTGAGCATTATAATAATAATAATTCTTTATTTTTTGGACAACATACATACTCGTACATTATACATTCTCTTGAGAGGTAGCCCTCTCTTTTACTACTTTACGAAAGTAATTTTTCTGTCTCTAGCGGCTCTTCCAGTTTCATTTCATCTGATAATCTATTTTCCAGCCAGCCTCCCGAAGGCTACCACAGACCTTATACTTCCTAGAGGCTCCTCAATCTTAGTTTGTTTAAAAATGAATCTAGTCCATTCTAAGGAGAGGCAGTGTTGTCTTTCAAGGCAAGCTTAACCACACCTGTTATTGCAAACCAAAATCAACAAGGATTATGGTAGCTTTTAAGTAAACATCTTGATTGTCAGTGTCTTTGAACCCTATTTTGGCCACACTATTATTAAAAATCTTGAAAGTTGTGAGATGTCTTATATTATTAGGTTAAGCATGTAAATCTACGCCAAGCAAGGGGTATCTTTTTATCCCATATGGGTGCCTGGGTAATGCTTTTGAAACTTACAAATGGACAAAATCTGTTTAGATGCAATCAGGTTATTAAGGGCTAATGCCATGCAATCTACACTATGACATACACCTCTGAATAGGAGCTTTATAAGTAAGTAGTATGGATTATCTCCAAATAAATTTTAGCAAGTACCTTGTTCCTCTATCGACCACTGCCCCTTGCAACCTGACTGCCCCCCTCCCCCAACTTTCCAAGCTAGGAGTTGCAGCTTGTCAGGTCTAAGAGGTTCTTACATGGATCCTGTACTGGTACTGGGTCTAGTATGGGGCGATTTATATATAGTACGTCCCCATCCCATTACCGAGTTCAGATGGCTGAACACTCGGTCTTAAATTGGGCGAAGAGAGAACACCCATGCTAGTCAATGCTGTCACCTCTGACTAAAAGCATCGTAGAAGCATCGCAGAAGCTTGCCAAGCCATCGTTTGAGTCTCATGTGACGTACTGTCGCACAACGGCCGACTTATCTTACACGAAAAGGTCGTAAACGTCGAGGACGCCCCACTTTGAAACATGGCCTCCGAGGCCTGGGGCCTGGAGCAACAGGAGCCAATCAGGCTGGTCTGTTCTTAAAAGCGGTCGGCTAAGCCGTTATAACACTTAACCTCCCCGGGAGGTAAACCGCTGACAGAGTGATGTTAAGCTAACTTCGTCGTTTTGCAAGATAGGTTCAGGAGAGCTAGGAAAATGTATCCCTCGCTCATCCTTGAATGTACGACAAATGGTCTGTTGTCGGAATGAATTAAATTACTAGAATATTTGCACTCTGAAGACTGGCTTTTGTGGCTGCTTATTACTGCGTATATGGCAAACATCTCTCGCAAATTCGAGTGCCATTTTTTTTCTGGTTTGTTCAAGTTCCTGACAAGAGTAGAATACTCTTTATAATTTACACCATACGAATTAAAGATATAAATGTAGAAATTGTACATATGGTGACACAATGGGCGGTATTATCACTAAAAGCATCTTCAACAGCTACCCTTCATTCATTAATAAAACATTGCTTCCATTTTACTTTTCAATTGTCATCATCTTACTTGAGTATAAACAATAGGCTATTTGATTATAATATCATAATATTAGAAAACCACATAGATTAATATTATGCGTTTAATAAAAATTTGCAGAATTTTCTGAAACTAGAATTGTTCTGAATATTAATATTTTCGGTCTTTGACTTAGCAATAGAAATTTGTGGAATTTGCTAAAAATAGAATTGTTCTGAATATTATTAATTTATTTATTCGACTTCTTGTTAGGATCTTATCATTCCCGAGCTTTTACATGGTTCTTTAGACGGCCTGAATCTTGTCAACAATATGAATCTAGGCCTAGTTATTCTTGCTATGATCCTGTTTATCATGTCTTTTAATATAAAAGAACTAATTCTTATAAAACCAGCTTTAACTAAATATACATATTGTGAGTTTTAAATTGTTTAGTGGCTGTATTTGTTACATTTCTAATTTTGATAGAGCAAGCTAGGTCCTGATGATCATAACTATAAGATTTTCTTAATTATTACAAAATACAGCAAAGAAAAATACAGTATTAACATTATAAATTATAATGTTGTTTAAATATTTAGTATTTCCTAATAGTTATAGAACTTAATGTCATATTTAATTAGTAATTTTAATGTTCTGAATGCAAATTAGAGTTCATAAGAGGTGCTGAACCTCTTTAATGTAACAACTGCATACCACATGAGAGTATTGCACTCTATTTTAATTTAAATACACTTCTGGATGGGTGTGTCCGGACTATTTCCAAAATGGAAAGTAGGATACTATCTCAGTGGGTAGGTTGCTGCCCAATTAACAAGTCCCTGTGGACGTTGCTTTAGCAGCTAGCTCCATCTGCACTAGACCTATATTAGAGATCCCAGCCAAAACCCCCTCCGCAGGGGCTAAATAGTCTTTAGTTTTATTTAGTGGCATAAGTACTCAATTACTTCTAATTCAGTGTGTGAAACACATGGGCTGGGTGAGCATACCTACAGGTCTTCTTATAACGGATTGTTTTATAAGATGGGATGTCAAAATAAAAATAAAACTGCTTGAGTAGTTTTGCCTCCTCAAGACAATCTGTATTTGCGTTAGGAATTACCTAATCACAATATTTTACACTGAAACCTTTAAGTTGTAGTGTTTCAAGTCTCTTTAGACATGACCGGATTGTTTAGAAAACAACAATGCGCTTCTGAAGTAGATACTAGCAAGAAGCAATTTAGAAGTTTGTTGATAGTGTTTCTGAGTAAGATTAGTGATATAATGTAGAAATTGTGTCATTGTTAACAGATTTAACACTTACTTGTCTACTCGTTCAATTGTAAATGCGTGGGCCCGACTTACAGGAAATCGTTTCGATCTCTTTGCCGTTGTTCGGCAGTGGGAATAGGTGCCTTCTTCCTCCGAGGATGAAGAGCATTCTTCACCACTATCGCACTTAGGAGAATCCGCAGGCACCGGACAATTTAGATTTAATGTGACCTTTCGATCTCCATTTCGGCATTTCGCTGGCTCAACTATCAGCGTAACACTATATATCACTTACCACAAGCACTATTATTCACTTTCTATAAGTTTTTTCTGAAACTTTACAATTTTCTTTAAAGAAAATTATCGAAAGAAAAATTTTCCGTACGTTGGCGGCAAAATTTTTAGACGCTATGATTGACACTTGTCATGAGTGACAGATCGAGCTGGCAGCCGCGATTCCTGCGTGAGTGAAAGCTCCACAGGTAACTTTTGGCACCCGTAAGTACGTTTTATGCTTATTATCGGTAAAATTTAAGACAGCTTCTTCAAATCAAATGTTATGTTTTGAAGAAACATAATAAAAGAATTTATTTGGCAATAAATACATAGTTTTATTTATTTTAATCCCAATTCAATACCAACAAGTAGGTAAATATACATAATATTATGGGTATTGAGGATAGACACCAAAATACGGAATAAAAAATGATAAAAATATAATTTTATGTGTTCAATACACAGAATAAGAATGCTTTGTGATTAAATAAAAAATGTTAAGCATTTATTTAATATATATATACAATAGGTGCTTTACGTTTTCGTAACACAAATATAAATATTTAAAAAAAACTGCAGAATCTGATCTCTGGTCAACAACATATTTAATATTTAACTAATTTCACAAAGGCCTACCACCAATTAGTACAATTGCTCACTCACAGATGGCGTTATAATAAAGAAAAATCCCCGGTGTTTAAACCTGATTTTGACCAGTTTTCGCAAGTTTGTCAGAAACTTGCGAAAACTGGTCAAAATCAGGTTTAATGATTGACCAGTTTTCGCAAGTTTCTGACGCCTGAAACTTATTTATTGATAAACTATAAATAATAATAATAATAATAAGTCGCATAGTACGGAAATTCCTACAATTAGATTTAGACAACAATTTCAATGCAGTACATAACCCTAATCTATCTACTCAAACTTAAAATCTCACCTTGGTTTACACCCGTGAGATTTTAATAAAATACCAGGTTCTACGAACCTGAGAAAATAAATTTAAAAAACAAAATAATAATAATAACCCCACCGCCGTATCTCTACGTTGACGTCGTGGTGGGGCTTGCGCGCTCCAAACTCTAGGTCTTTGCCGGTAGAGTTTACTTTGCCGGAACAGGTCTAGGATGAGGAGCCAGACCAAGAGAGATACAGAAACCCGCAGGGCAGCATGTGGCGAGCTGTTGGGCAGTAGCGACCCCACGGACCCTATCTCCCGGGAGAAATCTTGTTCCTCATCTCTGGCTTGCCTTTATTGGCCGGCTGGAGTGAACACTGACGAGGAACAGAGCTCCCACCTCATTCTTGCCTTAATTGGCCGGCTTGAGTGGAGATTCGCAAGAGCAAACGTGCTCGGAGGAAGGAAGTATTTCAGTAAGTGCTCGTAGGGATCTTGACCATCTTCCGGGCTCTGGGATTGTTCTGAAAGCCGTGGAATACCTCTCCACTCCTCAAGCACCTCAGGACGTGTTGCCCCCTTGTCGCTACGTCACTATGTGCTAGCGACAGTTTCCGGGGGCCCATTATTGAGTGTGCAAGTCACCCCCTGCCATTTTATCCGTGTACATATAAGACATTGATCAGGCAGGGGCCATAGTCCTTCCATAGTTCCAGGTCACCAGTCAACTTTAGCCACCCAAACCCATAGTCCAATATCTTTATGTTTCCATTTCCTGCAATAGTCCTACGCCAACCGTGGGTTGTCCTTGGGTGCACTTGCATAGTGCACACAGGGATAATCGTCGGTTGGTGCCTCATTTCATTAAAACGCCTAACGGGCCTCTGCGAGTTGGCTTCGGCCCCTCGTACGCCTTCCAAAGGTCCGGGACCCCAGGGTCCCGAGAAATGTCAAAGACGAAAATAATAATAATAATAATCATTTATTTGCTTTGAAAGTAGGTACATAAATAAAGGTGTTTACATAATGTTGAGATCCTTGTACAATCTACCAATTAGGCATGCAAATTATAGAATTTAAAACTAGGTTAATGCGAATAATAATTAAAAAAAAAAAATACAATATCAATAATTAAATCTAAAGAGTAGGGTCATTTAAAAAATCATTAATTGAATAATAACACTTATCAAGTAATAGGGCTGTCAGTTTCTTTTTAAACATTTGGATTGGGTGATTTTTAATAATATTCGGTATTTTGTTATAAATGGTAGGACCCATGCCGAAAACACTTTTCGTAAGTAAAGCTGTATTGTAATTACCATTTTGCAATAGGTTCCTATATTGGCTTCTAACAGGCCTTATTCTAGTTTCTGATACTGTTAGAAAGTAATTCTTATGCTTTCTCACAAAAATGGCTATTTCTAAAATATATAATGCGGGAAATGTCAATACTTTTAGGGACTTAAACATAGGTACACAACTGTCTGTCATTTTCAGGCCACACATTGCCCTTATACATCGTTTTTGGGCCTTAAAAACTTGTTCTCTCAAACTACAATTACCCCAGAATACAATTCCAAATCGCAGAATTGATGCCACTAAACCATGGTAAGCTACCAATGTCGTAGTTGTACTCACTTTTTTACTTAAATTGAATAACACATATGCAGAATTGCTTAGTTTTTTACACACCTCTTCGGCTTGAGGTTTCCATGTTAACTGACTGTCTATTAATATACCTAAAAATTTGGTCACTGTTACTTGGTAAATTTTTTGTCCGTCGTATTCTATAATCATTTGTTGTACCCGTGAGCGTTGATAAAAATGCATTATGTTCGTTTTCGATAAATTTATGATTAAATTATTAATGTCAAGCCAATTTACTATGTCCTTAAGTGTATTATTTATGTCAAATTCATATTTTTTTACGTCAGTGCATTTTATTAATGCGGTGCTATCATCAGCAAACAAGATCATTGGATGCTGAATGTAACGTGGCAAGTCATTTATGTAGAGCAAAAACAGTAGTGGGCCAAGCACACTGCCCTGAGGTACACCATATCTGATAATTCTGTATTCAGATGAATATTTCTTTTCACGCTTAGTCTTAACGCAAATTTTCGTTATTTCCGTGTATTGTTTGCGGTCACTTAGATACGATTTTATGAGGTTCTGGATGTTACCTCTAATACCATAGATATTTAGCTTATTAAGCAGGGTTTCGTAATGAACACAATCAAAGGCTTTGCTCATATCAGTAAAAATTGCGCATGTATGTATTTTATTGTCTACGTTTTTCATGATAATATTTAATAGTTCGTATGTCGCCGTATTAATACCCTTGCCTTTCCTAAAACCCTTCTGTTCATCACATAAAATATTATATTTATTTAAAAACTTATCAACCGATTCATAAATTATCTTTTCTATGACTTTGGAGAAAACAGGAATTAGGGCTATTGGCCTGTAGTTAGCTAAATCTTCGTTATTATTCTTTTTAAAAAGCGGCTTGACGATAACTGTAAAAACTATAACTGTATAAAATGCGACGATTATAGTAATATAACAATCATTAGAGATTTTTTTTGCAGAATAGTTTTATGATTCTCATAACTAAAAGTAACGAATTTTTGTGATAGTTTAGTTCGGTGTACAAGAGAATCGGCGGCAGTGAGATCAAAATATAAATTCAAGACGGCGGCGGCTGCGAAAATTTTCACATTTTTCGATATGGGTGACGATATGTTTCATCCGATATGGTTTTTATTCGATGTTATTGTAGAGGATCCACCATCTTCTACGAAGATGAATTTTCTTTTATTAAATTTATTATCTTCCTAAGTTCAGTAAACATACTTTTGTATTGCAAAAAGATACAGCGCGGACGCTGTCATTATTTCGATGTCTGCCATTGCCGAAAGTCGAAAGCAATGTGAGTAGTAGGGCAGTATGTGGACACATTTCTCTCGATCCTGCTACGGCATTTGGAATAAAAACCTTTTACATTTCACAGGTGGACCCACACTTGTCTGATGCGCAACACGGGCAACAACTGGGCGGGGTACAACCGGAAATTTACTTCACCTAATGACGCAACTGGTGCCAGCAGTTCCTGGACAACAAGCATAGATGTAGCTTACCTAGATTTTCGGAAGGCATTCGATAATGATGTATTCCCGAAGGTTAGTTTATGAAGGTACTGTGTTTTCTAAAAGTATCTGATGAACATAACATCACGCCTCGCGCCTGTATTCCCGAGGGTTAGTTTATGAAGGTACTGTGTGATCCAAAATTGTATTCCCGGGGAGTAGGCATACACATTTCGCCAGTTATGTTTAAATCACATATAACAGGGGGCGAGCCTATTTGCCATCAACCGGGCACAAATCCAGACGCCAGCCGGAATGGTGACACCCGGGCGTTATTCTAGTCGCCCTGACAATACTATAACGTTATCCTACGATAATCAATCTTCTTAGAAATTCCTAGAACCGTTTTATTACGGCGGCGGCGTCCCGTCGGTATAAATGTTTTAATGATCCGAGGTATAAAAGGAAATTATGGCAAGCAGATGTTTGTAAACGTCGCATAGCTGTGGTCGAGGAGACTCGGGACTTCTGACAAATGTGTGCACTGACTGGACAGGAATGAACCACGGTAACCGACATAGCCCGAAGGATTGCCAAACTTAATTGGCACTGGGCAGGGCACACTGCTCGCAGAACAGAGTGCCAATGGGGCCGAAAGGTTCTGGAGTGGCGACCACGTACCGGAAGACATAGCGTTGGCAGGCCTTCCACAAGGTGGACCGATGATCTTGTGATGGTCGCAGGAATCCGCTAGATGCGGGAAGCACAGAACCGGTCAAAGTGGTGGTACTTGGGGGAGGCCGATATCCAGCAATGGACGTCTTTCGGCTGTAATGATGATGAATGATGACTGAAAAGGTCCACTCAAATCAATCAATGTGTGGTTATTTTCTCAAAAGACCCTATCATTAATCTGCACGGTCCTCATATGGCCTGACCAAGATTATACCTGAACTTTGAAAAAGACGGTGACCTCTGAGTTTGTTTCATCATTGAAATCAATTTGTACATAGGTGTTGTCATAAAGTTAGTTCTCCATGTTCTGCGGTCACATGGGCATGCAAATCATAATCCGTTTCGGTCTATTTTTTCAGAGTAGTCAGATATGACACCGAACTCGTCTAGTTTTAAAACATAAGTTATTGTTGACGTGTAAAAGTATTTTTTGAACCAATTTACACAAATAAATAACATTTATCATTTACTCAGGACAGGTAGAGGTAGAGGACTTACCGCCGTCGTCGAGGAGCAGCGTGAGAGTGGCGGCGCGGCCGGCGGCGCTGCAGGAGTAGGCGCCGGCGTCGTGCGCGCGCAGCTCCGCCAGCGTCAGGCGCGACTCCACGCGCGCCGCCCAGCTCGCTGTGTCTAGCGCCACGCCACCGCGCGAGCTCTGCGACACAGTGCGCGCATTAGCCCTCGTTCCTACAGCCGATTGTTTTTTAAATCATTTCGAACTGATTTTGCGAGCAGTGAGATGAACAATAGATTCAATTGTCAATTGTGACGGTGTAAGTACAGTCGACTGAATTATGAATTTATGACCCACCATAAGCTTATTTTCTTACAGACATTCAAATACAATTAGGTCGACATTCGCATAAACATACATTTCCCTGGTAACGACCTTGTCATCTGCCATTTAATTACACAGAGAATTATCTGTTGCAGTCTCCATCTTTGTTAAGAACTTTTACACTCGAGTGGGGTATAAAGCTGAATGCACACCCAAAGTAAATACGACGCGTACGCATTGTGGCACTCTAAAATCAATGTATTTTTAATCTAATATTTATTATTTATTTTAATATGCGTTCAGCTTAAATGTCCTACAAACGAGATTCCGCCGTCTTTGCATACCTTCTTAGAATTTTGTTTGCACTTTGCAAACAAAATTTTGTGAAGTGTGTGCTTTGTGAAAAATCGCTAGATGGCGCTGCGTCTAGCTTAACGTAAAAACAAACGCTCTGTTAAAAAATACTTTCAGTGTGTATAGTGAATAAAACTAAGTGTATCAATAAAACATAAAGTAATAACTAAGTGATAGTGTTATCCACGAGTTTTATACACAAACTGTGAAGTAAAAAACAACAACCCTAATTTCATAAACCATCTCACAAAACAATAACGTATATTCGCAATTAACGATAAAAATACAACCCATAAAACATTCTGTGATCCAAATATATCATAAAAAGTGCCAAAACAATAAGAACAATTATAACTAAGTGCAAAAGTGATTCACACAGTGATTTAAACTTCAACCGTCACAATTATCAAAAAACAAAAAGCGACTTTGAACTTTGACACAAGTACTCAAAAAAATCAATTAATTGAGATAATGTGTAGTTGGCGCAGTGGTTAAGGCACGCATCTACTTTTGCCGAATAACTAGCGTCACACGAGTGGTCGCGAGTTCAAATCTCAGTACCAACGTCCTCCACTTTTCGTAGATTGAACAATTTATATTTGTAATATAATTACCTGTTTGGTGATATCTCCTTCCTAAAATAAGTGATTACGCTATTTCATCGAACTTTACTATAGTTTACAACATATAATAGCAGCAGCGCCCGCAAGATGACAACACTAGTAACATGTCACAAATGTTAAAAAAATTTCAACATAAAAAGTACTGCATTGTGCTCCGCCTGTGATAACAGATTTGAATTCGATTGCGATGGCTATCCAGAACCAACATATCGCCTCAAGGACGCAGAAGCAAAAAAAAATGGAGATGTAAAGTGTGCATCAGAAATAAAACGTATGCTAATACCACAGGTACATCTAACATTACTGTACGAAAAAAGCAAACTTCTTTGAAAACCCCGCCACCAACCAATCAAGTACCAAATAAAAACAATAATTTTGTAGATTAATCATTGAAACGTCTATCCCCAGTCCAAAATAGCACCGAGTTATTGGACTCCCACATACTTACCGACTGCGAAACATCAAATGAATCGTATACTACTCCCTACAAGCTATCGACTAGTGTTGACAGAACTGTAACTGACTTAGTATCAGCCTCAGAAATGAAGGAGACAATCGCTCAACTAACACTTAAACTGGAAAGTAGGTACGAAAATATATTGTTAGAAAACACCGACCTACATAAACAAATACGAGTACACAAGCTATCTACAGAAAACGAAACGTTGAAATCTTTGTGCCACTCTTCCTCCATATTCCGAAGCCCTGGCACAAGCACTACGAAGAAGAAACAAGCTCTGTTACAACAACGCAACGTAAGTTCTACACCATCCTCTCCATCTTACACCATCCTCTCATCTCATCCTCTCCATATATACTACGCGCGCGCGCGAACAGAGCGGACGTATTGTGTGTTCGTTACCGAAATTTAATTGTTTATCTCGCTATAATGTCGCGAAATTGTACTGGTTGTGGTGTGGACATATCGAACATGCCATATATTAAGTGTTCTAAAAAGACTTGCAACAAAGTGTATGAATTAAAGTGCCTTGGAATTCCTACGGAAAACTTTGTTACGTTTACTCAGGAATATAAGGATCAATGGGTATGTCCTGAGTGTGTCTGCTCTCAACGCAAGCCTAGTCGCAATGCTGATACACCTGTTAGCAGAAAATCTGGCCAAGTAGACACTTCTTCAATCTGCAGCAACGTCAACACTCAGCGAGGAAGTCGTGTAAAGAACACGGAATCTCCGGTGATGGAACCCAAATTCAACTTGCTACAAGAGATCAAGGACTTTCGAATTGAGGTATTGTCACGCTTAGATGTCCAGACAAGTAAGATGGAGAATATGCAGGAAATATTTAATTCTACAAAAAATGAGTTGCATGAATTGCGTTCATATGTGAAGGTACTTGAACAAAAAGTTGATCAAGTATTTGCGTTAGAAAATCAAATGAGGGAACTAATAACGCGTAATCAATATTTAGAACATCAACTTAACAGCCCCAAAGTGTCACAAACATCAGCAGACACGGTGAAACTTCCTAAAAAAGCATTGAATTATGTCGATGCGATGTGTAAACAATCCGCAAATGACCTGGGTAACGAGCCTACCGCCGGCGCCACAGCTGTGCTATCAAAACGGTGGAACAACTAATGTCTAAGGAAGTATCACAGGAAAAGAGGCAGTCTTTATCAACAACCGAGGCTGATATGAGCAGCAAGGAAGAGAATAATGAGGGGTGGAAAATAGTCCATAAGAAGAAAGGGAAGATTCAAAATAAAGATGTAAAGAGAGGCCAGAACTCTAGCCTTAAGGAAATTCAAGCAATGGAGCGTAAGAAACATCTCCACGTTTGGCGATTACACCCGGAAACCACAGAGGAAAAATTGACCGCTCATGTGATACAGGTATGTGGCTCTGAAGCTAATGTCAAAATTGAAAAAATTTGGCATAAGACAGAGAGAGACTATGCTTCATTCATTGTTGGGATCTCTGAGGGCTTTTACCACAAATTATGTCAGCCAGAGGTATGGCCTCTGAATGCAGAATTTTCCGAATGGATTTGGTTTCGGAGACCAACAAATAAGCCGAACGACGGAAAATAGAAGCATTGAAATTTATTATCAAAACGCAAGAGGTCTACGTACTAAGTTGGATATGTTTTGTGATAATATCGAATCTTCGGGGGCTGATTTAATTGCAATAACCGAAACTGGTTGCAATGAATCAATACATAATGCAGAAATTATACCACAACGATATCATATTTTACGATGCGACCGATTAGATGGGCGGAAACAAGGAGGCGCGTTTCTTGTGGCCACACATGGGTTCGAACTACGGAAAGTAACTACCTGGTGACGTCAACGTCGATAGATGTGCTTTTGAACTGGTTTGTGCTACAGTTTATACGCGTAATAGATATTTGTTTTTGTGTTGTGTTGTCTATATTCCCCCAAACAGTAGCGAGAACGATTATATGACTTTGTTTAGAATTATAGAACAATTATGTGTAAATTATAGGGACGTAGTTGTTATAGGAGATTTTAATTTGCATTCTTGTAATGATAATGTAGTCAATTATTACGAGTATTTTATTTCTTTTTGTGAATTCATACAGACAAATAAAGTACCTAATTGCAATGGTCGACAGTTAGATTTAGTGCTGTGTTCATTGGGTGGGGGCGAGGTGCGCGTGAGTGAGGCAGACGAAATTCTTGTGCCGGTGGACCCCTACCACCCGCCGCTCGCAATATGCGTACCTGTAGGCAAGTGTGAGCGTTCGGACTGTAAATATACAAACTCCATCCCGCCTCATACTGTTGTTGCAGAAGCGAGTGGTTTGTGTCCACAGTGGAATTTTGCCAAAGCAAATTATGACGCGTTGTACTCATTGCTATTATCAAACGATTGGAAGCCGATGTATGATATAAATGACCCAGATAAGGCCATTCATTATTTTTATGACACCATAAATAGCATCATCGATAGTTCCGTTCCAAGAAAAAGGCAAAATAATGTTAATTCTAGGTACAGGTACCCTGAGTGGTATACGGGGGAAATTATCCATTGTATTAAAGAAAAGGCGATACTGCATAAATGTTACAAAAATAGTGGGGTAAGCAGTGATTACGAAATGTTTGCTCGGTGTAGGACAAAAGTAAAAACGATGATAATGCGTGCTCATAACCATCACCGGGAGTGGGTTCAGCAAGGTTTTACAAAAGATCCGAGATCATTTTGGGACTATGTGAGGGCTAAAAAGGGAACAGATAATCGGAAAAGCATTCTCAAAAACGGTAAAGTTATACCCGAGTCGGAGTGTGCTGGTGAGTTCGCGCAATATTTTTATTCTGTTTACAGTAATCAGGAACCACGACTCGATGTGAACGCCGCAGTGGCCTCAAGCGGCGGTAGCAGCTCGCGTGTACATATAGGTCGCCTACAACTGAGCCAAGTAACGAATGCTCTAGATCGACTTAAGGCAAAGCGGTCGGCGGGGCCAGACGGTATTCCTGCTTTTGTAATAAGGGATTGCCGCGCTGTACTAGCGAAGCCGCTCTTACATTTATATAATCTGTGCATTGAGTCGTCTTATTTTCCTGAATGCTGGAAAATCACACGTGTGATCCCAGTACCTAAGGGTGGGATGGATTCGGACGTGAGTGGCTATAGACCAGTGGCAATTCTGTCAGCACCAGCAAAGGTCTTTGAGTCGACCGTACAAACGTGCATTTTGGACCAAGTATCATGTTTAATATCGGATGCCCAGCACGGATTTAGACCGGGTTGCAGCACGACCAGTAATTTACTGAACTTTATGACGTACGTGGTTCCAAATGTTGATGCGGGAGTACAAGTCGACGCTGCCTATTTTGACTTTAAAAAAGCTTTCGATTTGGTGGATAACGACATATTATTAGAGAAGCTGGCAGCAGTCGGCTGTACTCCCAAATTACTGCAGTTTTTTGCTAACTACTTGAGAGATCGACGGCAGTTTGTAGAATATGCTGGTTATAAATCCGAGCCTTATTACACGAGGTCAGGAGTAAGCCAGGGAAGCAATCTGGGTCCCTTGAACTTTATTATTATGATAAATGACTTGCCTGAGGTTGTCAGGGTTGCCACTTGTCTATTATTCGCGGATGATCTTAAGTTGCTTATGGCAATTAAAGATTTGAGTGACTGTGCACGGTTGCAGCGTGATATAGATAGTGTGGCAGAGTGGAGCAGGAAGAATAAGCTGCAATTTAATGTAAAAAAATGCTCGGTTATAACCTTTAGCAGAATGAGAGTGCCACATCATCATGGGTATGCGTTAGATGACACGCCAATTGAGCGGGTAGAAAAGGTACGCGATCTGGGGGTGCGCCTGAACACCGAGTTCGCATTTCGTGAACATATTATAAATGTTTGTAAAAAATCATATAGAAGCCTGGGTTTCATACTCCGTCGGGCATCGGGTTTTACAAACATTACAGCGGTAACAGCATTGTATAATGCTCTGATACGAACTCAACTTGAGTGTAATGCTGTCATATGGGCTCCACATGAGATTAAATATAGTCTTATGTTGGAACGCATACAGAACAAATTTATCAGGTATTTGTATATGAAACTTTACGGGGTCTACCCCTTCTATCCGTTGATGTACCCAACCTTGTTCGTAATTGGCATGGTTGGGTACAACAAACTGGAGACAAGAAGGGACCTGGCTTTTACCACGTATATTTTTAAGCTGTTGCGCGGTAAAATGTTTAATGCTGGTGTTTTGAAGGAGATATATCTGAATGTGCCTGATAAGTACGCATTGCGACGCCGACGGCCACGGTTGTTAGCAGTGCCACGCGCGCGAACCAACCTGCTCAGTAAAGCGCCCCTGACGCGAGCCTTGCATACACTGAATGACACTGCTGATAGGATAGATTTATTTAATTGCTCTCTGAATGAATTCACAAAAGTAACATTGTTTGTGTTATGTTATGCTAATATATAAGTAGTAGCTTTAATTTTAATTTAGAATGTAAGTAAAGACCACGCTACCGCATTAGGATTATTGCCTGTAATGATAGTTGTGTTTGTGATAAATAAATAAAAATAAAATAAATAAATCTTCATCTACATTGAACGTCGAGACCAATGACTTCGGAAATATGTTACGCTTAAAACAGGAAATTCTATCCCTGCAACAGCAATTGAAGGTCTCAGAACAGGACATTGCAACCCTTACAGAGCGCATTCGAATATTAATGCAACGTAGTCACAATCCCTGTGAAACTGCAATTCAGAAACCGAGGCGGGATACTGACAAAATCGCTCGTGTTAAGACTTGCACTGCTGCGAGGGGGGCAATATGTGATTCAGGAGAAGAAGATATTTATTTTTGGTACTCAGCGATGCGTCGGGTTAGCAGCCGCAATCTCACATTCCAGAACAAATACGCAATACGAAAAATACAGAGTTGTCGGCGAAACGAAACCAAATGCACCGTGCACCGAAAAGATAACAAACTGTCGAAATGTTAAATTGACAACAAACGACAAACTTGTAATTTGCTTAGGTGAAAATGACCATAACTTAAACTTAATTTTGTTACAATTGCAAATTATACTAGACATATTTAAAAATAATACCATTATTGTACTAAATGTCGTAATTATCGCGTACCTGAATGTCAATAAATTAAATTATTCTATACAAAATTTATGTAAGAAGTATAAAAAATGTCACTTTGTAAAACAAACATTCAGAAATATCCGAGATTTGCAAGTCAGTAAATTACGTTATTGATTGTACTGATTATAGTGATAAATATTTGAACCCTAGCGAAATTCGAAAGAGAATGGCAAGTAACAAATCTAGTTTAAAATTAAACATTGGTTTACAGGAACCTAAAAAAGGGACGATTCCATACTAATTTAAAGTACAAAGTCGTCTTGAAAATGCAAAGACTCCTAGAAAGAAAAGAAAGAATAATATTTATTTGGACACGGTTCGTGAAACTTAAATTAGTGATAATAATATTTTAACCATAATAGTGTGTGCCTCACGACTGCGCCGAAGAAGAAGGAAGGTTCATTTCAGCATTAATGCCAGACAGGTGCTGTCTGACGCTGGTTTTCTAATGAACCTATAAGTAGGGACAAGTGACGGTGACTCCTGAATGTAACACCCTTACACAATCCAATGCAAATAGCCAGAAAGGTACTATACCCTATTATTTTTCTGTTTTAAACAAGAGCAACTCATTTTTTCGTGTCTCAAGCCAGTAAAACCCTTCATTTCAGAATATTTCATCAAAATATTGCTAGGGGATAATACATCCAAACAAGAGTTACTAGAAATAACTATTCAAGAATTAAAAGAAGTAAATAATGATCCAGATGTAATATGTTTATCGGAAACTTTTATAAAAAAGGCTTTGAAAATTATGTCAAAATATATAACTATGAGATGGCGTCCAACTTCTGTAGAGAGAGCAGAGGGGCGGCACTTGTATATTAGTAAAAAAAAGGATTAAATTGTAAGGAGTTATCGTTCGTCAAAAGCCATGCAACACAAAATACGTTTGAAGTCTGCGGCATAGAGTTAATATGTAGTAAATTAATAGTTATATGTGTTTATAGAACACCTCAATCCGATCCAAATCTGTTTTTCACTAAATTGAATAAACTTTTACACGATTTGATAAAGAAATACAAATATAAATTAAATGTAGTAGTAGCTGGTGATTTCAATATAAATACGCTAAAAAAAGGTAACATTACCGACAAGTTGCAAGACTTGTGCAACAATTTTAATTTGAAAATCCACATCAATGTTCCTACACGTAAACTGTCTTGTATCGACCATACCTTGAGCAACATTGCCAATGCAACTGCAACTGTACTACCTCTGCACCTTTCAGATCATGACACAGCACAAATGCTAAGCTAAAAATAAACCTCAAAAGGCACCAATATACTACATTTATAAAAGAGATTACAACTTAGATAATATCCGAAAATTTAAAGATTGCTTGCAAAACCTTTCTTGGTCCGATATCTATCAAAATACTGGTGCAAATTCCGCATTCAGTGATTTTTATGAATTGGTGTGCCTATTCTACAATCTCTGTTTTCCCAAGATAAGAATTAAAGTGAACAGTAATAAAAAAAACACCCAAAAGTGGATAAGCAAAGGTCTAAGGCAAAGTTGCAAAACTAAACGGAGACTACCTCCCTTCTACCAGTACTATAAAACAAAAAAATCTAATAATAAAAATAAATATAATAATTATTCCAATCTGCTAAAGAAATGTATTTACGGTTCAAAAAAGAATGCAAACATAATATATATTAAGACACAGGAAAACAAATGCAAAGCTACTTGGACTGTCATTAAAAATGAAATAAATAATAATACCCCCAAAGACAACATAGAAGTTATAAAGTTAAATCATGACGTAATCAGATCCTGTAGAAATGGCTTCTATATTCAACGACCATTATGTAAATTTAACGCGTGTACAAAGTCAACTAAGTACTGGTCAAAACTTTAGAAAAAATATAAGTGTCAACTCTATGTTTCTCAAACCTATGCTGCAAAGTGAGGTTCAACAGGAAATAATGTCTCTGCGCAACACCAGAGCAGAGTGCTATGATGAAATAAGCACACAAAGATAAGTTAAAACTGTCCATTATAAAGCCGTTATTCAAAAAGGGAGATAAACTTGATATTAATAATTATAGACCTATAACTTTAATACCTATTTTGTCTAAAATATACGAAAAATGTATGTATAAAAGACTTACTAATTTCTGTTTTAGGTTCCAAATAATAAGTAACGAGCAGTTTGGATTTCAAAGGAACAAATCCACATCATTAGCCATTTTTTCTCTTATGAAAGAAATAAATATATTAACAATAATCATCTGGCTCTCTCTGTCTCTTCTTTGATTTATCGAAAGCCTTTGAACTAGTGTCACACGATATATTGCTAGAAAATTTAGAGACTGTCGGGATTAGGGGACCCGCACTTCAATAGATATCATCCTATTTAAGAAATAGACAACGTGTCATCATTAATAAAATTACTAGAAATAAAGACATGACTCCCTACTCCTCGGAATATAAATATAATAAACATAGCGTTCCACAGGGAAGCGTACTAGGCCCAATATTATTTATTCTATACATAAATGACATTATAAAAATAACCAAGCATAAATGCATATTATTTGCCGATGACATATCTATTGTAGTGACATCTGATAAAAAGAATAGTATTAGTGAATAGTATTACAGAACATGAGTTGGATATAAATAATACAATAGACACATTATTGCATTGACTTGACATGAACCATTTAAAAATAAATTTCGATAAATCCGTTTACATTCAATTGAATCAATCGAATAAATACAATACAAACTTGGCAACACCGTGTCAACTGCACGTCTTGTTTTTTCAGTCTTCGTATTATAGTATAATAATAGGTCTTTACCTATGAAATTGCCGTTTTGTATGAAAAAATTTAAACGTACTTTTTTCATGTATTTTTTATTTGTATTAATCGAAGTAATCACCCATGCAATCAATGCATCTTTGCCAACGCAGTGGCAGTTTATTGATGCCCTTCTTAAAGAAATCAGCTGGACGGGAGGCAACAAATTCTTCAAAGGCATTTTGTACTGCCTCTCGGGTATTGAATTTTTTTCCCGCCAAGAAGTTATCCAAATTCTGGTGAGTAGGGCGGATGACGGAGAGCTTCCAACCCTAGTTCTTGCAACTTGGAGACCGTCTGCTGTGCAGTATGAGGTCGCGCGTTGTCGTGCAGTAGCAGCGGAGACGAGCGATTGACCAATGCTGGTTGGAGATGCGCCAGCTTCTCCATCATTGTTTTCAGTTCTTCACAGTACACATCTGCAGTAATGCTCACCCCGTTTGTTAAGAAGCTGTGATGAATCACACCGGCGCTAGACCACCAAACAGTGACCATCACTTTTCTAGGGGTAAGTTTTCGTTTAGGGCATTGTTTAGATGCTGAACCATGATCCAACCAACTTGCTGAGCGCTTGCGGTTATCAAACAGAATCCATTTTTCATCGCAGGTAACAATGCGGTTCAAAATTCCTTCATTTGTGTGTCTGTTGAGCAGTGCAAAGCACGTCTCGACGCGTACTTTGCGCTGGCGATCATTGAGTTCGTGGGGCACCCATTTGTCAAGCTTTTTTACCTTGCCAATTTGACGCAAATGGACCAATATTGTTTTGACGCTAACGTCGAAAGCTGCTGCTAATTCAGCCGTAGATTGTGTATCATCAGCTTCCACAATCGCCTTTAATTCGTCATTGTCGACCAAAGTCTTCGGACGACCGCGAGGTTCATTTTTCAGGTCGAAATTTCCAGAACGGAAGCGAGCAAACCAATAAGGTGGTGCGTTGGTTTGTAGTGTTAGCTCCGTAAACGTCGTTGATGTTGCGTGCCGCTTGTGCCGCGTTGCTGCCACGACGGTACTCATATTCCATAATTACTCGAATTTTTTACGTATCCATTATGACGAAAAAGATTGAAATGCGATGAAAATGTAACACTAATCAATAAACAAATGACTACTTTTGGAAAAAAAAAACATGTTTTTAAAATAAAATTAATTTGAAATTAGAATTCTTAGCTAAACAAAAATTATTTTGATTTGAAATGGCCAGTACTGCAGAACGGCAATTTCATAGGTAAAGACCTAATATTAATTTACACGCAGTTTCACAAGAGTTTGTACAATTTTAACTAAACCGAAACCACAAAACAATATTCAATAAGGAGATCAATTTTACACCAAAATGTAAAAGAATTTTACTAAAAACTGCCGAATCGGAGGTGACATCTGATATGTCACCTCCGATTCGGCAGTTTTTCGGCAGTTTCAGATACTAGAACAATGAACACAACAGGAAAATGAGAAAATCAAGACAAGAATGTTGACAAGATCGGCCACACGTCGTGCACGCCTACTACCTCCGGACTCGTCGCTCAGCTCAGCCTCGCCGCCGCCGGTACCCAGCCCCACTGTGAGCGCTGGAACGACACCAGCCGCGGCAGTTTCGTCGAGCTCGAGCGACGAGTATTTCTCTCCGCCCACGACGCCACCACCTGCTCATCGACGGGGAGGACACCGGCCGCCGGTCGGCTTAGGACCTCTAGGCCCACCTGCCTCTGATAGGGTCCCAGCTCCCGGCGGAAGTGTGCAGCGCATGAGATGGACACAATCCATCAACGAGAATATCATGCGCTCATACTATGGGGCTACAGAAGGGGGAAACAACCTGACCGCGTACCGTGTTCGGATGCTCTCTCTTTTTCAGGTGCTTGAGCCAGCTGTCAACGTTTCGGCACAACGACTGTCGGATCAGGTGCGCGTCATTCTGCGTAATCATAATTATGTTGGATGACACTGTACTTGATCGCCTACGAAGTGAAATGCGGAATAGCCATGCCACCGCTCCCCCGTCACAGACTGTTATGGTAGCACCACAGTTCACTATAAATCAAGTTGACGAGGGGATTGATGACATGGCTACAAACGTAAGTACCCAATACAATGAGGAATTGAGGAGTGCTTTGCAGCGTGCGTATCGGGAATATCGTTCCATGTCACCTAAACTTAGACCACGCCTACCTCGTTTGCCCATGCATAACAAAAATAGGGCGCTGGTGGCTGTTTTGGATTCGCAGCTATCAAACTATTTTGATGACTGCGAAGACCTCACCGATACTCATTCGATTCTGTACTGTGCGGCTGTAGCGGCATGTCGTGTAGCTCACGTCAAATTTGCAAATGACTCTAGAGCTACACGACCGAAACCAGCCGTACCAGCTTGGCAGTGCAGAATTGAGCGCCGTATTGGTGGGGCCAGAGCGCTCATCGGCAAACTTATCTGCTTCAGGGAGGGAAATACTAGACCTAGAGTGATGCGCTTTGTGAGGCGGGCGCTCTCAGGAACTGATATTAGCCCTGAGGATTATGTGTCCCATGCCACAGAGCGCATCGACTTCCTGAAGCAGAAAGTGTATGCATGGGCGAACCATATTAGTAGGTATAAGCGGCGTGTGGAGCGATACACTCAGAATCGCACCTTCCAAAGTGATGAAAGGCGGGTATATAGGGCTTGGGAGCAACCGGACCAAGGTGTGGCTGACGCGCGCCTTCCGGATGATGATGTTATGTGTTCTTTCTGGCGGAGTATCTGGTCCGCGCCTGTCAGCCACACTGAAGGTGATTGGACTCGGGAAGTCGAGCGAGCCTGCGATCCAATACCAGAGGGGGCTATTACGATCTGCCCCCAAGATGTAGCTCGTGCAGTTCGTCCGTTGCCCAACTGGAAGTCTCCAGGGCCGGACGGGCTGCACAATTTCTGGATAAAATTGTTCAAAAGGTCGCACGCTCGCTTGGCGGCTCAGTACCAGACTGCTTTGGAGTCTGGTTCGCTACCCCAGTTCCTAACAACAGGAGTTACCCACCTGCTTCATAAATCTGGGAGCACCGCGGACCCCAAAAAGTATAGGCCAATCACGTGCTTACCGACGGTCTATTAATTCCTTACTTATTTTGAGAGCTATAATTAACAAACATATAGACACCAACTCCAATATGTCTGCCTCTCAAAATGGATGTAGGAACGGGTCCCGCGGTACTAAGGAGCTACTCCTCATTGATATGGCCATTAGCCAACAAGTTCGCCGTTCCCGAAAAGATGTCGACATGCTGGATAGATTATAAGAAGGCCTATGACTCGGTGCCACATACATGGCTCATGAGGGTGCTGGAGTTGTATAAAGTAGATGCAACTCTGCGCACCTTCCTGTTATCGTGTATGGGGCAATGGAGGACGGTCCTTCGCTATCCAGAGGAATAGCGAACCCATAAGGATAGAGCGACGCATATTTCAGGGCGATAGTTTGAGTCCGCTTTGGTTCTACCTAGCCCTGAATCCTCTAAGCACACTGCTGGAGGGTTCAGACCTAGGCTATCAGCTGAGGAGAGGTGGTCAAGTTATATCTCACCTCCTCTACATGGATGACCAAAAACTTTGGGCATCAATGTCACTGACATGAAGCAATCGTTGAAGGAGCGCTTCTTTGGCCATCTGAAGAAAGTATTCAATAGTTTTCTATCAGGCGGGAACAAGGTGCGCGCTTTCAACGGTTGGGTCATGCCGGTTTTGATGTACTCTTTCGGCGTACTCAAAGGGACTCAGACCGAACTCGACGCCCTGGATAGGAGGGTCCGTACGCTGCTGACTGGATACCGAATGCATCACCCACGGTCATCGGTAATGAGACTGTATATCCCGCGAAAGTATGGAGGTCGAGGTTTTTTAAATGCTAAGACTCTCCACAATCGCGAGATATGCAGTCTCAGGGAATATTTCTTAGAAGCCGACGTGGGGATGCATCGAGATGTGGTCGCGGTGGACAAGGGTCTCACCCCGCTCTCCTTGGCTAAAGAGAACTGGCGCAAGCCTGCAGTGCTTGACACTAACGATCGCAAGGAGGTATGGCAGAATAAGGAGCTTCACAGACGCTACTTCCGGGCCCTACATGGACCCGATGTAGATTTACTAGCGTCCGTAGCCTGGCTGCGTTTTGGTGACCTCTTTGGGGAAACCGAAGGTTTTGTCTGTGCAATTATGGACGAAGTTATGATGACGAACAATTACCGGAGATTCATTGTAAAGGACGGGACGGTTGACATAAGTCGGGCATGCCACCGTGCAGGAGAATCAATCCGACACATTATCTCCGAGTGTTCTCGTTTAGCTAACGAAGAGTACTTGCATAGACACAACCTTGTAGCCAGGATTATCCATCAGCAACTTGCTCTGAAATACAGTCTTGTGGAATCTGAAGTGCCGTACTACAGGTATGTGCCCGACCCAGTTCTCGAAAATGGAAATATCACATTGTATAGGGATCGATCCATCATCACTGACAGGACTATTGTTGCCAATAAACCTGACATAGTGGTGGTGGATCGAGTAGAGCGGCGCACAATGATTATTGACATAACGGTCCCGCATGACGGGAACCTCGTGAAAGCCGAGAAAGATAAACAAATCCAGTATCTTGACTTGGCTCGCGAGGTTGTCGACATGTGGGATGTGGACTCAGCGATCATTGTGCCGATAGTCGTATCAGCCAATGGCTTAATTGTCAAGAGCCTCGACCAACACCTAACACTCACACACGACTCATATTTTGGATCCTAAAAAAATTCACTAACTTACTACGCAGCCCTCGTCACCTTATACACTTTTAATTTTATTTAAGGGAAATTATATGTGCGGCAACAAAAGTCTCTTTAGCACCTGCAACCTAGCGTCTTTTTTTATATGTAGGCGACGAGTTAATAGAACAGCTTCAATTATATTAATTCATCATCTTTACTATTCCAACAGAATATCAAAAAACCAGCGTCAATTTACGAGCGTAAATTAATATGACTCCGAGCTACCGATAAATATATTTACTTCTGATTTGATAACTCAGTGACTAATGTTGTAAGTGAGCTACTTTATATATTTTAGAGATTCAACATCTGTCTGCTAATAAAATCAAATTCCAGCCTCAAAATTAGCAATCAAAGTTTTTTATTCAACAACTAAATTAATAAATCATATTCTTTTTTCGAGAAAGTTTGCAACACAAGCGACGAGAACGAACAACAAGGCACGAGTGTACCTGACGCTCGTTGGGAATCAGAGGGGCGCGACCGTTCATTTCCACCAATGAGCGCGCTCTATTCGGTGCATGCAGCAACGAGTTCCCGTGTATTTGTTTACATTATTGACACGATTAAGGAGTGCTCGTATTCTTATTTGAAAAACGTTTGTGATAGTGGTTATGATACGAATTTGTATGAAATTATTTATTAAGCATGTCGTCTAATAATGAAGTCCCTTTGTACTGTTCTGATGAAGACTCGGAAGATGTTCAGGAGGCGAAGAAAAGGCGTGGTGAATCGAGGAATTGGATGTTTGTGGAGAAATTTTTGAATGTTCGTGCCGCGTAAGAAGTGATAAAAGTAGAAAATACTTGGTCAATATTAACTACTCATATGACGCTAGATGGAAAAAAACGCTTTTATAGGTGCAATAAAGTACCACGCAATGGCAAGAGCAGTGTGTTGCACAGATGTAGGATTTGTTATTTGAGGTGAACTCGGACGCGGTGTTACTCTATCGCACTGATTGCGAGCATAACCACGATTCCATCAAAAGTAGTTACAGTTTTGGTATTTGCGACGAAACTAAATTGGAAATTAACAAGCTTTTCGACCTCTGCTTAAAGCCGAAAGCCATTTTACACAATCTGAAGAAGATAGATGGACTTAAAATACCTACAAAACAGCAGCTCTACGACTATTTGGCAGAACGCAGGCGTATAAAGTATGGGCCGTCCACAATTCACCTAGGAGAGTTAGAAAAATGGATAATTAACCGCACAGATGTTCCTGACGATGAGAATAAAGTTTTTGTGATAGCTTATCATATTTTAGAAAATGACCCACCTAGCTTCCGCTTCGTTTGGTCTTCTAAGAATTTATTAAAACTGTGCCTTACTGCCGAAATTTTACATGCGGATGCTACCTACAAACTAATCTGGCAAGGGTTTCCTGTTCTAGTAATTGGAACAACGGACAAAAACCGAAAATTTCATCCTATTTGCCTAACAGTATCTACACATGAACGCAAAGAAGTGATACTCAGTAGCAGGTTTTACACAATTAAACCACGAACTATATTCACACTCAGTCTGTATTTGGGCAGAGTAACGTCCTTATCACTAGTTCACAATATAATGCATGCTAACAATGATTTGCCTGCCTTTTTATACACTTAACCGCCATATTCAAATCAACTGTCAGTTATTTACCCAATAATTTATGAAATACTAAATTATTGTTATAAAAATCAAATAAATTACTTATTATGGGAAAATAAATACAAAGAATATTATTTAGATATTAATGACAATATTTGAAAGTAATTTAGGAATAAACAAGCAACTACTACGTCATAACCGTCGAGTATCTATCTGGTACTTGTTAACAGAAGATTTTGAAACTGTGTATAAGGGATTGAAAGACAGTATTTTTTCCATTTTCTCATATGCATTTGACCCAAAGGTTTTGCGAACCATATGCGACGCCGCAAAAAGCATTCAAAATGCTTTTATTGACGTGTTCGGAGAAGAAACTATAGTAAGAATGTGCCGGGCACACGCTAAAAATCAAATGTGTACGAAATTGGATCAAACAAGTGAGAAAAGTTCACGAAAAGCCATATTGCAAGATATAAACGCATTGCAGTGTGCTACTTCTCCTGAAGTGTTTACCGCCGCTTCAAAAGTTTTCTTGGCGAAATGGCATGAGCAAAAGGCATTTATGACATATTTTAAAAAAGAATGGCTCACTCTAAACCCTAATTGGTATTTAGGTGCAACACCTATCTCATCACCTGTGACTAACAATGCTCTCGAATCTTTTAATAGGATTATTAAAGATGAAAATACCCTCCGCGAGCGTATACCGTTGTCCCGTTTTTTATTAGTTGCAGAGGACATGGTTACTAGCTGGTCACAACAGGCAACGGAAGAACTCTTTGCGACGACACCGGTGTTAAAATTAGCTGACTGGACAGCCGAATCTATGGATCTATGGGCTAAAACCGATACCAAAATTAGAACAATACAATCAACACCAACAACTAATACCTACATGGTCCCAGGTGACAACTCCACGAGGACTACTTTGACGGAGAAAACATTCAACGATTTTGATGAGTACAAAAAAGTGTTTTTTTCTTCTTGGAAAATTACATTACCGAAAAAAGAAGAGGAGTGGATTAATGGCCACTGTGACTGTCCAGATTTTTACCGCAAGTATTCTTGCAAGCATTTGGTGGGTCTGGCTATCAGGATGAAACATGCATTTCCGCCGCCAGACACAAAAACACAAAAAAATGGTGTAAAGAGGAAGCGTGGGAGACCAGGTAAAGCACAAGCTGCGCTGATTATTCAGTGACAAATAACAATGTTATTCATTATTTGATTGCCTTACATTATTGTAACTTAGGACATAAGTACAATTATACTTAACATAAAAACCTATGCTACTGCCATTAAAATTATCTGATTTACAAATAAAATAGTTGTTTGGTTTTAATTTTCCCTAAGGTGTGTCCAAACACAAACAAACACAGAGTTGCAGATGTTTGTTTTTGATAACAATATTTTTTGTATGTTCATTTGGGTAGGTATACTAGTCAATTACTTATGGTAACATTATAAATAGATAGGCGAATACATGAAATTAGAGCTTTCATTGACCATTATTTGATGACAATAATAAGGAAATTTTATGTTCAAATATAGTAGATTCACTCATCAATTACTTATGCTAAAGTATAATAATAAAGGTGACTCTATGAAATTAGAGTACGTTGATATTATTTTATAGATGAAGTTGATACACTTATTAGAAGCTGGCAATGAGTAGACATATCACAAATTTAGTTGCTTAAGAATTATCACCATGCTGCGTCATATTAACAGTAGCTTGTTTTACAATATATTATGGTCGCTTAAATACCATTTATTAGACGCTAAAAGTTCGTCACTGACCTATTAATTCATAAGACAACTAAATATATTTGAAGACCAGAATGACATTTTATAGAAGCTGCCTTAATTAGCACCCTTTATTTAATAGTTTGAATGTCGTTCTTCATAGGTAGTAGGTATTTTATGTTATTAAGGCATATAAATTTATAAAAAGAGGGGTACAACAATGTCTTCTTATTTGTGTTCCTATACTCTCCCAGCTTTACTGTAAAATTTCTTAACTTTCAGAGTCATATTTCGTATGGAGTCTGTTCGAAAACCAACCATAATCTTTGTTACGAGATTTTTGTGCGTCCTCTGACAATTAATCCAATAGGTAAATTCCAGCAAAATTATTTATGACCTGTCTTCATGAATCAATTTTATGTGCAGAATACTTATAAAAAATTCACAAATAAGATTAAATTGATACGTAAAAGAAATACTCTGTAAACGGGCAATTGTCTTTCCTCGTTGAAAGATACGTGCGCGTGTACAGAGTGTTTCCTTTACGTGATAAATTTTTAATTGACGTGTTTTTTTTAATTTATGGACGGTATACTATTGCGGGTTAACGGGAACGCCCTCTGTTAGTTAACATACTGTATATTTAAATTAGCAGACGTGTGTGCAGTTTTCTACCGACTGTACTTTGACTGACGAATTGAATAGACTGACGACGAAAACTGGCAAACAGTGGAAACTGTCAAGTTAACGAAACTGTCTAATCGACAAAACTGACGAATCAGTGAAGCTGACTAATCAACGAAACTGGCAAATTAAATAAACTGACGACTGAGGGTAACTGACCAATGATACGCGGACTCATCTTATGGTAGGACCGTCTCGTGTGAAAATTGCATAGATTGCATAATTGTATATAATTTAATTGTATATAATACCTATGAAATTGCCGTTTTGTATGAAAAAATTTAAACGAATTTTTTTCATGTATTTTTTATTTGTATTTTATTAATCGAAGTAATCACCCATGCAATCAATGCATCTTTGTCAACGCAGTGGCAGTTTATCGATGCCCTTCTTAAAGAAATCAGCTGGACGGGAGGCAACAAATTCTTAAAAGGCATTTTGTACTGCCTCTCGGGTATTGAATTTTTTTCCCGCCAAGAAGTTATCCAAATTCTGGAAAAAGTAGTAGTCTGTAGGCGCAAGGTCTGGTGAGTAGGGCGGATGACGGAGAGCTTCCAACCCTAGTTCTTGCAACTTGGAGACCGTCTGCTGTGCAGTATGAGGTCGCGCGTTGTCGTGCAGTAGCAGCGGAGACGAGCCATTGACCAATGCTGGTTGGAGATGTGCCAGCTTCTCCATCATTGTGTTCAGTTCTTCACAGTACACATCTGCAGTAATGCTCACCCCGTTTGTTAAGAAGCTGTGATGAATCACACCGGCGCTAGACCACCAAACAGTGACCATCACTTTTCTAGGGGTAAGTTTTCGTTTATGGCATTGTTTAGGTGCTGAACCAGGATCCAACCAACTTGCTGAGCGCTTGCGGTTATCAAACAGAATCCATTTTTCATCGCAGGTAACAATGCGGTTCAAAATTCCTTCATTTGTGTGTCTGTTGAGCAGTGCAAGGCACGTCTCGACGCGTACTTTGCGCTGGCGATCATTGAGTTCGTGGGGCACCCATTTGTCAAGCTTTTTTACCTTGCCAATTTGACGCAAATGGATCAATATTGTTTTGACGCTAACTTCGAAAGCTGCTGCTAATTCAGCCGTAGATTGTGTATCATCAGCTTCCACAATCGTTTTTAATTCGTCATTGTCGACCAAAATCTTCGGACGACCGCGAGGTTCATTTTTCAGGTCGAAATTTCCAGAACGGAAGCGAGCAAACCAATAACAGGTGGTGCGTTGGTTTGTAGTTTTAGCTCCGTAAACGTCGTTGATGTTGCGTGCCGCTTGTGCCGCGTTGCTGCCACGACGGTACTCATATTCCATAATTACTCGAATTTTTAACGTATCCATGATGACGAAAAAGATTGAAATGCGATGAAAATGTAACACTAATCAATAAACAAATGGCTACTTTTGGAAAAAAATATCCATGTTTTTTAAATAAAATTAATTTGAAATTAGAATTCTTAGCCAAACAAAAATTATTTTGATTTGAAAAGGCCAGTACTGCAGAACGGCAATTTCATAGGTTTCAATATAATGTAGGTATATATTATAATAAATATGTATGTACGTTAGGGTGGCCCCTTATACGACGAAAATATTTACTTTTTCCAATTTTGAAATGCATAACCGCTATATATTTGTGTGCGTCTGGATTGAGGAGCCATGTCTCATATTTGAACGTGGGTACTACCAATATTTAGTAGTAAATTAGAACTGTTTTGCATTAAAACAAAACAGTTATTATGTTATGAAAAACATAACATTTGATTTGAAGAAGCTGTCTTAAATTTTACCGATAATAAGCATAAAACGTACTTACGGTTGCCAAAAGTTACCTGTGGGCCTTTCACTCACGCAAGAATCGCAGCTGCCAGCTCGATCTGTCACTCATGACAAGTGTCAATCATAGAAGTCTTCAAAAATTCAACAGCAAGCAAATTGCTCAAATGTTATGTTTTTCATAACATAATAACTGTTTTGTTTTAATGCAAAACAGTTCTATTATGTTTCTTCAAAACATAACATTTGATTTGAAGACCTGTTTGGTATCTGCTGGTGAAAGAGTACCCGAAGGATGTAGACGCTATGTGAATTAAATATTATGTGGAACGAACGAATATTTCAGTCTGTATTAATTAAATGTTCCAATAAAACAATTAAGTGTTTTCAATATATTTATCTTAGTAGATGCAGAAATGAACACATCTTCCTTATGATGTTAAAGATTAATGGCAAATTTATTTGCCTTATTTAAGGTGAATATAAATTATAAGGCTACAGTATGCTGATAATAGAAAATCAATGGGACTAAACTGAATAATAATCTCATCAATAAAGGAGAATTGGATCACTCATATCCTTAATTAATATAAGTTTAGTTACTTACTTGGAAATTATGAGATCAATCAAATGTACAGACATTTTTGAATGTCATAGTAAGCAATTTTATAAAG
This sequence comes from Agrochola circellaris, assembly GCA_914767755.1. Taxonomy (NCBI): domain Eukaryota; kingdom Metazoa; phylum Arthropoda; class Insecta; order Lepidoptera; family Noctuidae; genus Agrochola; species Agrochola circellaris. The sequence goes on from OU611854.1 coordinate 19,266,115, forward strand.
ATGTGGAAACACAAACTCAATGTCATACATACATGACAAAGTTAAAATTTCGTTGAAACTGAAATTTAATTAGGACCTTTTATTAAAATGGTCAATAGGTTAGTCAAGTGGTGATGCATGTAAATGAAGTCTCATCATTTGTTAATTAAATTAACTTGAAATGTGAATCATGTACACAAACATAATTTTAATATTTTCTTAGGGGATTAAAAATTATCATATAATAAATCCTCTTCCTCTCTCACAGAGAGACCCTTTGTCCACTCAGTGGGAACATAATAGCCTGAGCATTATAATAATAATAATTCTTTATTTTTCGGACAACATACATACTCGTACATTATACATTCTCTTGAGAGGTAGCCCTCTCTTTTACTACTTTACGAAAGTAATTTTTCTGTCTCTAGCGGCTCTTCCAGTTTCATTTCATCTGATAATCTATTTTCCAGCCAGCCTCCCGAAGGCTACCACAGACCTTATACTTCCTAGAGGCTCCTCAATCTTAGTTTGTTTAAAAATGAATCTAGTCCATTCTAAGGAGAGGCAGTGTTGTCTTTCAAGGAAAGCTTAACCACACCTGTTATTGCAAACCAAAATCAACAAGGATTATGGTAGCTTTTAAGTAAACATCTTGATTGTCAGTGTCTTTGAACCCTATTTTGGCCACACTATTATTCAAAATCTTGAAAGTTGTGAGATGTCTTATATTATTAGGTTAAGCATGTAAATCTACGCCAAGCAAGGGGTATCTTTTTATCCCATATGGGTGCCTGGGTAATGCTTTTGAAACTTACAAATGGACAAAATCTGTTTAAATGCGATCAGGTTATTAAGGGCTAATGCCATGCAATCTACACTATGACATTCACCTCTGAATAGGAGCTTTATAAGTAAGTAGTATGGATTATCTCCAAATAAATTTTAGCAAGTACCTTGTTCCTCTATCGACCACTGCCCCTTGCAACCTGACTGCCCCCCTCCCCCAACTTTCCAAGCTAGGAGTTGCAGCTTGTCAGGTCTAAGAGGTTCTTACATGGATCCTGTACTGGTACTGGGTCTAGTATGGGGCGATTTATATATAGTACGTCCCCATCCCATTACCGAGTTCAGATGGCTGAACACTCGGTCTTAAATTGGGCGAAGAGAGAACACCCATGCTAGTCAATGCTGTCACCTCTGACTAAAAGCATCGTAGAAGCATCGCAGAAGCTTGCCAAGCCATCGTTTGAGTCCCATGTGACGTACTGTCGCACAACGGCCGACTTATCTTACACGAAAAGGTCGTAAACGTCGAGGACGCCCCACTTTGAAACATGGCCTCCGAGGCCTGGGGCCTGGAGCAACAGGAGCCAATCAGGCTGGTCTGTTCTTAAAAGCGGTCGGCTAAGCCGTTATAACACTTAACCTCCCCGGGAGGTAAACCGCTGACAGAGTGATGTTAAGCTAACTTCGTCGTTTTGCAAGATAGGTTCAGGAGAGCTAGGAAAATGTATCCCTCGCTCATCCTTGAATGTACGACAAATGGTCTGTTGTCGGAATGAATTAAATTACTAGAATATTTGCACTCTGAAGACTGGCTTTTGTGGCTGCTTATTACTGCGTATATGGCAAACATCTCTCGCAAATTCGAGTGCCATTTTCTTTCTGGTTTGTTCAAGTTCCTGACAAGAGTAGAATACTCTTTATAATTTACACCATACGAATTACAGATATAAATGTAGAAATTGTACATATGGTGACACAATGGGCGGTATTATCACTAAAAGCATCTTTTGGATGTATAGAGTGGCCCATTTATGTGGGCTTACCTTTCCTCCACGGCATGTGTGGACAGGAAGTGGGTTACCTTACCATGTGTAGAGGAACTGAGCTGTGGTCTATCAATAGCCTTTGGCCACCACATTAACTCTTGGCAAACCAATGGAGCAACCTTTTTTAATTTCTCTTGGTCTGCCCTTTTCAACTATTTTGCAGACAGGGCCTTGTGACTAGTATCAGTACACAAAAAGGCCTAAATCTTCTAAATCCTGATTGAGATTTAGAATTTGCTTAGGAAATTTACTTCTCATCCAAGCTTTTTTAGGAGTTCCAGTCTCTGAGACATAGAAATAAAAAATTTACAGGCTCGCAAATTCTCTATTCAAACAAAAATCTAATTTTGTGATGGCCCAGTGGTTAAGGCCTCGACTCTCATGCATGAGGTTGAGGTTTCAAATTCAGGCAAGTACCAATGTGACTTTTTCAATTCATATGCATTTTCTGAGTTTATCTGGCACATTACTGACATTGGTGAAGGAAAACACTGTGAGGAAACCTGGACTTATAGTTATTATAAGTCTGAAATCGCCAACCCGTCCCGAGCAAGCATGGCGATCAATGCTGGTGCCTTCTCTGTATGAGAAGAGGCCTTTGCCCTGCAGTGGGACAGTAACAGGCTGGTATTATATTATAAACAAAAAGACCTAACAAGGGAACTATTTCATGAACAGCTACCCTTCATTCATTAATAAAACATTGCTTCCATTTTACTTTTCAATTGTCATCATCTTACTTGAGTATAAACAATAGGCTATTTGATTATAATATCATAATATTAGAAAACCACATAGATTAATATTTTGCGTTTAATAAAAATTTGCAGAATTTTCTGAAACTAGAATTGTTCTGAATATTAATATTTTCGGTCTTTGACTTAGCAATAGAAATTTGTGGAATTTGCTAAAAATAGAATTGTTCTGAATATTATTAATTTATTTATTCGACTTCTTGTTAGGATCTTATCATTCCCAAGCTTTTACATGGTTCTTTAGACGGCCTGAATCTTGTCAACAATATGAATCTAGGCCTAGTTATTCTTGCTATGATCCTGTTTATCATGTCTTTTAATATAAAAGAACTAATTCTTATAAAACCAGCTTTAACTAAATATACATATTGTGAGTTTTAAATTGTTTAGTGGCTGTATTTGTTCCATTTCTAATTTTGATAGAGCAAGCTAGCTCCTGATGATCATAACTATAAGATTTTCTTAATTATTACAAAATACAGCAAAGAAAAATACAGTATTAACATTATAAATTATAATGTTGTTTAAATATTTAGTATTTCCTAATAGTTATAGAACTTAATGTCATATTTAATTAGTAATTTTAATGTTCTGAATGCAAATTAGAGTTCATAAGAGGTGCTGAACCTCTTTAATGTAACAACTGCATACCACATGAGAGTATTGCACTCTATTTTAATTTAAATACACTTCTGGATGGGTGTGTCCGGACTATTTCCAAAATGGAAAGAAGGATACTATCTCAGTGGGTAGGTTGCTGCCCAATTAACAAGTCCCTGTGGACGTTGCTTTAGCAGCTAGCTCCATCTGCACTAGACCTATATTATAGATCCCAGCCAAAACCCCCTCCGCAGGGGCTAAATAGTCTTTAGTTTTATTTAGTGGCATAAGTACTCATTTACTTCTAATTCAGTGTGTGAAAAACATGGGCTGGGTGAGCATACCTACAGGTCTTCTTATAACGATTGTTTTATAAGATGGGATGTCAAAATAAAAATAAAACTGCTTGAGTAGTTTTGCCTCCTCAAGACAATCTGTATTTGCGTTAGGAATTACCTAATCACAATATTTTACTCTGAAACCTTTAAGTTGTAGTGTTTCAAGTCTCTTTAGACATGACCGGATTGTTTAGAAAACAACAATGCGCTTCTGAAGTAGATACTAGCAAGAAGCAATTTAGAAGTTTGTTGATAGTGTTTCTGAGTAAGATTAGTGATATACTTAATGTAGAAATTGTGTCATTGATAACAGATTTAACACTTACTTGTCTACTCGTTCAATTGTAAATGCGTGGGCCCGACTTACAGGAAATCGTTTCGATCTCTTTGCCGTTGTTCGGCAGTGGGAATAGGTGCCTTCTTCCTCCGAGGATAAAGAGCATTCTTCACCACTATTGCACTTAGGAGAATCCGCAGGCACCGGTGACAATTTAGATTTAATGTGACCTTTCGATCTCCATTTCGGCATTTCGCTGGCTCAACTATCAGCGTAACACTATATATCACTTACCACAAGCACTATTATTCACTTTCTATAAGTTTTTTCTGAAACTTTACAATTTTCTTTAAAGAAAATTATCGAAAGAAAAATTTTCCGTACGTTGGCGGCAAAATTTTTAGACGCTATGATTGACACTTGTCATGAGTGACAGATCGAGCTGGCAGCTGCGATTCTTGCGTGAGTGAAAGGCCCACAGGTAACTTTTGGCAACCGTAAGTACGTTTTATGCTTATTATCGGTAAAATTTAAGACAGCTTCTTCAAATCAAATGTTATGTTTTGAAGAAACATAATAGCTGATTTTGTAGATCGGATCCTGGAATTTGTAGTAAAACCCTTAAAAAGTTATACGACGTTAAAGGTGGCTCCTCAATCCTGACGTCTGGATTGAGGAGCCACCTTAGAACTCGAAAACTAGCCAACAGATATTTTTGAAAATTTTGTAGGATTTAGTAGTACTTATGCATAGCTTGTACAAAAAATGGGTTTTGTAGGGCTGAATTTGAGGTAGCTACAATGCTTTGATTTTTCATAAAAAACCATATATTTCCCCGCGCTGTTTCTCGGAAACTAATCAACCAATTACAACAGATTTTTTGTATAATTTAGTAGCAAATGTAATTTAATTTGTAACTAAAAATAAAATGGAAAACCTATATAATTTCGCCCCGTCGCGATTTTTTACGTCCGTGCGATCGTGGGCTTACCTGTAGATTTATGGGCTGATCACCCTTCTGCCAGCGCACGTCGAGCGGCGGCAGCGGCAGGGCGCGTGGCGGCGGCTCGTAGCGCGCCTCGCACGCCAGCGTGGCGGTGCCGCCTGCGCGCCCGTGCACGTCCGCCTCACCCATCACCGACACCACCACCACAGGCACCGGCTCGTCTGCAACATCATCACTATTCTAAGGCACAGCTCTACTCACAGTGAGCATACCCCATGTAGTTGCCGGCATCACGCTGGATGTATATGTCATGCCACATTTTTTGAGAAACTCATCTAATGTTGAACCTACATAATTATGTACCGAGTTGAAAGTAGCATGTCTAATAATCGACCGATATGCTCACTAGTTTTACGATAGAGTGAGAATTATTATTAAAATCGGTACTCGCCTACAACGGTGAGGTTAAAGAAGAGACTCATCTTGGGCTCGGTGTTGACCTGGCACTCGTAGCGGCCGGCGTCTGCAGCGCGCAGGCGCTCGATGCGCAGAGTGTGGCGGCTGGTGAGCCCGGGAGACGCGCCCAGCGTGGCCGGCACGCCCGACGTGGCCGACACGCGCACGTCCGCCGTGAACACCGCGCCCGCGTGCGACAGGATCTGCAGATCTCGAGAGCGTACCCACGACACCTGTACACAGTAACAACGTCTACTGATTCTGATACTAAACTGCTCCACAACTGATTATGCGCGAATAATGGTCATGCTCACGGCGCTAGCTTCCACACGCGGAACGACACATTTTGGAAGAGTTGCACTTGAGTGTAGATTTTAGTCTTTTATACATTGTACCTACATGTATTATTCTCGCTGACGGTGGCGCGTGTGTTTGATAATTTAGCTCCCTTCAAAATGGTTGAGCTGAATGGTGCTGGTGGTGGTGATCCTTGTCTCAAGTTCGTGAACGCGCGCCGTCAGTAGGAACGGGTTATCTTAGCTGCGACGGCTTATTTTAATTTAATTAAATTTTTGATTTGCTTTTTTTATTTTTTATTACGAACGCTTTTAACCTTCTGCATCGTTCTTACATGTATAACTTCAATATGAATGATGTAACCAATATTTTGTCGCCATATTTTGATTTAAAAGAGTATCCAGGAAGTTTTTGGCCCGTTCTTCTCCATAGGAACCTACTACGCTTTGGAATGGGCAACGAGTTTCATATTTTTGACTGATCGACCCCTTGACAATTCAAAAGTGCTTTGAGTTTGAGTATTATTTATTAGGCGCGTGGGCTAACTTTTATGTTGGCACACAATACATGTCATGTAAAAATAAATTGGTGCCTCACAGCGGCTTTTTATGAGACCCGAGCCGAAGCGGAGCCGGTTTTAACTTACTTATGAATAGAGTAAACATGAATTATTTATTTACTTAAAAATAAAAGTCTTACCGCTAAAGCAGTTTTAACTTTTAACCGTTAAAGGCCTGATAAACAACTAATTAACGTGCTAATTGACGTGCTTGAGGGTCACCCAGGGCTTTACCGGTTAACATCATCTATCGCCAAGTAGCAGAACCAAAAAAACGCTATGCTATCACTACACCACGAACATAACATTATTTTTTTACAGAAATTCAAACTCAAACTCAAAACTCAAACTCAAAGCATTTATTTCAAATAAACCAATTACAGGCACTTTTGAATTGTCAAGGGGGTCGGTCAGTCAGAAAGATGAAGCTAGATGCCCATTCCAAAGCGTAGTAGGTACCTATGGAGAAGAACGGGCAAGAAACTCCACTCGAGTGAGCATGACATACTCTCAGCCGCCATGACACATTCAAGTCAATGAAAGACATACCCTGCACCTAAATGGTAGCTTTATAGTCGGTACATAGCACTCACACATGTTCTATGCAATTATACAATGCTAAGAGATTGAATTTATACAATGCAAAGATAGTTTTTTAAATCTTCAGCAGCTCCAATTGTATTTTCAAATGCTAATCAATTAGTTTATGCGCCCTTGTGGAGCAGGACCAGCGTTGGGCAAAGCATTTTTATCAGCAATATAATCTGCCAATTTATAATATGCTTGGCTGCATAGTGTGCGTTTAATATAAGATTTAAATTTCGTTTCATTCAGTTGAAGTATGTGGGGAGGTATTTTATTGTAACACTTTAAACAGTACCCCATGAAAGATGAGTCCACTTTAGCCAGCCTGAAACCCGGTTGATCTAATTGGTCCCTATTCCTAGTAATATAATTGTGTCTTGCACCTCTTTTACTAAAAAGATGTAGATTTTTCCTTACGTACATAATGTTTTCATAGATATATTGACAAGGTACCGTCATGATGTTAATATCTTTAAACAGTTCCCTTAAAGAGTCGCGCCTGCGGAGGCCATATATGGCTCTGATGGCTCTTTTCTGCAGAATAAAAATAGACTCGATGTCTGCAGCCCGTCCCCATAGTAGAATACCGTACGACATAATACTATGAAAGTAGCTAAAATAGACTAGCCTCGCGGTACCTACATCTGTAAATTGACGGATTTTTCTCACAGCATATGCTGCTGAACTTAATCGTCCTGAAAGGGATGTTAAATGAGGACCCCATTGAAGCCTTGAGTCAAGCGTGATCCCTAGGAAAACAATTTTATCGACGAATTCTTGTTTCTCTTGATTCAATACTATCTCACAATTACTACTTTTGACATTAGGCAACGAAAATCTTATGCACTTAGTTTTTTTCCCATTTAATACTAAATTATTAGCAGTGAACCAATTTTGGACCTGCTGTAGGGCGTTATTTACGTCGTCAAGATTTGATGCACGTCTATTAATTTTAAAAATTAAGGAAGTATCGTCAGCAAATAACACCATTTGTGGTTGAGTTTTTAACAAATGGGGTAGGTCATTAATATAAACTAAAAAGAGGAAAGGACCCAATATTGATCCTTGTGGTACACCCATTTTTACTTTTAAACCGATTGAATTGACACCATTTATTTGAACTTGCTGTTGTCTATCATTTAAATAAGATTTTACTAAACTGAGCGCAAGTTTTCCAAGTCCGTAATACTCAAGTTTTAAGATTAAGGTTACTCAATACTCAATACTTTATTGCATTCCATAATGTGAGATAAAACAGTTGGTATGTTAGACATTGTATCAATCATGGACCCTGTCGGGCACAGCAAAGTTAATTAAATGATAATAGGAGAGAGGATGAAGGCGCTTTTTGTTTAGAAGAATTAAATGAAAATATATTACTTTAAAATGTTATGTAGCTTCTTTGGTATTTATATTTTGTATCATAATTATATTTAATTGCGTAATTATAATCCTATTTGTATGAGTCTATGTGTATGAGTCTTAATATTTGGGTTTAATTTATTGCATGGTTATACTAAAATTATAAAAATATTCAAATTATTAGTGTGTCTTTATTATTGAAATGAGATTTAATTAGTTATTTATTATAATTAATTTAAATTTATAGTATTTACGCGTTTTTAAAATAAGTTAATTTATTAATTTTAATTGAAAATTAAAAGGAAATGTCGGTATTATGTCAAAATGTTTTTATTGTTGTTGAAATTTATCGTCAAAGTATTCGTCAATAGTGTAGTAGCTTTTAATTATTAGGAATTGTTTCAATTTATTGATAAATATATTATTGTTATTAGTATTTTTAATGTATTCTGGTAACTTATTGTATACTTTAATAGACATAAAAAATGCACTGGAAGAATGCATTTTTAATCGTGAAGTGGGTATGTTAAGTCTATTTTCATGTCTGAGTGATATTTTAGTTTGAATATCACCTCTTTTAGTATAGAATTGAGGATATTTTCGTACAAATTTACAAATTTCAAGTATGTAGAGGGAAGGCAGGGTTAATATTTTAAGGTCTTTAAAGTGGGGTTTACAGGAGTCAGTTACTTTGATATTCATTAAAATTCTAATCATTTTTTTCTGCAGAGTGAATAGTGTCGGTGCGTCTGTGCTATTTCCCCATAATATAACTCCATACTTTAGCCACGCGAATGCGTACGCATAATACGTAACCAGTGCTGTTTTAAGGTCGGTTGTTTTCTTAACTTCTCGGAGGGCATATGAGAACTTGGATAATTTCGTTCTAATTTTTAGAATATGTGATTTCCAATCTATGTGTGAATCTATGTCAAGGCCTAAAAGTGTGAATTTATTTACAGTTTCTAATTTTAAATCGTTATATTTGAAGCTAATAGTTAAAGGGTTTTTTTGTCGTGGGTGGAAAGTTATTATTTTTGTCTTGTTAAAGTTAATTTCGAGGTTGTGTTCGTTCATCCAGTGTGTTGTAGTGTCAAGTATAGAAGTAAGTTTTTGGTTTAAATTTATGTTATTATCACATGAAGTTAAGATCGATATATCATCGGCGAATAATACGCATGACTCATTGATGTGGTTGGGAAGATCGTTTATGTAAACAAGGAATAGCAGGCACCCTGTTACGCTTCCTTGTGGTATAGAAGCGTTTATGGGTATACTTTGGGAACGTATTAATTCTATTTCTTTTGATTTATGATTGTAATGTTCTACTTCTACAACTTGATCTCTATTTTTTAAATATGATGTGAACCAGTCGTAACTTTTTCCGCGGATACCTATGTTATATAGTTTATTTAATAATATATCAAATTGTACTTTATCATAAGCTTTTGTCATGTCTAATAATAATCCGATAGAATATTTTTTATCATTAATTATGTTGAGTGCTTCTTGCATATATTTGTAAACTGCCAAAACGGTAGATCTGTTTTTGCGAAAACCGTTCTGACTGTCATTGAATATGTTATATTTCTCACAAAATGCATATACACGATCACACATTGCTTTCTCAAATATTTTTGAGGCTGTTGGTAACAGAGCAATGGGACGGTAGTTGTTTGGGTCGGTTTTTATATTTTTCTTGTGGATCGGTTTTATAAGAGCTTTTTTTAATAATTCGGGAAAAACGCCTTCTTCAAAAGATTGGTTAATTAAAATGTAAAATGGTAAAGTTAGTTCGTCAGCACATTGCTTAAATAAGGTGGGTGGAAGTTCATCAGTGCCATGGCTTCTTTTATTTTTTAGATTTTTAATTATTGTATTTACCTCGTAAGGATCCACTGGGCTAAGATATAATGTATTTTGGGTAGTTGGAATCGCCGGGGGGCCTTTGGTTTGCTGGTAGTAAGTTGAGTTCTATCCCCACCAATAGAGGCAAAGAAATTATTAAATATGTTGGCTACCTCTGTGGGTTTTGAAGTTAGGTTATTATTTGTTTGTAGGATTATGTTGTTTTTTTCACTTTTTAATTTCTTGTTTGTGCGCTCGTTGATTATTCCCCACATAGTTTTAACTTTATTGTTAGATTGCATCATTTTATTTTTAAAGTGAAGTTTCTTTGCAATTATTACAGCTTTTTTTAATGTTTTTTCATACTTTTTATAGTATTTAGTTAAGACTGGATTTTTTGTTTTTGTAGTTAATGTTTTTAATAGTCTTTTATTTATACAAGATTTTTTTATACCTACAGTGAGCCAATATTTTTTATATTCTGTTTTTAGTTTAATTTTACGCAGCGGCATACATTGATTTAGAATAGAGATAAGTATGTCATGAAATATTTTATAATTTATGTCAATGTTATTATTTGTAAGAATGTCATTCCAATTGAGTTTCTGTAATTCCTTTTTGAATTTAGATGTATTTGTGTTATTAAATAGTCTTTTCTTTGTATACCAGTAACATTTTTCTGCTTGTCCGGTTATTTTTAGATGTAGAATTGCACTATGGTGGTCGGAGAATCCTAGTTCTTCAGTTGTTGTGTACATGTCTTTGTTATTAAAATTTGTGAATATTAAATCTATACACGTTGTAGTGTTTGTTGTAATACGTGTAGGGGTTTTTACATGTTGAGTAAAGTTATGTTCTTGCATGAGAGTTAAAAATTGGTTTGTTTTTAAATTATTTGACATTATGTTAACATTAAAATCGCCCCCTATTATTACATTTAGTTTGTAGTATTTATTGTTTATATATTTTAGAATTTGTTTTAATTGTTGATAAAATACTTCCTCCTCTCTTCTATTCCAGTACATAGTTACTATCAATAAATTTTCTTTTGGTAATTCCGTGGCACACAGTTCAATTATATATTCAATCGACATGTCTGAGATATCGTTTCTATTTATGCTGTCGATATGTTCTTGTAGAAGTGTACAAACACCGCCACCTGTTCTAGTGCTGCGACAGAAGGAAGATGCAAATTTATAACCACTAAATTGCATGAGATCAAGTTTTTCTTGAGTTAGCCATGTTTCAGAAATACATATTACTTTAAACATTGGATTTTTATCAAGAAATGCTTCGAGTGTATCTTGTTTATTATAGAGGCTTTGAAAATTCTGGAACATTATTTTAAATGGTTGGACGTTGTTTACGAAATGTCTGGTTCTTAGTTGCGTTGGTCATATTTGAAGGACAAGTTTGGTTGATGTTGTTTGGTGTTATATCGTCTTCTTGGGTGTTATAATCGCATTGGTGTTCAGTATTTTCTGTATTAATCAGTTTTCCGTCTACATATAGTTGGTTGTTTCTTATAATTGCATGAGATCCATTTTTCCTGGCCTTAAACAATTCTTCTCGTATTTTTGCTCTGAACTTTCGTGCGTTGGCATCGAAGAATTCAGATATGAATAGTCCGGTTCCTTGAAAGTAGGTGCTATTATTAATAATGTACTTAGTCATTCTCTTGCTGATAAGTTCAATAACAAGCGGTCGGTTCTTTGGACCACCGGGTCTACCAAGTCTATAAAGGTCTTCTATATATCCTGAGACGTCTATGTTGACTATATCACGGAACACTTCCACCAATCTATCGTGAAGTGCATTTTCAGGCTCTTTGTAGTAGTCTGCCAGGCCGTAGAGTACAATTTTCCTGTGATTATTTTCTTGCATATTTGGGACTCTTGATGCTTCTGAAGCTAGTTTTCTTATTTCTTTCTTTAAGTTTTCATTTTCTATTTGAAGTTTTTCTAATTTTTTATTAATATTTTCTATTTCTTGTCTTCTTTGGTCGTTTTGTGCTGATAAAGTATTTGTTTTATAGTCTATGTCTTGTCTTAGTTCTGTAATAGCACTTAATATTTCTGTATGTATCGTGTTTTTTAATTCTTGTATTATAGATATGTTGTTTTCTTTAAGATGTGTAATTATTAGTTTGCTCAAACTTTCTATTGTTATTTGGGTAACAGTATCATTTATCTTTAAATTTTCTTCTGTCTGGGTAATGTCCAAGGGTATGGTGTCGCCTAAAATACTCTGATCGTTAGAACTAATTGTATCGTTATTTGGATCGTTATTTGGATTTATAGTTTTCTTTCTCAAAGTTACATTTGCTTCCTCAGGTGGTGTAGATGATGGCTGATATATATCATTGCCTCTAGGGATGCGCAAAGGGGTGTTTGTGTTTCCAGTCTTGGGTATTTTACAGATGCATGACTGGCATTTCCATGTATTTTTTATTTCCAGTGTCATCTTTTTAGTGTAGTAGTCTTTAGAAACACCGCCGCACTCTAGATCGTATCTGCATTTACAAAGTACACAAATAAGGTTTTCTTTAATGGGTAGCTTATTTTTACATCCAGCGCATACTGGTGTAGGTGCCATTATTGGTACTCTTGAAAAGCTTTGTGATGAATAAGTTCACTGTAGCAGAACTCGAACAAGCGACATCCAGTGTGTAATTGCAAAAGCTCTTCTCTGAATGATTTTTGTGATACTTAGTTTCGGTCCTCAGCGGTAGATGGCGCTGATTTATAGTATTGTAGATGATGACCGTTGGTTTTTATTTGATGGGGAATTTATTTTCATAGGTGTTATTTGAATAATTATGTACCTTTTTATCGTGGTTTTCTTTCTTCTTACAAATATATCTTCGTGTATAACACTTCTCCAAATCGTATGGCGCACTCTTGTTCGTAGTTTTTCAAATTGATGAGCCGTTAAAGTTTCTTATTTGTAATGTTTATTTTTATCTCACTGGCTAGATCTCTTACGCGTACTCCAATGTCACACACTATATACAACTTGAATATTCGAATAAATACTTTTCCTTTTGTTTCCAATCACTTATACTATTTTTAATGATTTAAAACACAGAGCAGTATGTTTATTTACGCACGGTGGCGCCCTCTCTCCAACTCCAAGGTTTCGTGGTCGACGCAGTCAAATGCTTTGGAGAGGTCACAAAAAATTCCTATGGCGTCTTGGGCCTCTTCCCACGCCGTAAATATGTGTTTTAATAAGGTGACACCGGCGTCAGTCGTACAACGTCCCTTGGTGAAACCATACTGTTGATCATGTAAGATTTTATTGGTGTTAAAATGATTGAGCATTTGATTAAGCATTAACTTTTCAAACACCTTGCTTAAAACTGGCAACACGGATACGGGTCTATAATTATTGGTGTCTTTACTGTCCCCGGATTTGAAAAGTGGTATTACTTTACTATATTTCATTAGATCAGGGAAGACTCCTTGATCCACACACAAATTAAATATTAAGGCTAGCTATAGTCTCAATAATGGAGGTACAAACTTTGATTGACATTCCCCATATATCTTCGGTTAATTTGATCTTGATTTGCTTGAAAGCTTTTATTAATGTTATGGGGTTTATATGCTTGAATTTAAATTCAATCGGGCAGGATGAAACGTTTGCTCTTAATAAATCAATAGAACGCGAGGGCGACGAATGGAAGGTTTCAGTAGTTTCAATTGGCATACTGGTAAAGAAATTTACAAATTCTTGAACAACTTCTTTGTTAGTGCTTATAAGACCCCGTGAAGTTTCTAGTGTGAAATCATTATTATGTCTTTTATTCCTGTTTGTTTCGTCATTGATAATTTTCCAAACCGTCTTTATTTTATTATCGGCTGATTTGATCTTGTTGCTAATGTACAAGGCTTTAGCTACCTTGCAAGTATTTTTTAAATTTTTAGAGTAAGTAGCAACGTATTTATTAAAAGTTTCAGAGTTAATATAAGGCTTAAGGCCATACAGCTCAAACAATTTTTCCCTACTTTTCCTAATACCCTTAGTCGCCCAGTCACTGAACAAAAAATTTGGGCAAATCGTTTTAGTTTTCTTCTTTAGAGTATTATTGAACTCGGTGCGGACTACCGAAAAGAATTCCTCATATAATTCATTTACATTTATTATAATATGACCCGGTATACTTAACTTGCCAATTAAGTTATTATTAAATCTACTTAGATTGCTGGTTGTTATTTGTCTAGATTGTATCTGAATTCTTTGTAATGGTGTGTTGGACTTGAAAGCAACGGTTTGACCGCTGTGATCAGAAGGGAGATAATTTACAATGGCTTTGTCTAAGTAGTTGCAGCAACAAAAAACATTATCAATAAATGTAGCTGTATTTGCAAAAATTATTAAATCAACTATACCTAGTAGGTACCTACTATCATTCTAAAATTGTTAAAGGAATAATTATAAAGAATCGATGGAAATACATTTAACTAGGTGAAAACTAAATAAAATGTGCAATATTCCTCAATCTCGTTCTCGCTGACCACAGAACAGATAAAAGAGGTTTTTCACTCTTTTATCTGTTCTGTGTCGCTGACGCATTTATTCTATATGTTTCTATCGTAACCCATAGTACAGCGGCTTGCTCTCATCCATATTAAACGGTGCCACGTGACCTAAAGCGACTTCATTTTTAGTTCTCGAAAGACGTTTTGGCACCGAGTTATTCTAGGCAAAGCTAGAAATAGGCGATTTTGTTGTTTGTATGTTATGGTGAACTAAATACCCATAGAGTGTAACTTTATTTTTTGGCAATAGTAGACACTTGACTGTGGCATTTTTCAATAACGGTAGACTTGCTGATGCGAACGTCCAAAGGGAAGTCGGTAGGAATCGTGTTTTATCGTGCTTTCGCCACTGTCATTCCATTTAAAATTGTCTATGGCCTCTGCTAGTTGACTTCGGTCCCTCGAACGCCTTTCAAAGGACCGGGTCCCCGGGGTCCCGAGATACCTATGTCAAAGACATTTTAAATAATATTAGATCCTTACCTATAAAATTGCCGATTTTTGATACTTATAGCTAGGGTGAAGATCGATATCTTTCGATGATCGATTTAGAATTCCAAATTCAATTTAATTTTATAATAGAGCACGACTTAAAATTTTCAAAATCAGTTGTTCATTATTGTTTTCCGGCCGTTCGTTTTTTTATATCGCTGTTTTTTTAACCATGTAAAAATCGAAATATCGCGCTATTTTCGAATTAAACTTCTGTCGTGACACCAACGCAGCACAGACAGCACGCAATAGTAACGACGTGTATGGACAAGGTACCGCAAGTGAACGCACGGTGCGGTTTTTGTTTGATTGCTTCCGTTCTGGAAATTTTGATCTCCTCAATGAGCCCCCTGGCCGTGGTTAGCAGATCTATCAATCTCAAACCTCGTCAGAACTTGCAGCAGCCTTCAACTTAAGTGTTAAATCGATACTGATTCATTTACGTCAAATTGGAAAGTTAAAAAGCTCAAAAAGTGGATACTGTAAGTATGAACTCACTGAACAAAAACAACAAAATCGCGTCGAAGCTTGTCTTTACTTGTTGGAAGGCACACAAATGAGAGGATTCTGAATCGGATTGTCACCTATGATAAAAAGTGGATCCTGTGTGTCAATCGAAAACGTCCGTCTTTCGGATTTTTGATAACTTTTTACAGGGGAAAAATTTCAAATCCAACGAAGTGGTGAAGAACGCCTTTAAAGCGTTCATCGATTCCCTTCCCTAGGATTTCTATAGCAGAGGCATCAAGGAACTTCCATTAAAATGCCTAAAATGCCAACAAAAAAAACAGTTTTCTATAAAAAAAAAAAAAAAACTATGTATAACGGCAATTTCATAGGTAAGGACCTAATAATAATAATAATTGGTTTAATAGCCAAGAGCCTCGACCAACACCTGAGGAGGCTCTCGTTGGGCAGCTGGATTAAGGGCTTGATTCAGAAAGCGGTACTTCTGGACACAGCTCGCATTGTTAGGAGATTCCTCTCTCTGTTAAGAGATTCCTCTCTCTGGAGCCCTGACCGCCGCCGGTAGGTTGGACCCTGTTTCCGATACCGGTGGGATATTTTTTTTTAAATGTTTTTAGACTTACTCAAAATTTAGAAATGTAATTTATATGTGTACTTATAAATAAAGGAGATAATAATAATACATTCTATGCCGATTTCGGCTCAGGTGACTGTTTTTGTTTCTGACGACTATCGTTACGCCGCCGGTCACGCGAGTTAGTTACCTTCTCACAACTTCATTCAATGAACATAAAACTCTAAAACGATTTCTTGTAACATAAAAAGTCGTAAATTGGATAATATAATAATAAAAGATATTCTAAATATCTTCTGATGAGTGAAGAATTAAACGACTACTTAAAATAGAAATAGGCATCCAAAATTGAAAGACACAATGCGCACGTGTGAAAATTGATTATCTGCAAGTTTATTTTTGTATTCTCGACATTGACCAACGACTCCTGTTTTTTTGTAACCACAACTAACTGATCCAAATTCTCCTTATCCCAACTTTATTTAGGGCTCGGCGCGATAAGTCTACTTCTCTATTAGTCTACATCTCGGTAGTCACTCACCACGTAATTATTATTTCATGTCGTAGATCCCACCACCTTCATCCCACATTGGCCTTTCAAATAGACTAGGCACTCCCCTTCGCTTCAGAGAGGCTACATAGTGTGTGATCCGAGCTGATAATTTGCAGTTTTATCTCCCTTTTTAACGCAACATAATATTTATAGCGATATCATTCCAAAAGCACTAAATTTGTTAAATACTTACGTTCTAATCTAAATAACAGTTCAAAAACACCTTTATTGCCTATTTGTTCAACAACACGACTGAGTGCCAGTACTAGAGGATAGGATACACTTGGCCAGTTTCCATTCAAAATTAAAAACAATCGTAAGTCGATCAAATCCCACTTGGTCACTCTGTGGGCGTGGATGAGTAAAGACAAAAATGTGATTACGTCGCGATGCAAATATTTCGCGAAATTTATAGTGTAGTGTTGGCAGCGGGCGCTTCCGGGAGCATGCGCGGTGGGCGTGAGGCGCGTGCGCGGCCGCCCTGGCGCGTGCCGCTATATGTGGCGTGTTGTGCGCGGGTTGCGGGCTGCGGGAAGGAACAAGTCGTTGACCGACACTTTTCAAAACGCTCACGATTAGAGTCAGGAGTTTGTTTTTAACCGCGCGGTGACGTCGCGCGATGATCCCGCGGATCCTCGCTGCAGAGCACGCGCGTGTTGCCCGTACGCTGCGTGCCTGCGTGCCGACGTGCCCGCGCCGCAATCCTCACATCGTATAATCTTCTAATGCGTTTCACATTTCACACTCGTCGTCGATTCATTCCGATGATATTTCTGGATCGCGAGAGAATTGTTTGTAATATTCATTTCGGGGCTTTGGCTTTATAGTTCATTTCAATCAGTGAGTAATCCGTCATTTTACGATTTCAGTAGTATTATATTGAGGACGTGTGTCAGCAGCGCGCAACTGTAACGTTCTCCTTTAGCGCCACATTGTGACTTTTGAGAGTAATCTATCATTAAGTTCATAACACTTATAGGTATGTATAACAATTTCAGCTAGTGTACCATCCATCTATTCCATTTTTCGAATCTGTGATAATAATATAGGTACTGCCTTTCTTATTAGTCTGACATCTAAATGTTACCTCCCTTTCTAGTTAGGTACTTCATCTTTCACACAATCCATCCACATTCATACTTAAAAGTAAATAAACTCTTCCTCACAACGAGGTTCTCGTAACTCCGCATCTAACATTGTGACAACCAAGCTGCTGAGAAAAAAATGTTTTTTTTTTCTCCAGTGTTACAGCTGCATTCTGATCCTAACAAAACAGCTGGTCTGAACATTGGTATAGCATTTTTTGATTTTGTTCGTAAGTTTTAAATACCTAGGTAAGTACCGTTATTTTAGTCGTTCTACGGTGACGCGGACGGTTCGGTCGGCCGTCATCTCGACCAAGCCAGCCCAGAGTGGGCTACCCAAGTAAAAAGGGCTCCAAAATGTTCTATTTTTGTCTATTATTTCGGCCGGTGCGCGGTGCAACCTGGAGAAACCTAGAGGCCATCTTTATCAATAAGAATAATGTCATTGACTATTTGCATGCACGAGGTTACCTTCTCCATTACACGCTAAGTAGGTATGTCACAGTATCCATTATCTGCAGGAAAAAGTAGGACCTCGCGGACTCTTCATATGTGCCCACAAACACACGGAATTTGAGGACTAGGACTTCTGACTATTACATGTCAAAGTCAAAGTCAAATCATTTATTTCAAATAGGCCCTTGTAAGGCACTTTTGAACGTCAAAGTTTACAAAAAAAATTGAATTGATTCTAGTCGCCCCTTCCAAAAGGTAGTTTTCGTATGGAGAAGAATGGGCAAGAAACTCCACCGTTACTCTTTTAAAAAGTGTTACAATATTTTGTATATGTACGTACATTAGTTACATAATTATATGTGAAGACGATGCAACTAAAAAAAAAAAAAAAATTAAGTTACCACAATAGGTAAAAGGAAGAATTAATAAAAATGAAGCAACGAAAGATAAATTAATTACTTATGTGATAGATGCATGGTTCTCACATATTTACAAACATTGTAAAAGTAGACGATTTTCTTAAAATTTTACAATTAATAAGTCAGTGTGTGAGGAAGTAATCACAGAATGTAAAATCAATGTCATATAATAAAAATAATAATTCATACAACTTAAATTTAGCAACCAGTTTGATTTTGTCTAGATTCTAGATTATCCTATGGAGCAGGACCAGCATGTTTCCAAGCATTCTTATCTTGGATATAATCCTCTAATTTGTAATATGTTTGTTTACAAAGTGTGCTTTTAATATGAGTTTTAAATTTTCTTTCATTTAATTGTAATATTCAATCATATCACAAGGTATTTTATTGTAACATTTAACACAGTACCCCATAAAAGATGAAGATACTTTAGATAATCTGAAAAATTGTTGATCTATTTTATCTTTATTTCTAGTATTAAAATTATGTCTATCGCTTATTTTATTAAAAATATGTAGATTTTTTCTTACATACATAATATTTTCATAAATGAATTGGCAAGGTACTGTCATAATATTAATCCTTTTAAATAGTTCCCTGAGAGATTCGCGACGATGTAGATTATAAATGGCTCTGACAGCTCTCTTTTGTTAAATAAATATAGATTCAATGTCAGCAGCCCGACCCCACAGTAAAATGCCATACGACATAATACTGTGGAAGTAGCTAAAATAGACCAAACGCGCGGTTTCTACATCTGTTAACTGTCTTATCTTTCTAACAGCAAAAGCGGCAGAGCTTAGCCGCCCCGCAAGAGATGTTATATGAGGTCCCCATTGTAATTTCTCGTCTAGCGTGATTCCTAGGAAAACTGTTTGATTAATATATTCTAGCTTTTCTCCATTCAATAAGATGTCACATTCGCTACTTCTAACATTAGGTAATTGAAATCTAATGCATTTGGTTTTTTTTTATTTAGTACCAAATTATTTACCGTAAACCAATCTTGGACCTGAAGAATAGAGGTATTCACGTCGTCAAGATTTTGTGACCGTCGGTTGATTTTAAAGATCAATGATGTGTCATCTGCAAATAACACCATCTTCGGTTGATTTTGGAGTAATTGGGGTAAATCATTAATGTAAACTAAAAAGAGGAATGGACCCAATATCGAACCTTGAGGAACGCCCATTACCATTTCAGACCCTAATGAGTTTACGCTGTTTACTTGGACTTTAACCTTTCTATCTTTCAGGTATGATCTTAGTAAAACAAGAGCTGTATTCCTAATCCCATAGTGCTCCAGTTTCAGCAGAAGTGTCTCATGGTATATGCAATCGAACGCCTTCGAGAGGTCGCAAAAGATTCCAATGGCATCTTGTGCTTCTTCCCAGGCATTAAAAATGTTCTTTATTAGGGTGACACCAGCGTCAGTGGTACAACGCCCTTTGGTGAAACCGTACTGTTGTTCATGAAAGATGGATTTTTTATTAAAGTGACGTAACATTTGATTGAGCATCAACTTTTCAAACACCTTACTGAGAACTGGTAGAATTGACACAGGCCTATAATTGTTGGGTTCTTTACTATCACCGGATTTGAACAATGGAACTAGCTTACTGTGTTTCATGAGATCCGGAAAGACTCCTTGGTCTACACTGGTGTTAAATATGAAAGCTAAATAGGGCGCAATGGTTTCGATAATACATCTACAGACTTTTACAGACATTCCCCAGAGATCTTCTGTTGATTTAATTTTAAGATCTTTAAAAGCTTTTATAACAGCCTGGGGGTTTGTATGCTGAAACCTAAACTCCAAAGGGCATGCCTTCACATTCTGTTTAAGTAAGGAAGAAGAAAGCGCGGGTGAGGAATTTAAAGCTTCAGTAGTTTTAATGGGAATATTAGCAAAAAAGTTTTCAAATTCCTGAGCTATTTCTACATCTGTGTTGATAGGGCCATGTGCAGTTTCTAAATTAAATTCAGTATTTCGCTGTTTTTTCCTACCTGTTTCATTATTTATTATTTGCCAGGTAGTTTTTATTTTATCATCAGCTGATTTTATTTTATTGCTAATATAAAGAGCTTTGGCTATTTTGCACACACTTTTAAAAGTTTTTGAATATTTTGCAACATACTTATGAAAGCTTGTATTATTCATATGTTAGCGGACAGTAACTGCTCACGTCATAAACTTGCGCAGAACAATGAAGTCTACCGACCATTATTACTGCACTGGTGTTTAAAAGACATTGAATTATGAAAATATCAAACGTAAGTAACACAAACAACAGCCGAGTAACAAATGTGCCTGTAATTAGATTAACTAATTTAAATAAATGCTTTGATTTACTGACCGACTTGTCGCGCAGGTGCAGCACGCGGCAGTCCAGCGTGGCAGCGTGGCCCACGGGCGCCAGCACGCTGGTCCGCTGGCGCACCGCGAACGCCGGCCCGCCTCCCCCGCCGCCCGCCGCCTCCTCCGCCACTGACACCACCTCGCCGTCCGCACACCAGCCCGCACGCCCTGCAAAACACAATTTATTGACTTTAGCATAAATATAAATCGCCCAAGCGCATGTCGGACCACGCTCAATGAAAGGTTCCGTAGTTGGGATAAATTTATCCGAAGAACAAACTTAACATTGTAGTTGAAAAACATGTTCCCCCATACTTTATGAAGAAATTCATATATGTAGTATACCTACCTATACCAAATTTCATCTTAATCTGGCCATTAGATTCGGAGCAAATTGGCTGTGATAGAGGGACAGACAGACAGACAGACACACGAATGATCCTATAAGGGTTCCGTTTTTTCATTCGGACGTAAGGAACCCTAAATAGCTTAATTTTACTGAGTAGCACTAATTACTAAATGCCCCTTCGACGGGTATAGGTCTCCTCCAGTAATTACCAGCTTCTTCTGTTTTTTTGCTTTCACCAGCCATGATTTATCCATCGCTGTCTGCCTTTCTTACACAGTGGTAAGTAGTTAGATATTACAAATTATAAAATACGGTACAATGAATGATACAATGCAAGTACACAGGGAGAGGAACGCTCGGAGCGCGTGCGCAAGGCCGCGCTGCTTGAATGGACCGTGACGTCACGCACCGTACTCGCACGGCACGTCCGGCGTCCGGTGCGGACGGTGCGGTGCGCCCGACACGCGCCTCTGATTCACTGCAGTTATTCGCCATCAACAATGTAAACTATGCAATTCTTGGAATAACTGTAAATACACGCACAGATCCACGGGACACCGGTATTCATTTTAGCGGCCGCTGTGATTCAACGTCAGACATTGAACTAATTTTCTCTGCCTGAGCTCATAAATAAAAACATAAAAACTACTATAACAACTTTGATTTATAACAATACCTTAGTACAATTAGTGCATTGTTAAGAACTTCGTAGCCTCAAACACTAATTATTATTTGCCAAAGAGGGGACCTGTCTAAGATTTGGAAAAGAAGGTTACTTACTTACTGTTGCCACTGAAAAGTCACATTGGTGCTTGCCGGGTTTCGAACCCACAACCTCGTGCTTGGGAACCACTGAGCCATCACAACTGCCTTAGTAAGGTAAAATGAGACTGATGACACCTAACTAAAGCTCAAAATTGCGGAGTATTTGTCTTGTGAACAAGAGAGCAGTGTGCGCGTACTGTTGGAGGTGTTGACGCCGCGAGAGGTGCTTCCTGCCGCGACGTGCATGAGTCAGGCGGATGTGCACTCGCAGGACGCGGGCCGCGCACGTGCGCCTGCCCGCGCCACCCACCGACAAGCTCTTTGTGAAGTGTGTCCGATATTCAGCTAAAGTAAGGGCACAACTTATGGGGCAGTTACCCTATTCTCGTGTAACGGCGAACAAACCTTTTTTATGTAGTGGAGTTGATTACGCTGGCCCCATAAATATTAGAGTATCTAAAGGTCGCGGTAACAAGTCATATAAAGGCTACATCACGTTGTTTATATGCATGGCCACCAGAGCAGTGCATTTGAAAGCAGTCAGAAACCCCTTAGTGGTTAACTCAATAACTGGAGGATTCATTCATACATTCATACCAGAGGTACTCGGTTCATAACGTTATAAACGACTAACGACCTGACTTTAGCACTAAGGTTCGGAGTATCAGCAGCTGACGATGACGGGGCCAACGGCGCGGCAAGTCGGCAACTCATGCGTATAATAGAACTCACCGCTATAAATACAACTACCACTCAAGTCATGGCCGCCATCAGTCACTGGGCTATCAAAAACCAAATAAAGCGTTTGATACAATTTGAGACAATGTAGGAACTGCAGTAATGATGTAGGAAAGTGACGGCTGTCGATTAGCAAACGCTTGTAATTCTGACGTTACTTTCAAACTCTTACGGATTACGGGCTACGACTAATAAGTGGCGCCAGAATAGAAGCAATTAACCGCATTGTGACATTGCCGGCTCTGTTTGTGGAGCAAGCGCCCGAAATAACGGCCCGGCGAGCTACGGAGTAGTGCCTACTGAGTTACTACAGACTGTAGATCACACCGATTAGACATAACAGACTGTAGATCTGTGGACCATTTTATATTTTGCTAAGTACCTACCTGGTACATGTTGATGGGCATACACTGTCCTCTCATACCTGTATAGTTGATCGAAGCTTTTAACACTGTAATTTGGAAAAATTGTAAAAACCATTTACTTTTAAAAGGGTAACCGTGGAGTTTCTTTCCGGCTCTTCTCCATAGGAAACGACCAATTGGAACCGTGCACCTAGCTTCTGACGTTTCATAAGTGCCCTTGTAGGTTTATGTGAAATAAAATATTTTGAATTTGAATTTGAATTGACTGACATCACCCCTCGTGCTGGCTGCTGCGCCACGTTGCTAAACTACTACTTTTCTTTCTGATGTTTAGGCTAGTCACCGTTAATAGCGGTAGCCCCAAATCCATATAATAATATTAAGTAAGTATGTACATTATTCTCAAAAACAAAAATCATTAATTTTTTTTTTGGTTTTAATTAGGTAAATATTATTTTTAGTAGTATGGACGCTTTTCGTTCAATTAATATTCTATTTTAAAAAAAGTAGTAGAAAAATAAGAGACTCCGCGATTTGCTATTTGAAATTCTACTACTTATTTAATTAGTAATATTATATTATAGCACAAACTCGTTAGCCGCGAAATTCAAAATTTCTTACGTTTGATAAAAATTCAACTACGCCGTAAGTACCTACTTAATTATGATAAATATTTAAGTACTTAAATAATCATTTAAAACATCAATATAGGTAGCTCTCTCGAGATTATATATTAGGTCTTTACCTATGAAATTGCCGTTCTGCAGTACTGGCCATTTCAAATCAAAATAATTTTTGTTTGGCTAAGAATTCTAATTTCAAATTAATTTTATTTTAAAAACATGTTTTTTTTTTTCCAAAAGTAGTCATTTGTTTATTGATTAGTGTTACATTTTCATCGCATTTCAATCTTTTTCGTCATCATGGATACGTTAAAAATTCGAGTAATTATGGAATATGAGTACCGTCGTGGTAGCAACGCGGCACAAGCGGCACGCAACATCAACGACGTTTACGGAGCTAACACTACAAACCAACGCACCACCTGTTATTGGTTTGCTCGCTTCCGTTCTGGAAATTTCGACCTGAAAAATGAACTTCGCGGTCGTCCGAAGACTTTGGTCGACAATGACGAATTAAAGGCGATTGTGGAAGCTGATGATACACAATCTACGGCTGAATTAGCAGCAGCTTTCGACGTTAGCGTCAAAACAATATTGGTCCATTTGCGTCAAATTGGCAAGGTAAAAAAGCTTGACAAATGGGTGCCGCACGAACTCAATGATCGCCAGCGCAAAGTACGCGTCGAGACGTGATTAACAGTCTAAATACTTAATAGTAGATTTCAGTGATAATTATGACACTAAAATGAAATTGTCGAAGAAACAAAGAAGGGGGGGGGAGCGCATTGTGATGTGAGGATAAAGCTTCGTGCAGACCAGAGCGACGCGACAGCGCGACGCGACAGCGCGACGCGACACCGGCTATTGTTATACCGTCAAGTTTTCTTAGAAATTGTATTGTTCGAGTCGCGTCGCGGCGTCGCGTCGCGGTGGTCTGCACGAAGCTTTAAGCATTGATGGATTGAGATTAGAACATGAACAAGGTCAGGTACCATATAATTAATGTAGGCACCATGAATGAATTAACTACAAATGATTGTACACTAAACCCTCACCAAGTGCACATTATAGCTAACTATACAACTCCCTAACTTAAACTATACCTATACCTCATTCCATAATTTAATTTCAGATATATTATGAGGTCAGAGAAAAAACTTTCATATCTTTATATTTACTTAAAAAATGAACCTACTTTTTTTTCGACTAGCTCTACTCTTGTCAATTATCTGAAACAGACACTTCCACATTATGTAAATTAAGAAAGCAAAATATTTTATTTCGGACATCACAGGTAAAATGGTGAAAACACAAACAGTAAAAAGAGTAAGGCCTATGTGAGGCCACAAAGGGAAATTAGCCAAACTAACCTATTAAATGGTGCTTGCAAAACTTAAAATTGATCAAGCTTAAAGCTCATTCTGGGCTTGACTCTATTTACTAAAATAACCTCAATAACCAAACTCATAAGCTAAAGCTCCAAAAACCCCTACCAGGGCATTGGAAGCTGAAAGGTGAAATTGTTAGATAAGTACCCAGTATAGGCCATGAGTGGGGGGCTGAATTAAGATATTGCATTCTTGATGGTGGCATTGAAGTATTGGCGTAAAGGCGTAAAATACATATCACGATAAATAATGAAAAAAAAAAAAAAAAAAAAAAACTTTCTGAGTGATTAATGCTCGGTTACTATAAACAAAAACGAATCCTCTCGCTCACCAATGGTAGCATTTTTTATGCCACAATGACGGTCCGCAAATTGTAGACTCCGCCATAAATACACAACATAACATAATCAACCGAGAATGCAGTTACTGCTCTTAGCTCCCTAGTGACTGGTAATCTGGATAGTGGCAACAAATGTCTGACGGTTTTTCTGGACCTAAAAAAAGCGTTTGACACCGTCTCTGTTCCTGTCCTCTTGAACAAATTAGAAGCGTCAGGTATAAGAGGAATTCCACTTAAAATGTTTACCGACTACCTCTCGAACCGGAAACAAAGAGTTAAGGTAGGAGAATACGTTAGTAACGATGCAAAAGTCACTTTCGGTGTGCCTCAGGGAAGTGTGCTTGGCCCTACATTATTCCTGCTTTATGTTAATGACCTCTGCAACCTTAAAATAAATAACGCTAGAGTTTTTTCCTACGCTGACGATACTGCAGTAGTGTTTTCTGGGAAGTCTTGGGACGATGTTGCTAGAAGTGCTGAAGCTGGTATGACTCATATTGCTAAATGGCTCTCAAATAACTTACTTACACTTAACACAGCTAAAACAAATTACATATGTTTTAGCATATCACACAGGACACAACCAAACCCCGACTTTATTATAAAGGTACACGACTGTGAGAATCCAATTAACTGCCTATGTCCAACATTAGTCAAAGTTTCTCAAACCAAATATCTTGGTATTGTTGTTGACCAAAGATTATCTTGGTACTCCCATCTGGAACAAGTTACCAACAGAATTAGAAAACTGAGTTGGATTTTCAAAAATTTAAGGCATATCGTGCCAAATAAAATAACCGCTAACACAAATAAACCCAGAAATCTACTCAATGAAATATACATAGCTATAGTCCAGTCTGTCTTAGTATATTGCATCCCCATTTGGGGTGGGGTGGCTAAGACTAAATTCATAGACCTGGAGCGGGGACAACGGGCTCTAATAAAATTAATGTACTTCAAAAACCTAAGGTACCCTACACAAAGTCTTTATCAAATAAGTAATTTACACTCTGTTCGCAAACTATATATAATTAAAACTATTCTCAGGAAACATAAAACTCTTGAATTTGATCCCAGCTTAACCTTGAAAACAAGAAAGGATATTATAGTTGAAGTTCCTAAAACTAAAACCAAGTTCGCCCGTATTCAATACGACAAACGCTCAGCTCAGCTTTACAATCGAGTTAACAAAGAGATCTACATATACAATAAACAATTAACTGACAGTAAAAAAATAGTAAATAACTGGATAAAACCACTTACTTATGATGACACGGAGAAGCTACTGGAATAAAATAAAACCTTACACTTAATGCTCTCATCTTTCGTACTTGTCGTATACAGTCTGATTCATTCATTGCCACTTACACTCACTCTGTATTTTACATTAAATTTAACAAACCCTCACACTATCACTTAACTTTCATACACACCGATGCTCACATTCAACATTCAAATTCACATTTACACACCTTTATACTCACAGTAACACACCTCTACTCTCACTCACACATTTGCATGCTTCTTGTCTAGTTTTAATTTACTCTTTTTATTTTAAATCGCCTGTTTTTATAACACTTAAAACAAGTAATTTTATGTTAATATTTTAAGTTTTGGAAGAGCGGAGTCTCCTAACACAGGCTTTTTTGCTTAAAAGGAGACTCCAATCACTAGTTGTTAAATTTTACTTGTATAATTAATAAAACATTTTTCATTTTTCTTTTTTTTTCATAACTCTAAAGAGCTTATTAAATGAGCTTATCGTAAACTCACGCATTAAGTTCCACACTGCATCTCAAATAAGTGAATGTTTACGGAAAAATCTACAACTGGTACCTATTCTTTGTCATGGAAGCTTTCAAAACGATTCATCCCAACAAATATCTGAATACAAATAGGTACAGAACAAACTTAAAGAAACCCTACAAAGCTGGCTGCCGATTTGGCCCCAATGTCGACTCTATAGACTAATAAAACAAATACCGAGACTGTTTTAAAGCTACCCTAAAGCTTATAACGAAGTATAATAAAAGTGAGAGTGACTTAATTCTTCCTTTCACAGGACAACACATACAGCAGCTCAACATAGAACTGGCATCAATTGAGACAGACACAATGTGTTACTTGCTGTTTATACTTTTATGCTAATTAACGATAGGTTCCTAAATAACCAACGCTAATGAAGGAAGATAAAAGGACCTATTCAATAAACCAGAATATTTATAATCAGATAACTTATTAACTAATTGAATTATACTCGTGCTTAGTCCTCGATAATTATCCTGATTTACTATGTAGTCCCACTATGTTCCATCGTGTACACGCGAATATTCAGAGAATAAAATAAATCCTGCAAAAAAACTTTTACGCTGGCAACTATATCCAGCTTATGTCATTCACTATTTTCGCGTCGTGGAGCGCACGTCATTTTTAAGAAAATTATTGAATTTTCTTATAAAACTTCTTATTTTTTTTTATATTATCAACAACAAAAAGTTAAACAATGCCAGTCAATAAAATGTGGAAGAAAATTGGAAAGAAACAGCGTAGGGGAGCTCGAGGACGACTTCGGCATAAGTTATCGCCGGCGTCCTATTTGGAATCAGTAATAAAGGCCGATCAGCGAAAGACTTAAAATGTTATAAACAAAGAAGCAAACACAGGTATGTATGTGTGATATCATTGAAAAATTTCAGTGGATTACGATTGATAGATTTGGATTGCAAAGTAGCAGAAGCTTATAATTTATCCGCCATATTACCGGTGCTCGGTACATCCGTTCTTGTAACATGAAGTTCGTGTTACGACAAGACGGACGAGACTTGATCTCGGACCTCAAGTTGAGGAAAAAAGCACAAAATATAATTTATACCTAGAAGTTCTATGGTATGCACCGCCTATGCACGATATATTGTTTTCTCTCGTGAGAAATTATTACTACAAATAAGGCAGGACCTCGAGACTTGATCTCGAACCTCAAGTTGAGGAAAAAAGCACAACATATAATTTATACCTAGAAGTTCTATGGTATGCACCGCCTATGCACGACATATTGTTTTCTCTCGTAAGAAATTATTACTACAAATAACGCAGGACCTCGAGGCTAGATGTCGAAACCTCAAGTTGAGGTAAAAAGCACAAAATATAATGTATATCTAGAAGTTCTATGATATGCATGTATTATTGTTTTCTCTTGTAAGAAATGATTAAGTAAGTATTACAATATTGATAAAGAATTATCAGTTCTTTACTCTTATTAATGTATCATCAGACTAGGTTAGTCTAATGATGATAGTGTGCTTTGAAGAAACCAAAGAACTAAAGGATGACGGTTACATGGAGCTGCATTAAGCAATGATAATGGCCTTGGGAATCCCGTCCACCACCAAGAGTATTACAATATTGATAAAGAATTATCAGTTCTTTACACTTATTCATGTATCATAGACTAGGTTAGTCTAATGATGATAGTGTGGTTTGAAGATACCGAAGAACTAAAGGATGATGGTTTTATGGAGTTGCATGAAGCAATGATAATGGCCTTGGGAATCCCGTCCACCACCAAGAAAACCTAAATGTTTTACTTAAAAAGTATTTAAAGGGACCAGTGGAGGACTACCATAGAAATTAGGAATTGCTGTACCGCAATGTTAATAGTATTGGTAATTTGATACAAACAACAGTTGCACTGATATGGAAAAGTTTCCTGTTTAGTGAAAAAATTTAATGAACACGTCAAGTCTGCAAAGGTAATTAAAAAGGCAGCCCCAACTACACTTTTCAGAAAATGTAATGAAAACTCAAATGCCACCCTTCACATTTGAGTCGATCCAAACAGGGAAGGGGGGGGGCAGGTATCAACCTAGGACCACGGGGAAGATCCAACAGCAGAGGACTTTTCAAGCAAGACGTACCAATACAAACATGTATGCCAAACATAGAGGTAAAGACATTTGTATGTCATTTTAAATATTTTTACCCTCGTTGGCAAAAGATCACATAAGATAAAGTTATCACGGTTGAAGGAAGGGATATAAAATTCTACTTATGAAAATTCCTATACAACATAATACTTACCTATATCACCTAAAATTGTGCTTTTCAGAGTCTGAAAATACTGTTATATGAATAGATCCTTATAGGTTGGATTTGAGTGTTATTAATAAATGTGCAGTGTGCACCTGTCAGTGGACAGTCTTTTTTGATCAAAAATATTTACTATGCACAAACGAAATGGAGATACCAGTATTACATTAAATCGAAATGTCTTTGTCTGATCAAATTATGTCCATACATAACAGTTTCAAATGAAAGTCATATGCACTTTATGTAAACTCATTTTCTAAAAATGATTACATGAGCAAATAATTTTTTTTTAAATTATATATATTAACACTGAACATTGATGTGATGACAAAAGCTATTTGAGGGTTTATTGTAAAAACAATGTTTATGAATTCAATTGTTTGTGCTTTGGTTTTGTGTACTGCCCTACACCAGTAATACCTTATCTATGTAGTAGGTGATTAAAATCTGTGATTTATCTTGAGGATGATATTGGAATGCTTAGAATTTTCATTTTATTTGTAAAAGTATCAATCTTTTGGATTCTTGGTTGTTACATAAATAAGGATAAAAATAATCTCAAATCTAATGCAAGTTGCTGAGTACTTAGATTTGTGATTGTTATGAAGAATATGACCTTGACAGTGACAGATAAAAAGTGATGTTCATTTCATCTATTCTTTACACTTTATCCTAACAGCTTTTTGTCCATGTATGAGTTATGTTTCACTATAAATTTTGGAAAAACAAAAATGTGCAGAGTTAGTTTGCCACAGTAATGACTTTGATTTAATTATAAACATAAATATGAACTGTAAAGAAGATCTACACTGGTGGCATGAATGTATAAAAACCCTGTAAAAATTATCAATTTGAGATTGAAATTTAGTCAGATGCATCTCACACTTGTTCGGGAATATTTGTTTTGATGGTCAGATAGCAAATGGGGTTTAGACAGAAGAAGACACGGTAAATCATATAAGCTATTTGGAACTGTTAGCTGCTTTTTCTTGGTCTACAATGTTTTACAAAGGACCTAAAATGATGCCAAATTTTATTACATAGAAACAATACTACAACAATAGATTATATAATTAAATTGGTAGAAATCAATTTAATAATCTTAATTGCTAGGCATAGGTATAAATTTTATTGGTATGAAGCCCGAAAAATAGGGATATCTACATTTATGTATGATCTAAGGACAGCATAAAAGCTGATCTTGAGTCTAGAAATAAAAACATTGATTGTGAGTGGGAACTGGCTACTGCAGCATTTCAGGACACAGTGAAATCCTTTTGGAAATCATTCCAATGATCTATTTGTTGCTATTAGAGCTAAGTGTGATAGATATCAGTCCTGGCATAGAGATCCACTTGCAGAAAATATGTATGCATTTACAGTAATTTGGGCAAATTACCCATTATATTATGCTTTTCCACCATTTGCATTCATTTAAAAAAAAAAAAAAAAAAACTATTCTGAAACTTAAAGATACCCATTTATTAATTCAAGGGTCATATCACAGATTCAGGTATATGGCCTGAACCATCAAACCAATTGTTGTTGTCACCTTCCAGAATACTGCATCCTCTGCACAGCTTTCTTTTTTTCCCTGGGGTTCTGCATATTGTCAAGGAAGTGTTTAAGAAGCAAATGATACCAGATGACACCATTAATGTCATGACATCTTCTTTATCAGATAACATTGTCAAACAGTATTCAGTAGCATTACATAAGTGGTGGATTTGTTGTAATGGTAAAAATATTCACGATTTTTCAATCACTAAAATATTAGAGTTTCTTACACAACAATTCAACATTGGCAGTTCATATACTCCAATCAACACTAATAGATCTGCATTGTCATTGATCAAAGATTCTGATGTAGGGATGGATCCTCAAATTAAGAGATTTAGAAGGTATCTTCTAAATACATTCTGAATACTGATGATACGTGGAATCCATCAATGGTACTGAATTGTATAGAAACATGGTACTCATTACAGCAATGACCACTTGACAAAGTAACCAAAAAGTAGGTAATTCTTTCAGCTCTTACTAGTGCTCAAAGAAACCTTATCTGTAATTAGACTTAATAACATCCAGATTATTGCACTGATTTGTTAAAAACATTTAAGAAAGGAAAACAGCAAGAGAGTATTATGTTATCCTATTTTCATATGAAACCTGGCATTTGTCCTGTGATTACATTACAATATTACATTCACACAAATTGTGAAAGCCTTAGTTAATACAGAAAATTTGTAATTCATTTTAAAAAGCCACATAATTACGTTAGTAGCCAAACAATTAGTTGTAACATGAAACATACAATGATGGACAGTGGCATAGACATCAAGAAATTCACTCCTCATTCAA
This sequence comes from Agrochola circellaris, assembly GCA_914767755.1. NCBI lineage: Eukaryota > Metazoa > Arthropoda > Insecta > Lepidoptera > Noctuidae > Agrochola > Agrochola circellaris. The sequence continues at coordinate 19,297,917 of OU611854.1, forward strand.
CATGTCAAGTTTCAATGGAGAGTAGAGGTGTGTCAGTAGATATTAAGTATCTTTAAAACGGTTGGTTGGTTGATAGGATCAAAAGTTTTTTTTTTTTGCTTACATTATAATAATAAAGCATTATAATAGACCTTTGATTAGAGAAAATAAGCAAGAATGTTGGTAATGTTGAGACTGATGTGTTTTTTGTTATGAATTAATAAAAAGTCAAAGGAGTATACTGTATACTTAGTTGATAATTAGAATTAAAAGAGAATTAAGTTTAAATGTTGAAAAGTTTTTCAGTTACATTAGAAGGTTGATTTTATGATATTTGAATGTTTTATTATATAATAGTGTAAAACATGTTGGAAATTTTCCAACTTCATCTCTCTAAACATCTACATAGTAAATCAGGATAATTATCGAGGACTAAGCACGAGTATAATTACTAAATTAAACGAACTTACCTAAGTGAAGTTCTATTGTAATTATACGAAGTGCTTAGTCCTCGATACTATGTTCCCTCCCAAGCCCTAAACAAGACCATATCTTGTTGTTTGACCCTGGGATTGAAGTTGGAGAATTACTGTCTGTTAATTCTCTCATTGCAGATTACTCTAAATAGAATGACATAAGCTGGATATAGTTGCCAGCGTAAAAGTTTTTTTGCAGGATTTATTTTATTCTCTGAATATTCGCGTGTACACGATGGAACATAGTGGGACTACATAGTAAATCAGGATAATTATCGAGGACTAAGCACTTCGTATAATTACAATAGAACTTCACTTAGGTAAGTTCGTTTAATTTAGTAATTATTGCAGACAACTCTAAACGTCTACTTTGTTAATAATTATATTTCAGATCGCCGTGAAGTAAAATTGGGAATCAAACGAGCTTACCTGTTAAGCGAAGTCCTGATTCTAATTTTATGAACGGCGATCAGTAATATAATTACCCACCCGCCACTAGCTAACAGCCCAAAAGCTGCAATAATTAGTGTAACTAATTCACTTATCCTTTCAGGAAAACCTAGTGAATGTAAGTATGCGGAACTACTCTGTACAGAAAACAGAGCTTGTTCCTCATCTCAAGGATCTCTAAAAATAATTGACAGTTCGGTGTTACCAACGAATGAGGAAAATAATCATATTTAAAAAATATTTACAATATTTTATCTCTAAAAAAACGCGATGTTAGATGACGTGTATTAGAATACTACTTTGTTAATAATTATATTTCAGATCGCCGTTCATAAAATTAGAATCAAGACTTCGCTTAACAGGTAAGCTCGTTTGATTCCCAATTAATTGCTTATTTAAATAAGCATTACCATTAATATTTGCATGCCAAAATATGGCGAAATGTGTCATCGCACAAGAACACATATTTATTAAACCTTTGTAACCGCATTTATAGCAAATAAATGACTTTGACTTTGACTTTGACATTAAGCCCCACCCTGGCCAACCACTCTGATAACAAGGAGACCGAAATGCCTTCGTTAAGGGGACTACAGGACCTAAACGTGCCTAAACGCAAGTTTTATAATGCATAAAAGAATATGATCCACTGCAGTAAACAAAATCAGAAAAATATATGATATTCTTCAGGATATATGCTAGTGTGATAGTGTGTTGAAAACATAATACAACTAATTTGATACGATAGAAAAAAATCATGAAGATACCTCTAAAAATTTCTTTTAACGATTTAAAATCATATTAATTTACATGCAATCATTCTGATTTTTTGTCAGATTATTCTACAAGCTACATATTAGCATAATAGTGTTTTAATTTTCCAGTCCAATCAATAGATTTTCTGTTAATCGCTAACTGCTTCATATTTTGCAATAAATTACCTGCGTCGTGTCATCGCGCTTCTCTTTCATTTCTATGCAGTCCGACAGTGACCGCGCTTTAGCTGTTGTAAGCCTCTTAAATATAACATGATAATGTTATTTTAATGATTATACATGAGGTTTTGTCAAGTGAGACAGATCTCAACATATGTATTACCAAAGTCCATTGCTCCAAAAGTTTTGGGTGACCATCATAAAACACAGGTTGGACAAATCAGACTTTATTTCAGCAATCAGGTACCTATGAGGATTTAAAATAAGAGTAAAACATAACACGAAAGTCCTTTGCACACGTAGAATTTGCAGTGTTTTCAATATTTTTCTTGGTTACAATACCACTACCCTGTTAGGTTTTATGCCCTCGTAAATGTAAATATTCGTATGCCGCTTTTAGCGGTGGATTTGTCCTGAGCATAACTATACCTAACCAACTTTGCATGTGAATTTTCCGATGAATAAATGTCTTTGTCTACTCGAGGCAATTTTTCTTGTTTTGATTAGCAGCAACGTGAGTGGTAAGAAATAGAACGAAATAACAAACAACTTGCCGCGGCAATTTGTAAACGGCGTTTGAATTGTCCATCAAATGTTGTGGCATAATAAATTACATTTTGTCTTCGGCATTTTGCATAACTGCGAGCGTTTGTAAACGGACGGCGCCGTTTGTATCGTGATTCGTGACGAATCATACAATCTGCCTGCGACATAATATATTTGGGGCAGTAATTTTTTTTTTCATTATAATATAAATTCATAATGGACGTATTAAGCCAATAAAAACAAAATTGAAGTCGACATGTCAATGTGTTCACGCCAGTCACGACTCGTGGCTAAAAATTAACAGCCGCACAGTTCGATCGAAGGTTAAGCTAAGCTTACCACGGTCGTTTCGTGGATGGATGACCATACATTACAAATCGAGACCCCTCCGTGTCTCGAAAAATATGTTCAGTCTTTGGTACCGGCTGTCATTCGTCTTTGACATTCGATACTTACCGGTTGTCGCATAAATCTAACAACCAGTCTTACCAACGTATCGTGATATCCCATAACTAGGTTGTGGAGGTCAGATAGGCAGTTGTTCCATGTAAAATACTGGTATTCAGCTGCATCCGGTTAGGCTGACAGCCAAGCCCAACATAGTTGGAAAAAGGCTAGGCAGATTGATTGATACAACGTTAAAAAAAACCGGCCGAGTGAAAGAAAAGAAAGAAAGAATAATGTTATTTGAACACAGTTCGTGAAATACAAAATAAAAAAAAGAGAAAATAAGAGCGCGAGAGCGTGAGTGCGTGTTGGACCACGCAAATTGAAAGGTGCCGTAGTTGGGATGAATGAAACCCTGTAGGTTTTGATTTATTTGCGAATATTAAAATATGTCGCATACATGGCCATTTTTTTTATTGCGTTGACTTAGAAGCTTGATTTTATAGAGCTTCAAGGGACCATAGACCTACGTATTTGAAATTAATTTCAACTTGATACCTCCACGCGACACGGACAACGAGAGTGAACTGAAGTGAGCTTTTTCCTTTTGAGGTACAGAAACTTTAAAAACAGCGCTGCAATTTGTAAAGAACGTAAGAAATATTGATTTTTGCTGGCTATATACCTACTGACGAGTTTTATTAATCGTAATCCGGAAGTCTGGGTGACACCACCTGGGTTCTTATAATTTGCTTCACAATGATGTGATGTAAGTACCCCGAGGCCAGTGCAGAGGGTTGTGAACAATGCGGGATGCTGGGCGCAGACCCCCCGGCAGCTATATTGTGCGCAGTTTACATCGTGTAAGTACCTACCTACTCAAAACAAAACAGGGCTGGGGCACTATTAATATAGCCCTACCGATACCACTAAAGACAAGCAGCTACTCGCTACTACACATAAAATACCTTTAGCACCGACAATCTGATATAGGACAAAGTTCTCCCTCGACCTACAAACGATTGGCACACGAAATCAGTACAACATTGTTTCTTTGGGCAATATACGACACGGTTAAGATGAAAGGGGCGTGCTGGTTAAAATGTTTACACGTAGGTAGCCCCGCCGGCCGCGCGGCGCCAGCAGCGCTCTGACCGCGCGCATACTAGCGTTTTTATGCGGCCAACGACATACAACTTGATATAACACACTGAGATTTGATGCCGCTACATTACTGCAGGCGATGCACCATGTGCGCAGTGCGTGTGTTTCGACTATTTGCGCTTCATTTCTGATGACATGCTGCTCATTATGGTAAAGAGATTGACGACGTTCGTGTAACATAATCTATCATTATGAAGGCTTTTATTTAGGTATTAACTTCTGTTTACGTTTTCATATCTGCTTTAGTAGTTCTTAATGTTTTTTAATGGTATATTAGCCTGTGCTAGGTGACATAATTATTATTATGGCAAATAATTTAATTACCTACATGTTTTATGTTACCTTCGTAGGTAATATTATTTACTTTGCAATTCCCTACTTAGTAGATCTATAGAATTAAGTTCTTCTTACTGAACACACTACTGTGCAGCTGGGGAGTTTGTTGCGCCACTTCTTCTTCCCATCTAAAGCACTAGGAAGTGGTGAAGGGCGGGCGTTTTGGGGGACTGTCTTATGTAATTTTGACGTTACAAAACGTGTTGATTCTCAGCGTAATTCTCAGCCTAGTTTAAATAAATGGCTTTTCATTTTGATAGGTATTTTGATTGACGAATGTACAGAGGTATCGTATTTTTATTGAAGTATTTATTTTAAAACGGCCAAGGCCAATTACATTTTTTAAAGACACAAACACAGTATTAAAGTAAACAAAAGTATACAACTACTCGATAGTCATACGCTTATCTCACAATAATCCAGACCAGACATACTGACAAGATCTTCTTCCATTCATCCGCGAACTCAAATCACAGTCAGGCTTAGCGTCCCAGAGAGTGTGCGAGGGCCAGAAGACTGGGCTCGAACGACGCGCGACGGTTCGACTCGAGGCACGGCGAACAATCCATGCCTCTTGCCACGGTTATAGTTTATCGGAGTAAAAAGATGGGACAGTTCGTCATGTACCTAGTTCAGGATAATCTGTTTTTCCGTGAAGGATCTGACAAATATTAATAATTTGGTCATATCTTCTTCTAACCACGACAGAATTGTACCCTAAGCAGCCTAAAAGAAAGTTCGAAGGGTACATGAACGTATCAAATCAAATTAAAAACAACCGACTTCCAAAAAATAACACTACAAAGTGAAAAATTACTTTAATTTCGGAAGTTGGTGTCTTTGGTTTTGAATTTTCGTTTTTTGCCACCGACTTCCGATTTGTTTTTGGAAGTCGGTTTAAACAACACTGTACGATGGGCTGGGGCGTTGTGTCGTCCATACGGGTTGGAGTGTGGGGGTGAGGCAGGGTGGGTTGAGCTCACCTACGCTCTTTAACCTGTCGGTCGATTCTGTAAAAATATTAACGTGAAACTTAGGTGAAGTGAGCTGTCACTGTCACAAATCGACCGGCAGGATGCTAGGGATTAACACTATTGACACCTCACTTCACGCTCACTTCACCTAAGTTTCACGGTGATATTTTTACAGAATCGACCGGCTGTATGTGAACGAACTGATTGCCGAGCTCAGCAGTACCAGGGTTGGATGTTACGTAGACGGTATCTGCGTTAATAATATCAGTTAAGCGAACGACATGGTGTTGCTGAGCGCATCAATCTGTGGGTTGAGAAAACTGGTTGCCTAGTGTGAGGCGTATGCTAGGTTACATGGCCTATGGCCTGGCATATAACGTCAAGAAGTCAGAGATCATGGTCTTTGAAGCTCCCCAGCTTCAAAGACCATGATCTCTTATGAGTCCTATTAGGGCTCTTACCCCCCGGTGAGAGCCCTAATAAGTTACCACCTGTTTTACTTTATGGCACGCCTTTAAAAGGGGTCCATTAGTTTAAGTATCTAGGTTATACATATAGTAACCCCCAATCTCAAAGACGATGACGACATTGAACGGGAGCGGAGAGCGTTGTCGGTTAGAGCGAACATGCTGTCTCGCAGGTTTGCACGATGCTCACTTCCTGTTAAGATAACGCTCTTTCGAGCCTACTGCACGTCTTTTTACACGAGCAGCCTGTGGGCTAAATATACGCAAAGATCGTACAACGCTTTCCGCGTTCAGTATAATAACGCGTTTAGGATGCTGGTGGGGCTGCCCCGCTTCTGTAGTGCGTCGGGGACGTTCGCGGATGCGCATGTATATTGTTTCTACACAACCATGCGCAAAAGATGCGCTTCCATGGTGCGCAGGGTGTGGAGCAGCTCCAACAGTATCCTAAGTGTCGTAGTCGTTTTAATAATATACTTAGTCCTAAGTCTTACTAATCATTTTTGAGCTTAGAGTACCTCTCGTATCACTTGAGAGGACTTGAGCACACTTCCCTCTGTGAAAGTACAAGAACATATATGTTCTAATACGTTCATAAAAAATAACTTTCAAATCGATTCTAAAGCACTTCGTAAATCGTTTTACAGGCGCGTGGAGCTCCGTGAAAATGCCTAGCTGTGCTGTTAAATTCTGTAAAAATCGTTTAAATACGTCAAACTTATATAAAGGACTGAATAATCTTCCATATGTTAACATTTTTTTATAATATTTAGTCATGTTTTTGGGCCAAAAAAATTAAACCTGTTGTGCATAAGTGAAACCTATGCCAAACGTTAGTACTAATCATCTATGACAACTTTTACTATCGGGACAAATAAATCTATCCCAGTAAAAAAAATATACAGGGTAACAAACGTTTTGAAAAAGTGTCGATGTGTGCATTTAAAGGAATATAATAGTTATATTCAATTCAATTTATTTATTTATTTAATTAAATAATGCATATTTACAATATTAAGCCTGATAGTAAAATGGTAGGTATATAATAATGATTCGACCTGAACTAGGATAAACCTGTATCTCAGGTGTCAAGGGTGCAAAATTACATTAAAATTTTCTAAAATTGATGGTAGACATAAATAGTGAGTAACTTAACAGACTAATGATAGGACAGTACTTAATTAAAAATAATATTTAACTTAAAACAACCAGTAACTCTTCTGTGTCATCATAAGACAAATTTTGTAACCAAGTTGAAATAACATTTTTGCATTGTACCGTTTTTAATGCAGACATAGACAAAATTGCGTTTACAAAAATGGGCCTAAGAATATAAAAAATCTATACATAAACGAATGCCTTAATCTATAATTATCCATACACATGTCTTTACGTCTTTTATCAGTGACAACTCTATCGTACGGCAATTTAGAGTGCTGTTTTATTAAAGTATTCATAATGAATAACTGCCGCACTGTCAGAACATTGCAAGATTTATATAAAACTTGGGTCGGGAACAGGATAGGCCGGAATGTGGATACTTTCAGAACAGCTCTTTGCGCGAGCTCCAGTTGTAGTAAAATTGTTTTAGCCGCTCCTCCCCATGAAGTAATACAATATGTAATTATCGATTGACATACCTGTTTTATCACCTTAGAGTCAGCAAAAGGCCTAATTTTCTTGAATATGAACATCAACTTACGGACTCTACTGCATAATATGTAGTTCAACGTGATTTTTAAATGTAAGAGTAGCGTCAATAATTACTCCAAGATATTTTATAGTTTTCGTATTAAGGATAGATGGGCAATTGCATTTAGAGTTTGCAACTGTGTTACATACATGCGCATGAATATCTGGAATGATCATAGATGTCTTTGAGTTGCGTAAAGAAAAGCGTATGTATTTCGTTTTGTCAGCATTTAATGTCAGTAAGTTATGTTGTAACCATCTATTAACTATATTGAAACCTTGCTGTGCACATAACCAAACTTCATGTACTGTATTTGCGGAGAATATTCCATGATGATCTTATTTTTTACAGTTTCCGCAATTCTGTATCGAAATGTGTTTTGACATCCGTGAAATAAACACGAAATTTCTGAATTCGGACCTCGCGAAAATCCATTTAAATTGAAAACAGCATTGTTATTAACTAATACATTTTGTTTAATCGGTTGCCTTTGTTCTTCGACTTCGGGCTGTTCTTGGTCCAATAGCGGCTGGTTTTGTTCTGGAACTACTTCAAGTTGTAGGCCTTCGCCAGGTTGATGTTGTGCTTCATTTGGCACGACGTTTTGATCTAGAGCGACCGGCTGTTCCTGTTCGACCTCAGGTTGATCTTCACCCTCCGGATTACGCTGCAGAATACTTCCTCGTTGGGCTCGCATCCAACAACGCAAACAAACGTGTTCCTCGTTGTTATACGTGAGCTAAAAAATTTTAATCAATTTTTGTAGAATCAAAATACACGAACAGTAAATATCAACCGGCAATTAATGGGGCTGTGGCAACAAGTTTATATGAAAACAAAAGTGTGCGGGGAATTGCCAACTGTAATTAACGCGAAGCACAAATAGACATCTACCTTATAATTGTAATCAGATAATTGGAAAAACAAAAATATTGATTTACTAGCGACTGCACGAGGCTTTGCCGGTGGAGTTAAGCTTTTCCGCGGGAACTTCAAGACGCATCGGGATAAAATGTAGCCCATGTGGCTCTTCAGCCCTCCAACTATCTCCATACAAAGAATCACGTCAATCCATATACAGTAATGGTGATTGTCGGCGCACCATATTATGCGCGTGATTCACTGCGGGGAACGCGCGGGGTCTCGGGGTACCGAACCCGCTACCAACGCCCGCTGCGCGCCCGCCACACCACTCAGCTCACAGACGCGCTCCACTACGGGCATTCCTAGACGATGTTCATGTAAATTATGGTATTACACCTATTTTAATACAGTTCACTAATCTTTTATTATAAAGTCCCGATTGAGCCCAATCAGTGATAGTAATCACTAAACTCACCTCATAATGGAGCGCTGATTGAATATTCTCGATGGCACGAGCATGTCGATTACGAATATTCGCAGTGAAAGTAATCCTTCGAATACGCAGTACAGATATAGGTACTGCATTTTAGTTTTATTATTGATTATACAAGTGCTGTGCACACCTATAAGTGACGAATTCACCGCAAAACTGTTAAAATAGAATATATTTAATGTAATTATTTAGTGAATAAGTCGTTGGTGTGTCAATAAATAAATAAATAAATAAATAAATAACAAACACACTTGGCGTCCTCGCGGTAGGAACATTTTCCAAATATATATATCAGATATCAGAGTCCGGTAATTGAAGCAAAATCAGAGTCAGGTAAACGAAGCAAATGTCACAGTATTAAGAATCGATCGGAGTCCAAAGTTAACAGCACAGTCACAGGAAAAAATGACGATAATCGCACAGTAACGTACCGAAAGACAAACAATGGACGACTGCGAAATAAATATGTGAATATTGTATTACACATTTGTAATTCAATTGTTTACATATCTATTTTATTTTTAACTAGCTGCCCGCCCCGGCTTCGCTCGAGTAGCACTAAGTACGTATCTACGGCGCACCTACCTGCCTACCCTACCTACCCTACCTACCCTACCGACCCTACCGACCCTACCTACCCTACCTACCCTACCTACCCTACCTACCCTACCTACCCTACCTACCCTACCTACCCTACCTACCCTACCTACCCTACCTACCCTACCTACCCTACCTACCCTACCTACCCTACCTACCCTACCTACCCTACCTACCCTACCTACCCTACCTACCCTACCTACCCTACCTACCCTACCTACCCTACCTACCCTACCTACCCTACCTACCCTACCTACCCTACCTACCCTACCTACCCTACCTACCCTACCTACCCTACCTACCCTACTAAAAAGTATCCTATGTCCGTCTCCTGGTTCTAAGCTACCTCCCCACCAATTTTCAGCCAAATCGGTTCAGCCGTTCTTGAGTTATAAGTGGTGTAACTAACACGACTTTCGACTTTCTTTTATATATATAGATTATTTGAATATCTCATTGTATGTTGCACCGGTCGACGTCATTACTATACAAACCTTATTATTACTTATACCAAACCTTATTACTTATAGTTTTATAAACATAAAAAATACCTTAAAAATGACTCCTCATTTTGTTAGCAGAAATGACCACTATTTGTTTTAACTTAGCCAAAACTTATTTTTGTCGCTTAATCTAAGTGGCATATTCGTCAACTTAGTTTTTAAACATTAGTGCATAAAAGTTTTAAAACATTCGTGTTCATGGTTGTTATTTATTATCCATACAAAACGCTGATTTCATATGTATACCTATTATTTATTTAGGTTTAAAGATATTTATTTCCCATAAGAACTATACAGGGTGTCAGGGACATCGACGCGAAGCCGGTTTAAAGAAATTTTTCGTCGGTTATTAAAAAAAAAAACAGCTGCTCCATACATTTTGACCGCGTAGGTATTGCACTTTTCTATGAAACAGCCGATTTTTGTTTTAATAACCGACGACAAATTTCAACGCAGGGGGGCTCAGAATCAAGTACTGAATCCATGGTAACGGCTTCGCGTCGAAGTCCCTGCCACCCTGTATGCAGTAGCTGCAGCTGCTGTGTGCTGTAGTTCATTAATAATGAGATACTTACAGAGTTATTTCTAAATAATAAGTATAATTAAGTCATATAAAAATCGACACTTTTTTAAAACATTTCTTACCCTGCATATTTTTGTTACTAGGATAGATTTATTTGGCCCCATAGTGAAAGTTGTCATGGATGATTAGTACTAACGTTTGGCATAGGTTTCAATTATGCACATTGGGTTTCTCTCATCTGCATACAATAGACTTCTGGCAACGCGTGTGATAGGGCTGGGTGGGATTCATAAAGGGTATTACCCAGTTACTGGATTGTGGCGGTCAAGGCAGTCACTCCATGTAAAATAATGGTGTTCAGCTGCATCCGGTTAGAATGGAAGCCGACCCCAAAAAGAAGAGAAAAGACTAGGCAGATTGATTGATTGACGAATATACAGGATAATATGATGGATATAGGTGGCGCATAACTAATCACCTGATTTCCTAAGACTTACTTTAATACTCGTAAGTTTCGAAGAGGGTTGCAATGAATGAATGTTTTTTTTTTTTTTTTTAGTTGCCTCGTCTTCACATATATTTATGTAACGAATGTACCTACCTACACATACAAATATTGTAACACTTTTTAAAAGAGTAACGGTGGAGTTTCTTGCCCATTCTTCTCCATACGAAAACTACCTTTTGGAAGGGGCGACTAGAATCAATTAATTTTTTTGTAAACTTTGACGTTCAAAAGTGCCTTACAAGGGCCTATTTGAAATAAATGATTTGACTTTGAATCAGAGTGGTTTAGCAAAACATTTACTTACACCAACCACTCCTTCCCCACTCAACTATTGAAGTGATACGCAGACGGTAGGTGAGTGACTATCCGTGGCCGCCATTCGCTCCCATGAACAGGAGTGGTGACGGTGACGTGACATGAGAGCCAGCACGCAGCCGCGCCGCGTGCGCATGACTCAACTTCACTGGAATCTGCAGTAGAATTCACACATGCGCGCCGGAATACCTACTTCCAGCCTTGCGACTGCTGCGACCGCCCCCATACTGTCGCTACTAACAAATACTTCGTATGCCAGTATGACACACACAATGCCCGGCAGTTTTCAAATATTTTCAATGGACATTATTGTTGCTGCGGTTGAGGGATAACCAGATGCTAAATTGACTAAACGGTAAATTCTGAAGAAGTATACATGCTTCTGTTGGAGATTTCCATGTCTGTCGATAGGTCGCTCGGCTAGTAGGTACCTGCGGGGTATAAGCTTCCTGAGCGCCCTAACACTAGACATTACAAACTTACATTTAACATTAGAAACTTACGTAACAATATTACATTGAGCCTTCACACGAATTAATAATCACTACTGTAAACTTACAGCACGTAGTATTATTATATTGCAGACTTCATGTCAATTCGTAATCATTACTGTAAACATAAAACACGTAACATTGCTTCGTAACACTGTGTGTGCTACACTGTGTAATAAAAATGACTCACACAAACACAATCACCCAGTGAGCATTATCTACCATCTCCACAAAATAATGTTGTGAGCTGCCTACTCGAACGTTTAAACCTATATGGATGTTTGCCAATTCATAATGTTGATAAGGTTGTGTTATTTTTGGATCGAGATCATCGAACCAGTGCAACGGGTAACGCAACACCGAGCGCAACTGTGAGCCCAATCATGTTACTGAACAATTAACGACGACCAATGGTGCATTAACATCCCACAGTCCACAGACCACATTCAATAAACACTTTGTGCCTCGTGTTATAATTATTTTAGTCATCTCGTTTAAACATTCTCTCTCAAGATGAGAACCACATCATGGTGACTTGTATTAAAGAAATAAAATAATGGGTCCTTGCCTCCTGCCAACCAAAGTATACAAGAGACAGACTCCTTGTTGATCGCATTGTCAACTAATATCACTGAAGAGCAGGCTCTGGCATGGCATGCGGAGTAATGCGGACTGAGTCCCTGAGCCCGAGAGTCGCCCGCAGCCTCGTTTGCTGTGCTGTCACGTACGTCACGGCCATGTGGCGCGTGGCGTGTGTCGTGTGTCGTGTGACCTGAGGCGTGTGGCGGTACCTGCGAGCGCGGGCAACGTGGCAAGCAGCAGTAGCGTGGCGGCGCACATTTCGCCCCGACCCTTCGCCCCGCCCCTCGTGCCCCGCACTCCTCCCGGATGAACGCGCACCCTGAAACACACAACACACTACTTGTTATCATCAGACAGACTAGCTAGTAGGTACTTTTGTTACAGCTCCTAATTGGTAACATATAATGTAGGTACATGTCCAGATGTATTAAGGCTCGTGCAGACCAGCGCGACGCGACGGCGCGACGCGACTCGAACAATACAATTTCTCAGAAATCTTCACGGTATAACAATAGCCCGTGTCGCGCCGCGCTGTCGCGTCGCGCTTGTCTGTACAAAGCTTTATCCTAGTGTAATTAGATGGCCAAATCCGAAGGTAAACGAAAATGGTATGGAACAGTTGATTCACAACTTATTTTTTGTTGGAGATCATGAATAGGTATACATACCAACAAAAAATCCAACAAAAAATTTGCACAATACATGATACTTAAATAACGGGTAACATCATAAACATAACAACGAAAACATAAAGCAATAACTGATATTAAAATATTTACTAATAAAATGGACACCCGTATGGAACGAAGTTCGAAGAGAGAGAGAGAGACAGACAGAGAAACATGCGCACGCCGCACAGCTTACAATAGCTTACTATAGCAAATAGTGTCGTTACAACTTTTCGTGAGAATTTTTTCCGTCTAGCCCCCTTTCACAACGCGCGATAAGGAACTTCGTTCCAAAAATAAAAACAACTGCCCTGCCAAAAAACTAACTAAAAAGTTAAAATCAAGTTGTAATAGTTAATCCTTTATACAGATAAACTAATACAACTTGATTTTTACTTCTTAGTTCGTTTTTTGGCAGGGTAATTGTGTTTTTTATTAATTTTTTAATTTTTTTTTATACATTTTAGTGACAAGTTTTATTTTAAAACATGTCATGCTAGGTGGCTTTATTTTTAAGCACTGAAGGTGGTTCTATATTCTTACAGCGAGGCGTGGATGGCGCGGCGATGAAAATTAAATTTTGTACCTACCTATGTAAAATGTATTCCAATAAATTATAGTTTTGGAATGTCCAATGAAGGCCTTCAATTGGATATTGTAATAAATAAAGTTTTTGTTTAACACTTTTGAAAATGGAGCCATATTGCCGCCATATTGTTTTATTTTCAAAAATGATGTAAGTACCTATGTGTTCTAACGATACATCCAAATCTGTTCAGGCATTTCAAAGTTATGGTGGTACAAAGAAACTCACATACATGAATGAACCCTGAAAACATTAAGGTGAGTGGGGGTAAGTTGGAATGGATTTTTGATTAGATAAACAGTGTTGATTTGAAACTGTTGTGAAACAAAGGGATTCAAGTGAAATGCATAAAATGATGTTTTGGGTAAGAAAGTACAGTCAACTTATTTCTATAATGTTGACAGACATCTTTTTGAAACAATATTTTATGTAAAAAAAGGTTAATAAAATTGGTCTTCAGAAAAACAATATGTAGGGGAAAGACGAAATGCCGAAGGGGTAAGATTGAAATAGTGACTAGAATCGTATTCATGGTCATTATGCATGTGTGGTGATCAATAAACCCTCTGCTCCAATAACCTAAATAGCTTGAAAATCAGTTACATTTAAAAATCGCTTTCTAAATGCAAGAAAAAATAATTTATCAAATAAAATATATCAATCTTACCCCGTTACAACGGCAGGCAGTCTGAGGTTCTCAAAATATTAGGTTAGGATATTAAAAAAAAATAATAATCATGCTCATGAATCGCTTTGAATCAAATTTCTAATCCATTGCTTCATCAGTTCAAAAAAAATCTGCTCAACATCGTAAATAACGCAATGAATGTTGTTGACCTGTCAAAATGAAACCAATTTTACTGAATCGGTTACGAAAATTTGTTACGCAATAAGATAGCAGAGGTGTATAGTACACCCAAATTTTGCCAGCTATGTGTAAAGTCCTATGTAATAAGAGACAAACCGGGCATTAATTTACACTCCCGGCTCTTACAGAGAGATTCCTAATGGAAAATCAACAACACTGCCTGACCTGGGCATCGAATCCAAGACCTTATGCACAGCAGCTGCACGTGCGACGACCATCGAGGAACTCAAATAAAATAATTTCGTAAAAAAAATATTTTCCAAAGGAAATTATTAGATAAAATTAACAAGAACATAACAGTAGGTGGGTATACTTAGTGCAAAAAAGTAACCACAATGGTTTTAGGATGATTATAATAGAACATTATAAATTTAGGGACATTGTAATGAAAACTTTAACCATGGATCAGTACACGATTCTAGACACCCCAGCGTAGACATTTTTCATCTCGTTAAAAAATCTACTGTATCATACATTTTGATCGTGTAGGTATTGCACATATGAATAGAACATCAGACTTTTTTGAAATCGACAAACCTTTTCTATGTCTAGAATTATGTACCGATTCCATGATTAAAGTTTTTGTTACGATGTTGGGGAAGGGATTCCACCGTGTATTTCAGTTTGAGAACCTCTGACCTTTTCTAGGAGTTTCGTAAACGGGGTTAGATGGAAAGTTTTATATTACCATCTTAACCCGTTAAATTTTGCAGGGGAAAGTTTGAAAGGCACCATAAATCTTAAAATACGTGAAATATACTAATCACCACTTTATAGAGCATATTAAATTTCAAATATATTTATAAATATCGAAACAAAATGTTTGTTACTCACCTGTGTAAGAAGATACAGCAAGCGGGGTAAGATGGAAAAACTCAATTTTACGCGGGAAATGTGTCCGTACGGAAAATTGACAAAAAACACACGTGCGCTCTCACTTGGCGACTGACGCAGACTGCGGGGCGGGGCAAGACAAAATGGTGTCTACAACGATATTGCCAGTAGTAAAAGAATTCCTTGATATTCGGCGTTATTGTATTTTTTTTATCTTTCCCCGTTTTTTATCTTACCCCCAGTCACCTTACACTCCTTTTTGGGCAGTAGTGTAATAATAATAAAAAGATATAGGTATTTTTTTGTAAATTTTATAAAATTCTACACATCGACGAACAACGTCGAGGGGTGCGCCTGCGCGCCGATTTATCGGATAAGTATACATAATTATTATGCTGGCTTGCCGTAAGTTGTAATGTCGCATGCGCTACATGTGTTTGCTATTGCCATTGACGACCACTTGACGACGCACCGCTCGCAGCGTGTGACAACTTAACCACCAAACGATAAACGCTCGACTCTCGACCACTCTCATCTACAATTTGGGACAGCCGATACTCAAGAGCATACCGCCTAATAGGTATACTATACATCGTAAACGCATATCACACTCAGCCGGCTCTCAGGTTTCTATTAAGTGTTTTTTTATTATCTTTTATTTATTAGTGTTAGTGCAGGGTCGAGCATGGTGGCGAGGTCTGGTCTCTGAACTGTCAGCCACAGCTGGTTAGTAAACAAGAAGGGACCTATGTTGTACGCATCATAACAAATCAGCAGAGGAACAGTCCGCTGATGCTCATTTGTTATGGTTATGTGTTGAGTGCTCACGGCAAAACACGCAGTGGCTTCACTGCAGTCATGGGCGATGCAAAAAGCCGAATGTTTGATTTACGTTGACTGCTCAAGATAATGGTCACATAACCTACCGCTACACGCGCATCACGCTATCAATAGCACGTTACGATGAATGCGAGCTTACGAGTTACGAGCACGCGGGGTTCGGCGGAGGCGGGGGCGGTGCCCGGAATGTTTGTTTACTTGTGCGCGCGCCTATGTCCAGCTGAGGGAAGAGTCGCGTGCGCGCGCGCCACCTGCACTCGCGATTCTCTGATAAGCTCCAACCCCACACGCTCACCGCGGCCCGACAGCTGGACCGACATGACACCACGAAGGACGTGTCATGTGACAGCTTTCAACAGAACTAACGGTACAAGATCGGCCCAACCTTCCCTCATCGAGATTCCTATTATTAATTATAATTTATTGTTTAGCGGCTGCGGATTGATCGTGCTACACGTTATGTTGGATACGATCAAATGAAGTTTTGGAACGACTGCAGACCTGCAGTTCAGAACATTTTGTTTTTGTTTGTTAACACGTGGACACGAGATTCAGGTATTTCTGAAATAGTTTAGATTGACACACAGTTTTGGGAAAGTGAGAATAATTTGTCGAATATGAGAATATTTCACGAATGACCTAAAGCATCTATTGCATGATTTGTAATTATTGATGGTATTCAAGGAAAGCCTACGATCAGTTAGTTTTATACTCTTGTTTTCGCTCGTCCAGTTGGCGTACCGTGTTTACGATGCCATTATTGCCATTAGAACCACAAAGCAACTTCCTAATATACAACACACGTGGACGATGAGGTGGGACAGAAAATATGTTTCCAATTCTGTTGCATATTTGAATATTTTACCTAATCTTAAACCTACTCACAACAGACAAGTAGGCACGAGGGGCAAAGGGTACAACTACATTTTGCAATGTGACGATGATGATAATTTATGATGGAATGCAGGTGTGGTGATGCTGCCACAGTATGCAGTTCAGTAGTAAGCGCTCTGCTTGTGTGCGTTAGCCGCGTGTGCGCGCGTGCCGTCTATTTCGGCGACGCTATCGGAGGGCCTGCAAATAGCACGCCCAGAATACCGCGCAAAGGTTAGCTAAATATCGCACACCGGCAGCATGACACCCCCGCACCGCCCCGCACCACACCCGGCACCACATGCCGAGTGCCGCTGCCGACCTGCTTCCGCTAACAACTACACCTACGCTCATACACTAACGTTTACGTTCGCTACAGTATTTACTACGACTCTGATGGACTGCACTCATGATACCGTAACACAATACTGTTTCTGAGATGAACCATCTCTATAAAAATGCTGATCTTCATCCCAGTGACCTTAATATTGGTACTGGTAGGTAGGTCATAATCACCCGACTTCTATGCCTCCCGACTCCCGCCTCAATAAAATCGTTAGTTTTGATGCACTGTTGAACCACTACACACGCAGTAAGAAGCCACTATTTTCGTCACCAGTCTGTTTGTTCTCGTCGGGTTGATCGCTCTCGTCAGTGTCCTATTGCATTGAACAGGACAAGCAAACCTGTGCTCACATGCCAACACGTATGCATCTTTAAGATATGTATCTATTTTAATAAGTGATCAAACGAACTTACCTGTTGTGAAGTTCGATCATTATTATACGAAGGGCTTAGTTCTTGATATAACTATATATATTTAGACCCTTAGACTGTTAGACTTCCAGATAAGTAAGTACCTAATTATTGTAATCTAGATTAATATCTTAAATTGTACAATTTCTTTATGCATGCGGAGTTTACCTGTAAGTGATTGTTGCACTGTTGCACTTACATTTTTGCATGTTACTTTTAGCATACAACCTGTGTAAACAACAGTTGGTGAACCAATAAATAAATAAATAACATTTACAATGCAGCTTCGTCACGCCAGTCGACAACCAAACGCATATTTAGAGCTGACAGCAAAAACTAAACGCACAAGTGTAGCTATTCCGCTCTATAGGTCATCTGTCATTATTTTAGAGTAAGAAGAGAATCTCAATTTTTCTGGGGTAGGGTAGGGAGGGTTCCTTATATCTTCGATCGTATAATAATGATCGAACTTCACAACAGGTAAGTACGTTTGATCACTTATTATACTTCAGGCTTCGTTCTCCACATAACATTTACAATGAGTTTATGAGGAAAATTGAGATTCCAAAGATGAAATTATGCTTAGTATGTTGTTCAATTTATTTCTGTGCCATTCTTATTTACCTGAGCCATTAATGAGTACAATTGTCGTACCCATTGTAAAAAATAAAACGGGTGACGCGTCTGATAAAGTTAACTATCGACCCATCTCACTTGCTATAATAACAGCCAAGGTGCTTGACGGCCTGTTGAATGGTAGTCTCATGACATGAAGCACGTCGACCTGCAGGATGCCCAATTCGGTTTTAGAGACGGTCTGTCGACAGAGAGCGCTATACTTTGCGTGAAACATACTGTCAGGTACTACATAGAGAGAAGGACGCCGGTGTACGCGTGTTTTCTCGACCTATCAAAAGCTTTTGATCTCGTAGCGTATGACGTGCTATGGGAGAAGCTAGGAAGCGCGGGTGTACCTACCGGCGAAATGTACCCCTCTTCTCAAGTACTGGTACTCAAATCAGAGAAATCAGGTGAAATGGGCCGGTAGTTTGTCGGATGACTATAAATTGGAATGTGGTGTGAGACAAGGGGGGTTAACCTCACCACTATTGTTTAATTTGTATGTAAATCTGCTGATTGAGCGGCTCAGTAGCACTCATGTAACACTTTTTAAGGCATTCTGCCAATCGTTCTACTCGAGTGGCCTGTGGGTGAAACATACGCAGCGAACCTACAAAGCCCTGCGCAGCCAGTATAATAACGCTTTTGGATGCTGTTGGGGCTGCCGTGGCGCTGCAGCGCGTCCGGCATGTTTGCTGAAGCGCGCACGGATGGCTTTCAAGCCATCATGCGCAACCGTCTACGAAGCAGCAGCAACAGCATCCTCAATGCTATTGCTACTGCTTCAAAAAAAAAAATATAATAAATAGTAATAAATAGTAAATAATAATAATATAATAAATAGGATAAAGACAGCCATAGGCATAAGTTAGGTATAGATACTAACAATACTAACATATTTTTCGGTACAATTCTGTTACTAACACACTAACATATTATGATTTTATGTTCTTGTTGTGTATTAAGTATGTAACCAATTATGGGGCTTTTCTCTGAAATAAATAAATAAATAATAATAATAATATATTATGACCATTAACCAACAGGTTCGTCATTCCCGAAGGGATCTGTCGACATGTTGGATAGATTATAAGAAGGCCTATGACTCAGTGCCCCATACATGGCTCATGAGGGTGCTGGAGTTGTATAAAGCAGATGCAACTCTACGCACCTTCCTGATGTCATGTATGGGGCAATGGAGGACGGTTCTTCGCTATCCAGGATGTCGACATATCCATAGGAATAGCGAGCCGATAAGGATCGAACGAGGTATATTTCAGGGCGACAGTCTGAGTCCACTTTGGTTCTGCCTAGCCTTGAATCCTCTAAGCACACAGCTGGAAGACTCAGGACTCAGGACACAGAACCTGATACTATTAACTTTGAAATAAATCATAATATTCTACAATTGGACAACGATATGATCTTAATTGATGAAAAATGGCATGAAACAAAGAGAATAGTATTATATACAACTAAACAATTTCTTACTTTTTTATGTGCTTCCACTTATTTAATAATGGACGGAACATTTAAAGTCGCCCCAAAATTATTTCAGCAAGTTTACACAATACACGGCTGTATAAACACGAAAACGTTTCCTTTAGTTATAGCATTGTGTACAAATAAAGACAAAAGCACATACGACAAATTGTTCTCATCTTTGATCGAGTATTGTCAATCATTAAATTTGATTTTATCGCCAAAATACATAGTAATGGATTTCGAAAAGGCGTCACAGTTAAGTGCCAAGTATAATTTTGAAAACGCAGTGTTAAAGGGTTGTTATTTTCACTTGGGCCAAATTTTATATAGACAAGTGCAAAGTCGAGGTTTCCAAAAACTATATGGATCAAGCGAATCGTTTACATCAGAAATCAAATGCATTTTAGCACTTGCATACCTACCAGCAGAAGAAATTCCCACATATTTTGACGAATGGCAGCAAAATATCTCTCCCGAAGCAAAAGTGATAGCAGAATGGTTTGGTGAAAATTATATATGGGGTACCAGTTCTTCACCACCTAAATATGAACCATGCTTATGGAGCACGTATGTTTTAAACGAGGAAAACGTACCACGTACTCAAAATAGTGCTGAATCATGGCATAATCGTTTTCAACAGTTCGTAGATCAGCACCACGCAGGATTTTATTTGTTATCTAAGAAAATTATTCTAGAATTACAACATCAGGCTGCAGAAATCCAAAAACATCTTAACGGGGCTCCCCCTGCCGCCAAGAAAAGAAAATACGATGACAAATATAATAGAATTAAATATATATTGAATTTTAAAGCAAAATACACCAATAAAAGTGATTATTTGAAAGCTATAGCCGCTAATATTAAACTAATTTAATTGAAATGAGTTTAAGACAACATGTATTTAACTACTTGTACCATGGTACTATTATTGTTAAACGTTATATATGTTATGTGAAAATAAAGTTCGCAAAATTAATGTATATAATACTGATTATTATGAATAAAAAGAAATCTAAACAAAAAAGATATGACTTTGAATAATAGTATAAAAGATGGTTATGTTGAGAAAATATAGGGAAACAAATAAAAGTATAATAGATGTTTATTGCTACTGACATTATGAAGTTGAATGCTTCGGAATTATGAACATTAGAGACAGAGTAGTTAGGAATTGTGATTGTTAGGATGAAAAATGTTAGGAAGAACATTTTCGGATTTCCAATTATCGGAGTTGAAAATTTAGGTGAACTTTGGCGCACCCGGTATGTTATGGATAATTTGGAAAGTGGTTCTGTATTTTGTATTTTGTTTTTATTTTGTAATGTGCGTTTAGTTTGTGCAGAATAAATACTTTTTCTTTCTATCTTTTTCTTTTCAGAAACTGTTTGTGGGGCGTATACAAAGAAAGTATTAAGTGAGTATTATTTCCCCTAATGCTCTGAGTATAGTTAATTTTATCACGTAGGTAATGTACTAGCTGGAGAAATTTCGGTATTTTCCAAGAAAGGTAAAAAGAGGTTCAGTGGGCTTCGACCGAGACCAGATGTTTTAATAGCATCTGTAATAGAAATGTGCATGATTTACTGTATTGTTAGTTATTTTAATAAGAGATAAAGTCTGTGCTCCTTGGGTTTTTTTTTTTGAGTCAAAGTTTTTAAATCATTTAAGACTTTACTTGGGGAGCCAAATAGTTTGATACTTGCCCCAGGTGGTTTGATTTTATAGAAACCTTGAAGTAGCCTCTTGATGCGGTCATCACCTCCATTTTTGAGTATATTATTACAGCAACAGCTGACTTATGTAAATTTAAAGACCCCATATGGCCTTAACTAGCATTGTTCGGTTTAAAAAAAAACATAATAATTAGGTATTGGTATTGATGGTGTAAATGGATCTATAAGTACTTTGTTTTTGCCAAAGGGCCCACCATAATTTAAATGTGATTTTGTATCTTAGCCACGCCTTCCTGATAATATCCCGGTGGACATGTAGAGGGTGGTTCTGTCAGCCAGTATGGCATAACCATAATGATTGTCGCTTTATCCTTCTTATTTTTTGGTAAACATCTTAACCGGTAAAGCCCTGGGTGACCCTCAAGCACGTCAATTAGCACGTTAATTAGTTGTTTATCAGGCCTTTAACGGTTAATAATAGACTAAATGTGCATAAAGAAGACGAAAATACAAAAGGAAGAAAATGTAGTTCGTCCAAGATACGGTAAAAGCATCTATATTCGATGCATCCGGGCCGGTTTCCAGGAAATGTAAGATTCAGATTTTGCATTAATTCTTGAAGCAAAATTCAATTCCCATCAGGTTCACCAAACTGAGTCACAGTGTACTGGAATGTGGAGGTATTCATTTCCCACTTTATGTCAGGATTGGCTGTACCCATGTGATTCTTCACCTGTTTCATTGTTATCCCTCGATTATATGTAAGAAGCAAATAGTCTTTGTCTATCTTCACACCATTACCAATATGCTTCTGGCAGAGTTATTTAAATGTGGGTACTGAATACCTCCTATTTGGTTACTATATGATATGGCAGTCTTATTATCAATATGTAACAATATGTATATTTTTTATTAATATTGTTTATTTTTAAACAAACATTTTGTAAGGCTAAAAATATGTTGAGTAGTTCTAGATACTTATAATAATATATTACAGTCTGTTTCCAGAACCCGTGAACCATATTATCATTACAAACGGTCCCCCACCCACTTCTTGACACATCTGTAAATATTTCCTAATCATATTTTGAGTATGCTATACTTTTGTGTAAACTATTGATATTATCAGCCCACCGCTGTAGGTCTAGTTTAATATATGGGTGAATGATAATCGTTTTATCATAATTTCCCTTTACTATAAAGTAAACCATAATATTTATGGTTATAAGGTATATTTAATGTTCTAATAGTTTTGTGTAAAGCCAAACATATTTACTTGCCAGGCATGTGGCAGTCAATGTTCCTATTAACTGAGCAAGGTCTCTAATACAACTCTGTTTTTTCAAATATTTTTCCTACTACCTAAAAACTGACAGGGCTGTGATTGCCTAAATATACTATTTTCATAATTTATAACAAATCTGGATTTTTTGGGAAATAGCAATTGTTTCAATAACATCTTTCAAACATGTTTATAATCAGAACCAATGCACAAGAGGTCATCAAAGTATTGTACTGATTTATGACCTATAGATTTTTAAATTGTGTAACCACTGATCTCATAATCTTAGAGAACACATAAGGTGCAGGACCCAAGACATATGGGAATGTATTAAATTCGAATAATTTATCATACTGAAGCCATCAATCAATACTTCTTGTGAGTCTGAGAATCAATAAATTCTCCAGAAGGAATTAGTATTACTGCAGTTCTGTGATATTCCATTTTAAAATGGCATGTATCAACAAAGCTAAAAGACTTATAATAAATATTTTGCTACCATTCAGTTTTGGAAACAAAACACTTAAGATATGAATTGCTCTTCACATGGTGTGCAAGGAGAAATCGCACCTAATGCCAGAAAATTAATAATGGCTGTATGCATATCAGGATCATTTAAAATATCATTTTATATTGACTTTAAGATTGTGACTGATCAGGTGTATCAGTAAAAGGTATTGAGTTACCGTTGACATGTTTCAATATTGAAACATTGTCACAGATGCCTTGCCAACAAGGTAAAAAATGATTTAATCTTCTAGCATGACTAACCTCTAGTATCGAGCATATTTCCTTGCTTGATATGAGGACTGTGGTCTCTTGTATCCCGGCTTCAAATTTGCCCTCTGTTGGTTGTAACGAAGTGAACCACTCCAATTTCCCTGACGGGTTGTGGTAAAAGTAGTTGGCTTTTTTATAAATTGGCCTATTCTTTGGCAAACTTGTAAAACTCTTTATCTTTTTAGATAGGTTGATACCATAAAGGTATGATAGAGTGTTGTTATCATAAAGGTAAGTTAGAGTGTTGTTACCATAAAGTGATCATCTCTGTAAGTCGGTTAACATCCTTCCAGCGTCATTGAGCTGAGAGATCTCTATCATTATTGTTGTTGATTAAAATTGATAATGCATCACCTGAAATGGTGAGTCCCTTCTTCAAAATGGTATTCCAAATACAGGCTAAGTTGTTGTTCATTGCTCTTATAAATGCTTATTAATGCATCAAATCCCATAATGCTTGCAACACTTCCAGGGATAGAAATTAGTAGGCTCTGTGTCTAGCACAGGTGCTGGGTCGGGATCAGGTAGAGTGTCAGTTACAGTCATGGCTGTATTAGTGTTATCCTGATTTGTGTCAAATGAAACCGGTGGTTCGACACAGTCATCAAGTACCTAGGTACCTATTTTAATAACTGCTGCTTTTGGTTCATCATTTTTGCGGTCTGCAAAAAACAGAATTGACCCTGATAATGTACCATAATATACATAGCTAAGCGTAGTCTCTCGGAATACACCATTAAATAGGTAAATGATAAAACTCGTGCATTTATCTCGTAAACGCCCCGAATTATTTGTTTGCGTCAATGCATCTCGTACATTACCCGCGTGTAAATATCTTATTTAAACCCTGTGAAACACGTTTTCACTGTATATAACGTTTAAAACAATTGTTTTAACTAAAAAAAAAAGGACGACTGATGAATCGGTGTTGTACTGGTGTCGTTTCATGTAATCTTCGGATTTTTTGAAGATAATATTCTTTTCCATGTTTTCGCTTCGGCATGACAACTTATGCCAACTTTTAACGCACTTTAAACTAGTTTAAACACTTTAATTAATATACTTATTTTGGGAATTACAGCGTACTGGTTGCCGCGCAAACGTAAAGAATGACAGATGACGTATAGAGCGGAATAGCTACACTTGTGAGTTTAGTTTTTGCTTTCAGCTCTAAATATGCGTTTGGCTGTCGACTGGCGTGACGAAGCTTGCTTTGTAAATGTTATATCGAGAACGAAGCCTGAAGTATAATAGCGTACTACCCGCGATTGGCTGCGAGACTAACCCACAGTAACAACTTATCTTAAATAAAATAGTATTAATAAAAATTCTAAGACCAACTTCATGGTTGGCACAAAACAGCACGAATGAACATTTCGATATTTTATTGCGACAGTCCTTAGCTGTGACATCGCAAGTAGCTCTTAATAAATGCACAGATTTCTTTTTTAGGGTTCCGTACCTCAATGAGATAAAACGGAACACTTATAGGATCACTTCGTTGTCCGTCTGTCAGTCTGTCCAGACTCTTTCGGCGATCGGATTTTGTTTTCGTGTGCTATAGTACTTATTGGTTTTCCTACTACTCTCCTGGAGGAGTGAGGTTGTGGGGTCATCTGGGATGGAAAGAGTATGCCTTGGTCGGTGAATCCTACTTATGCTCCCAACGAGCGGCCGCCACAATCAGGGGACTGGAACTCAACTAATATGAGAATCGAAGAAACGCTTTGGGAGACGTTTCAACTGCTGGAAGGTGGGGAGAATTGAGCCCATTAAGGCTGTACAGGTTGGGAACTCGAAGAACTTCCATTGCTACCGTTGTTATTACGCCCTCCATACAAACTTACAAACGAACAAACATATTATAGTATAATAGTACCTATAAAATATAGATTATATTATTTATATAAATAAATAAACGATATTATATCGAGCCATTACCGCCGACGTATCGTAAGCGAGACATTTTCCCAAACAGCGTTTTTTATCGCAAACGCCATTTTAACCTCACTACAGGAACTACTTTTTATGTCAGATTCAATTCATATTCAGGGTTTGGGCTGTTTAGGGGTTACTTTTGAACTGAAAAAATACTGAAAAAAATCTATTTCCGGAACAAAGGGTTTTTCCTTATGTCCCGCTACTAGGACAGATGCAGGCTACTTATATTTTCAGGACTTTTTTATGTTCTGTACCTATACAAGACGATTACAGCCAACGTGACTATTATTATTGTATAATAAAATAAGACAAAGTACTCAATATTTTATTGAAATTTAGACATATTAGGACGCATTAGGATTATTGCCTGTAATGATAGTTGTGTTTGTGATAAATAAATAAATAAATAAATAATAAATATTATAGAACTTAAAACTTAACTTATAACTTCTTTATTTATTTTGAACAAATGATATTTATATAACATTACTTATTTACATATAAGATACTTAAATGGTTTCCAATTTACAGTGTTAAAAAGTATGAGAGGACAGTGTAAGCCCATCAACAAGTACCAGGTACTTAGCAAAATATAAAATGGTCCACAGATCTACAGTCTGTTATGTCTACAACGTTCTCACATTCACAAAATTTAAAAGAAAATAATCTAAAATAATAAAAATAAAAACAATCAAGTAATTACACTCCAATACGGTTTTTTCGAAGAAAAAAGAAAAGAAAAAAGAATTGAATATGGACCTGATTATTAGATCAAGAGCCAATACTGCAACTATAATTAATGGACCAGCACAATTTACACCATGCGGAACTAAAAATTTCAGCTGCTAAGTATAAAGATCTTGTGGATCTGTGTAATAAAGGAAGTATTCCATGCAGGTACCATGAAGAATACATGAGGCATGATGGAGCAGTTCCTGGTGTGTTACCTGAAACTGATGAAGATGATAGTGATAAGGAGAATTAAAGGTTTAATTTTAATTTCAATTGCATTAATTGATCTCAATGCTGTTTTAAATATAAGATTAATGAGAGATATGAAGACATATGAATGAGTTGAAACGAATGCATCTTTAGTTTCCTTGATAAAAGTTTTTTAATTCTATTTTAAGTTTAATTCATTCATTCAAATATTAAAATTATGAGAAATATTTTTTATTTGTATTTTAATTTGTTTTATTATATTTATTTTTTACACAGCAAAATTATTGTAAACGCCAAAAAAGCCTCAATCCCTATTGTTGTTTCAAAAATTTTAACTGTTAGGTAACACCTAAAGCTTCAAAAATCATTATTATAAAATTCTATTTTTCAATTTAATAGAGCAATTATTTACAAAAATATTTAAAAACCCTTCTGTAAAATTTGGTTTTTGTCGGTTACACTAAGACGGCGGTAATGGCTCGATATATTATTATTATAAGTAGGTACCTAATATGTAATAAGTTTAAGTATAGATTTGCCTTAGTTCCCAATTGTACCCCACTTTCCCATACTACTAAATCACAATTCGTTAGCTATGCTGATTGACACCAGTGACTATTTTTCTGATGACGATTTCCTATCTCAACTTGTGCCAGAAAACGCATGAAACCGGAAAATAACAAGTAAATGAGATAGCAATAGAGCGGCACGTGGCACGTGTCACGCGTCACGCTCGCGGGACGCAAATAGCTTCATTTGGCTATCGGCGCCTCCGCCACCGCCCCGCACGCTACCTGCTGGAGGACGGACTCCACGGACTCAAACATAATTTTAACAGCACGAACAGTGAAAGTCAGCACGCTCACGACGAGCCCTAAGCGACCAGCACTATGTAGGTAGTACGTACCAACTGCCTACCGGCAGACTTCACCACGGACACTCGGCTAGTGCTGCGAGACTATTACCGGTACAGCATCGTACTAAGTAGTGTCAAATGCATAGTCATTAGAATCTGGACTCCTTTGCATCCTATGTCCTATCAGGAGATGAAAGTGCTCAGAAACATGAACAACTTTTGCCATGGTGGTTTTGCTTTTACTAACTCTGAAATACTGAAAAACAAACTGCTGTTTCATAAAAAAAATGCAACGCCACGGTGAACCGGGTTTGCCTTATCACAACGACCCGTATCAGGCTTCACTAACCTCATCAATTGTGATTGGGCAACATAAGGTATTTACAAAAGTAGGCAAAGGCTATTTATAAACTAAAACAGCTTGGAATATTATTAATTCAGAAATAGGAAGAACGCCAGTAGGTACGGAATCGTGACTTCCATCTAAAAATCAATTATGTAGGTACCTAGATATTAAGGTAGACGTGGAGGTGGCTACTGAGTTTGAAAATTTCCTCACTAATATTCCCATTCTAACAACCAAAACTCTGTGATCGTTGTCCACCACTTCCTCAATACTAAAAGAATGTGTACGAGAATATGACAAACTTTTTGAATTCACAATTGCTAGGTACCTACTGCTTAAGACATTAAGTATAGAATCTTTTAAAGGTCTTGATGTAAAAAAAACTGCTGACTAGGAGGGCTCTTAGTTTTCTACCCGACTGTGCGACAGAAAAGACATGCAGGGTTATGTTTTTTTTTCATTCGTATCTTTGTGGGTACCTACCTAGTGGGATTCACCTAGGTCGGTCGAGACCACAGAACAGATAAAAGACATTTTTTCCTCTTTTATCTATTCTATGGTCGAGACATTGTAACAGGTACTTAGTTGTTTTTATGAAATCAAAATGGCGGATTTTATCTAGTAAGTAAAATATAAATATCTCTTACAGATATCTTAGTGCAGCACCCTAATTGTGTAACACACGAATCACACGATCAATCAAATCATAATTTGAATCATTTTGAAGGATATTGCTGATCTGTTGCTTCATAATTATGTTCGATTTTGTCTGCTAAACAACGTAAATAATGCAATGAATGTTTTTGAACGGCCAAAATGAAACAGATTGTGATTGGTCGTGTCTTACGCAATTAGGTACATAGAGTGCAGGACACCATTCTGCCCTGGTAACTCATGAACAAAATAGGACCACAACTACAACTAGTCGATGTTGCCACTTTTTTAAGTGATTTAAGAGTCCGTACACAAAATTCACTCGACAGAGTGTAGGCAAATTCATTGCGATGGTATGTTTGTGTGCACCGTTCACGCACACACGCCTAACGATCGAACGTAGTGATCGCTTAAACAGTTTTGATCCTATAGATGAAGTTTTCTTAAGTTACGTAGGTACGGTTATGAAATAACTCTGGAATGTTTGTGTATATTCGTTTAGTATAGGTATTTGTATCAATCAACATAAACATGCTACAATTTGGTGTTAGATGCATTTAGATACATTTAGGCATTCAATAACATTGAGGTAAGCGTTTTTCATAAATACGAGTAATTCAAAATTCAAAAGTCATTTATTCAAACTAGGCTGAGAATCAGCACTTTTCGAACGTCACAATTACATAAGACAGTCCCCCAAAAACGCCCACCCTTCACCACTTCCTAGTGCTTAAGCTGGGAAGAAGAAGTGGCGCAACAAACTCCCCAGCAGCACAGCTGTCTGTTCAGTTGGAAAAACTTGATTCTATATAATAATGCTTTAATCCAAAAATAATTTACATTAGCACAAATTGCAATCAACTCATATAATAAAAACATTTTAATGAGAAGATTATGTCAACAATAAATAATATAATATAATAATATAATATATTTATTTATTTCTCTCAAAAAGGTACAGTAGTTCATAGTAACAAGTTATTGCAACAATCTATCCTTTGTGAGAGCTGGAGTCTGTACTGGGTTCAAGACCTGTGTCACAGATCTCCAGGCTCGCACCCTTAAAAGTATAATTATAATTGCACTTACGTACTACAAAACATTAAATAGTAGCTCAAAGTATTGACTCAAAGTATTGAGAGCAGACAAGATAAATACAAACAAAATGAATATAGGGATTAAAAGGAAAAAAATAAATGGTATAATTGTCTGCCTAGGTGAGTGTAGTGAACAAGAGTGCAACACGCACTACAAGGCACCTAAGTGTACAAGAGTGTATGTGTTTATGCGTGTGTGTGGGGGGGGGGGGGGGTGAGGGAATGTGTGTGGGTATGAGGGTGTGGGTGTGTGTGTGTGTGAGGGGTGAGACGACGTTGTCTCTTGGATAAGGTGAATAATTCGCTAGTTAGGTTAAAATGGAAATAATGTTTTCAGTCTCAGTGTAATCTAATTCAAGGAGCCAGTTCGTAATAGTTCTTTTACACAGATTTGCGCATATGATATTTATTCAGAATTTTGTTGACTCTGTTATAGACGTGACTGCTTAGAAACGGAAAACTACGCTGGGAGGAACGAAATTGTGTACGGAAGGAGGGACAGACAGTGTACTTTCGTCGTTGGGAGCTAATTTTGGATGGATCGTACGGAGTTTTAGAATGTGTAATTAATAAGAGGTTAAGAATGAATAATTTGCGTACGGAGAGTACCTACCGAGCATGTTTTATATAGATCGGATGTAGGGAAACGGAAGGGTAGCCGCCAACCAACCTTCAGGAGTGCCCTTTGCGCGCGTTCCAATTTCAGCATGAGGGTCTTTAACGCTCCTCCCCATGAAACTATACAGTATTGTATTAGCGATTGGCAGAGGGACAGTTATACAAGTTTAACCACCTCAATATCAGCAACGTGACGCAGAGATTTTAAAATAAAAATCAACCTGCACAGTCGTGAACTGAGCGCGTCAATATGTGTACCGAAAGACAGACAGTCATCAATATGTACACCAAGATATTTAATACAATTGATGCGGGAATGGCTGGGGCAATCACATATCGTTTGGTGAGTTGTAGAGCAGGAGTGGGCCTTCAAAGAATACGGAGATGAGTGTGGTTTCCCAACGGCAGTTAAAGAGAAAGTCAAATATTTGGTTTTCTCGACATTCAATGTTAGCAAGTTTTGGATCAACCAGTTAGTGACGAGGTCGAGTCCAGACTCCATATTGGAACACATGCTCCCAGGAGTCTCCGTGAAATATTAGGGCAGTATCATCGGCGTAGGTGAAAATGGATGTGTTGGGAAGCGTAAAGCTGCAAAGGTCATTTATGTAAATGAGAAAGAGGGTTGGGCCAATGATACTGCCCTGAGGGACCCCGTAGGATATGGCGAGCTCGCCGCTTGTCCACTCCCCGATCCGAAGGCATTGTCGTCTGCCTGTGAGGTAGCTCTTAAACAATGCAAGTTGACTGCCTCTGATTCCGATCCTTTCAAGCTTCGCAATAAGGATGGGGACAGATATCGTATCGAAGGCTTTTGCCAGATCTAAGAAAACCCCAATCATCTTCTGTTTATTATCCAGGTTTGCGACAATGCTATTTGTTAAGTCTAGCACAGCATTATTTGTGGAGAATCCGGAACGAAAACCATATTGGCTAGAAGAAAGCAGTTGATTTTGTTCTAAGTACTTAACAAGTCGGTTATTCATGAGTCTCTCAAGTAGTTTCGAGAGCGTAGGCAGAATCGAGATAGGTCTGTAGTTATTCGGTTGAGCTCTGTCCCCACCTTTATGCACAGGGTGTACTACAGCAAGCTTAAGCGCATTGGGAAAAATGCCAAGCGTAAACGCTAGATTGAATATGCGAGTAAGATGGGGAACAAGATGATTTTTAAATTTCTTAAGAAATGTGCCTGATATCCCATCCGAACCTACTGCACAATCGCTTCTCAGCTTCTCAATTAAAGTACCTAATTCAAATTCATCCGTTTGAAGTAGGACAAAGGAGTTATTATACGCAGGGAGGTCGTCGATTTGGCTAGGTAAGCAAGTTGATTCAGATATGTTTTTAGCCAGTGTACTTCCGATGTTTGCGAAGTATGAGTTAATCTCATTTACGGAGAGCTGTGGTTCAGAGGGTAAAAGAAGGGCATTGGCCTGTGTTTGAGTTTTTGAAGTGTGGGTAACGGATTTAATTGCATCCCAGAGTTTTTTATTATTGTTTTGTGCGTTATTTATTAGGGCTTTATCATAATTAATTCTAGCAGTTTTTAGTATCTTAGAACAAATGAAAACAAAATTTAAAATAAATTGACTTACAGTCAAATAAAATAATCCAAACAATTATATGAGCTCATATGCTCATGTAGTCTTTGATTCTAAAAACACTTGTTTGTTGCTTGGGGTACATTGGAGTAGCTTAATTAGTCCCAAGCCTTTTTGTCGTCTAAGTAATCTTTAACTTTATAGAAACCTTTTTGACATAGTATCTGTTTAATATGTGATTTAAATTTATTGAGGCTCAGTTCTTTGACATGGCTTACTTTGGCACTTAAATGAATTACTAATTTTTTGGAGCCTAGTCCTCGGCACAAGAAATAAATCTTTGTTAGTAGTGCCGATTCTCTTGTACACCGAACTACGTAAAGATAAACTACGATAACATGGCGCGCCCCTCCACTTTACTGTTTCAATGGGTCTAGTGACTAGACTCAAAATCCTCGGATTCCTCGGATTTATTTTTGTTTGATGATCGTCTCAGTACGCACACAATGCGTTTTGAGTCTTGGTGGCGCTTTGTAAATACATTTCACAAATACTTTCAACCGTGTAGAATTTTGAAGGGGCGCGCCATGTTATCGTAGTTTATCTCTAGTATTATATTATCTGTGACCGAACTAAACTATCACTAAAATTCCTTACTTTCGGCTATGATAATCCTAAAGCTATTCTGCAAAAAAAAATATCTAAAAGCGATCAACCATTTTGTTAGAAGATTTGGGATAAAAAAAAAGTCTGCGGCCAGGAATGAATTACATTTTATTTGAATGATGGCAGTAGTACAAATATCTTTTGTATAGCGACAACGCTGTAAAGCATTTGCGAGTAGAGTTATACAGCGATCTTTAAATTAAATAAATTATGTATACCCCGCCATTTCGTGTAAGATCCCGTATAATTATTATTCCGCTATTTTGAAAAAACACACTTAATAAATGATTTGATTTGAGCTGGGTGATACCACCTGACACACATAATTGATGGCCGACAAAAAAATAATAAAATATCCCAGAATCTATATATCTCCGAACCCAAATTGTTCTCGACTTTGACGCCATAGTAAAAAATAATGCATTTTATGTGTACTTTCAATATACACTTCTGGACACATCTATTGGCCCACCTTGCATTTTCAGTTTCGTTTGGTCCTAGCTAAAAATTTATATTAGGTCGAGCAAAAAGTTTTCATGCAGTTTTGAACC
This sequence comes from Agrochola circellaris, assembly GCA_914767755.1. Taxonomy (NCBI): domain Eukaryota; kingdom Metazoa; phylum Arthropoda; class Insecta; order Lepidoptera; family Noctuidae; genus Agrochola; species Agrochola circellaris. Next base: position 19,330,678 of record OU611854.1, read on the forward strand.
TGGCACATTCATAATTTTATTCAATTGTCTTTTTTTGAATTTCGAACACAGGGTTCAAAGAAACAAAAGACAATTTGGAGCCTGTTCGTTGATATCAAACAATCGAATAGTAAGAAAACTTGATTTTATTGGTTTACTTGGATTTAATTCTTGAAAGTGTGATTTTTCTCTTTGGTTTTGCAACAGCCATTACTTATTCTTAATATTAAGGTGAGGTTCTATCAATAATCTATGGATACTTCGCCTGAAGTCACCGCCCAAGCTGCGGCACTTATCCGGGCGGGACACAGCCAAAGAAATGTGAGTGCTCAACTTAATTTAAGTCGATCTGCGGTCCGACATGTTTATGGGAGGTACCTAGAGACTGGCGGTTTTGTTCATCGCCAAGGAAGGCCACGATTTCGGGTCACAACTGAAAGGCAGGATCGATTCATCGTGACGACCTCCTTGAGAAATCGTCACCTTACCTCCATTGAGATACAGAACCAACTTCGCGACTTCCACGGAGTATCTGTGAGTGCTCGAACTGTTCGGAGAAGGTTAAAAAAACGCGATTTGGTACCACACAAGCCAGCTAATGGCCCCAAACTAACGCGAGCCCACCGAACAGCACGCCTTCATTTAAATTGGACTCAGCAGCATTGGAGCCGTGTACTCTTTTCTGATGAGTCTAAAATTGCGTTACATGGCAATGATGGAAGGAAGAAGGTCTACCGACGTAAGGGAGAGCGTTTTGCACAATGCTGCTTTGAAGAGAGGGTTGCTTATGGCGGTGGCTCATGGACTGTCTGGGGCGGTATATCCGCGAGCGGCAAAACTCATCTTGAGGTTGTTACGGGACCACGGCTGCCAACATTAAATGCTGAAAGGTACATTCGTCACTACTTAGAAACTCACGTGATGCCATACGCGGACTATGTGGGCCCAAATTTCCTTTTTATGCATGATAATGCAAGAGCCCATATGGCCGGCATCGTCAGGGAATATCTTCGGGATGTGAACATCACAGTTATGGACTGGCCAGCCAGAAGCCCAGACATGAACCTGATTGAGCACATGTGGGACGAGCTAAAAAGAGTGTGGTAAGTAAGTGTTAGGGCTCGTCAGCGAGTTGCCCAGAAGTTGCAGGAGTTGAAAACTGCCATAGAAGAGGAATGGGAGATGATCCCTCAAAATTTCATAGAGCGGTTGATAAACTCTATGCCTAATCGTATGAGAGCTGTCGTAGATGCCCATGGAGGCAACACGCGTTATTAAATTAAACCTTTATTTGATTAAACATGTTTTTTATTAAAAAATCAACTGCCTTCATCAAGGCGCATACCCGACTTGTTAGGCGTAGCTCCATGTCGTGTGGTATTCTGAATTCAAATTTAAAACAATACGATCGAAAAATATGTAAAATGTATCAGGTTTAAAACTGCATCAATAGTTTTTGCTCGACCTAATATAAATTTTTAGCTAGGACCAAACGAAACTGAAAATGCAAGGTGGGCCAATAGATGTGTCCAGAAGTGTATGTAAATATTATAGAGGGCCGCCAAAAAAAATAATTGTCCCAGAATGGGTGATCTCCTTTAAAAATAATTTTGACAAAACTAAAATCGAATTTGACAATCGTGACTCCACGTGGTACTTGTTTTCCCTACCCCGTGAATTTTTTTTAGAGCCGGAGGCGTGCACTTGCGACAGCCTCGACGTGTTTATATGGAATTTATCACTTTTTGTATGGAAAATATGAAAAATTGTTACCTACATGTTGAGTTTTAGGGGTTAATGGGTTACATATAGAGGGTCGAAATTTTCATTATTTTTGCGATAGGACATCATTTTCGAGATATAAGCAAAACAAAAGAAAAAAAGATATGGTAGGTACTGTTTTCGTACCTGAAGTCGGGGTGTTGGTGTGAATTTTAGTTCATGACAACTAATTTTATTCCACACCTTTTTAATCGCGATTAAAAATAGTCTGATTTAGATAGACAATCAAAATTTCAGGTGAAAAACGTCAAATTCAGAATTAATAACTCAGTGCCATCTTAGTGCTGTGAAACTAAAATATAGTTAAGTTGTGTCACTTTATTCTATTTAAGAACCCACTTGCGCGAAAAAGTTGCAGAAATTAGATTTCTTCATAACACCACGCCATCAATTTCAAAGGGCCCAACCCTTTGAAATTTATCAAATCAAATCAAATCTTTTTATTATGGGCATAGGTTATACAGACAGATGTTAGGTAAATTAATTCCATTATGTCCTGCCTAATAAGCATACAATAATTATGTCAACATGTAGTATTAAAAATATCTAAGGTATCACTTATAAAGCAAATTTTACAAAATAACTATTAAGTGTATGGTTACAGATTGTAGTAGCTACTAATTATTAAGAAAATCTTGGATGGCGTAGTAAGCTTTGTCTATTAAAAAAATACGCAATTTATATTTGAATAGTCGGTTCCATTAGTTATCTTATTGTAAATTTTAGATGCCATTTATATTCCAAAAAAGCTTTTGCACAGAAGAATAGTTATATGTGGTATACTAGATATTTTCAGTATATTATACACTCGAGAGCAATGAATCCGGGTCACTTAAAGAATCCTAAAAATCTCGGAAACTAAAAATGCTAGGTTAATGCAATAAATTGTATTTAATAGACAATGTAATACTCCTTAAATGAAGGTATTAAAACTTCTTAGTTATTGTAAAGTTATATCATAAAAAAATCAAATTTGAAAAAGGGCCACTTTCGAAGATGGAACTACGAAATTACAGCATTTGGTTTTGCTTTTGTTTGTAATCTGTCATTTATGTGGGTACATAAACCATGTTGATAGTGCTCTATATTCATTATTCAAGCTGAAATTATGTCGCTTACGCCTGAAGAATGCACCAGAATACTTACAATGCTGGAAACCGGCCGGAGTCAGCGCGATACAGCCAGGACTGTCGGTGTGTCGCTGTCAACAGTACAAGGAGTTCTCCGACGTTACGAAGAAACTGGTTCTAACCTACGCAGACCAGGAACGGGCAGAACCAGGTGTACCACAGCACGAGAAGACCGATACTTGGTGAACACCATGCTTCGAAATCGCTTTCTCACAGGAACTGAACTCACAAATCAGTTTCGACGCCTCGGAGGAAGTAACCCAAGTGCATGGACAGTAAGACGTCGGCTTGCTGAATCTAACTTAAAACCCCTTAGACCTGCAAACGGCCCTAAACTGGAGCGTGGGCATCGTATTTCAAGACTAAGATATGCCCAGAGCCACGTAAATTGGAGTATTGAAGATTGGTCAAAAGTTATGTTCTCCGACGAATCAAAATTTATGCTCTACAAGCACGAGGGAAGACACAGAGTGTATCGAAGACCAGGGGAAAGATTCAAGCAAGCATGCATCGAAGAAAAAGTAGCCTACGGTGGTGGGTCTGTACTTGTGTGGGCCGGAATTTCTTCTGAAAGTCGCACAGCGCTGGTGATCATAGAAAACGGCTCTTTAACTAGCGTAAGATATGTGGAAGAAATCCTCAATGATCACGTTGGTCGATTTATGGTCAATTTAGGTGAGGATGCTATATTTATGCATGACAATGCCCGACCTCATACAGGTAGGATTGTGAATGACTACCTTCAAGAGATGAACATTACTCGTATGGAGTGGCCAGCACGCAGCCCGGATATCAACCCGATCGAGCATGCTTGGGACGAGCTAGGCAGATGCGTAAAACAACGAAACCCTCCCCCAATCACGCTTCGTGAGCTCAAAATTGCTCTCACAGAGGAATGGGAGAATATTCCCCAAAATCGTATAAGGAACTTGGTGTACAGCATGCCAAACCGCGTAAACGCAGTAATGGAAGCACGAGGAGGCAATACGATGTATTAAAATTCAAGAAAATCGTAATAAAGTTAAAAAATTTCATGTTTCCTATTTTTGTTTTAAGGAGAGATCAGCAGTTTTTTTCTTTATGTAATTTTGTGTTAATAAAATGTATGGTGACTCATATTTTTTTTACTTTCATTTAAGGAGTATTACATTGGTGCCGATTCTCTTGTACACCGAACTAAACTAACTAAACTATCACTAAAATTTCTTACTTTTGGCTATGAGAATCTTAACCGTTAAAGGCCTGATAAACAACTAATTAACGTGCTAATTGACGTGCTTGAGGGTCACCCAGGGCTTTACCGGTTAACGCTATTCTGCAAATAAAATTCTCTAAATTAAAAATTATTTTGACACGACTAAAACGAATTTGACAATCGCGAATCCACGTGGTATCCGATTTTTTTTAGAGCCGGAGGCGCGCAGGGACCTCGACGTATTTTATATGGAATATTTCACTTTTTGTATGGAAAATATGAAAAAAATATTACCAACATGTTGAGTTTTAGGGGTTTAAGGGTTTTAAAAGGGGGTCGAAATTTTCATTATTTTTGCGATAGGACGCACCATTTCCGAGATATAAGCAAAAGAAAAAATAACTACAGTACTGTTTTTGCACATGAAGTCGAGATGTTGGTGTGAATTTTAGTTCATGACAACTTATTTTACCCCACACCTTTTTAATCGCGATTAAAAATTGTTAGGTTTAGTCTGGTTTGGTCTTTTACAATCAAAATTTTAGGTGAAAAACGTCAAATTCAGAATAGCAAAATTGCCATTTTCACTAAACTAAAAACTCAGTACTATCTTAGTGCTGTCAAACTAAAATATAGTTAAGTTGTGTCACTTTAGTCTATTTCAGAATGGGAAATCGTCGTTTGACAGGATTAAACTAAATTTTAGTGATTTTTAGTTTAGTTTAGAGGCATTTATGACAAGAGAATCGGCACCATTGTCTATTAAATACAATTTATTGCATTAACCTATCATTTTTAGTTTCCAAGATTTTTAACATTCTTTAAGTGACCCGGATTCATTGCTCTCGAGTGTATATATCTTTAGATTTCAGTTCATTCACCGAATAGATTTTTATTTACTTTAATAAATACTATAACTTCCTAGATATAGGCTGATGAAAAGGTCAAAAGTTTAAACTTTGTAAAATATGGTCCGCATTACAGCTTTTTGCGCTTTAAACACTGATCTTTTTTGGGGCGTTATCCCAGAATATAATAGCGTATTTTAGGGTAGATGATACGTAGGCATGATAGGCAGTTAATAGAGCTGATAGATCGACAATTTTAAATAATTTATACACGCTGAAATTTTAATGGTTGTTTTCCCGTGGGAAAAACGATTAGCCCTTAGTAGTACTATTGAATCATAGAGATAAACTTAAAAATTAAAATGTTTTTTTTTTTTTGGTGTGAAATTATCAAGTAACTTCTCCCGCTCTGGGCGGAGCGGGAGGGCGTGTCAGACTTTTACTGACTAAAACCCACCCGTGTTCCTTCCTTTGCCTGTGTGGCGGCCATGGCTGATTTTAATTTTTGAATTGTTCTTTGTTTTATCTTTTTATTACAGACGCTTCTAACGTGCACGTCTTTCTACATTGTTCTCACATGAATGATTGTAACCAATACCTACTTTGTAAAAAAAAAATTTATTTAACCGTGGAGTTTCTTGCCCATTCTTCTCCATAGGTACCTACTACGCTTTGGAATGGGCATCTAGCTTCATCTTTCTGACTGACCGACCCCCTTGACAATTCAAAAGTGCCTGTAATTGTTTAATTGAAATAAATGCTTCGAGTTTGAGTTTGAGTTTGAATGTTAAAGAAACAGGAGTATAATAATTAGAGCTACTTAATTTATTTTAAATTCAATAAGTGTTGTGCACTGGGGACTCGCTGCTGGCCCGCAGGCTTGGGGGGCCCCAAAGGTCGAGAAAGATGTTAAAGTCCCATGAAATAGGGTGGGAGCGCGAGTTCATTGTAGGTAGGTAAGATAGATAAAAAATGCCAAAGTTAGTGTCTGTCTGTTTGATACGTTTAACCCTGTTTTCACGTGTCATGCTGGCAGACGGACATTCTTTCTTTTATCCGATAACATATAGTTAGATTTGTTAGATCAATAAATTCTTATCAGTCATTTTTATTACATCATTCTAAATACTTTAAGCCTACAGAAACTCTCAAAATTACTTTACTTACCTTAGTTGTATGTTCGTATTTGTCACAGATAGGTATATTATACGAAGACAAACGATTATCGATTCACACTTTCACTGCTTTATCGTATTCGCACAGTAACTTGTTCACAATATATATTTCGCCTGATCAAAATAGCAAGCAATTCACTTCGATCGATAATCACGTCTCTCGCGCTTTTCGTCAACACACGCGCCCGCGCAAGCTTCGCGCGCTACACTACTGCATGACACACACTACTGATACCGCCCCAGCACCGCGCGGGAACGAGCGGCGACGCTCCTGCTCGCTCCCACAGTCCCACATTAACGTGTGAATTTTAAATGTCTCGAACCAACTTAGGACTTGATGGCAGTAGTGCCAGATTAGACGACTTGTCGTCATTAAGGTCACTTGGAAGGGTGCCGGTGGGACCAATTTTTACGATCGGGGTAAAAATTAATATCGTTTGGAGGGTGGGGGGCAAAACAACCCTAATTACGTAATACACGATCAATCAGAATCTGAATCGTTTTGAAACAGATTGCTAATCCATTGCTTCGTACGTTCGAAAAAAAAATCTGCTCAACAACGTAAATAACACGATGAATGTTGTTGACCTGTCAAATTGAAACCGATTAGTCGGAATTGTCAACGAAAATGGTTGCGTAATTAGATTAGCAGTATTTGTGGCGAAAGATCTGAATCGGCCACCTGCCCGTTACGTTTGATTACGTGGATGTGTCTCGTCTTCTTAAAGGATCTTATTGTTTTGAAAAATGAATTGCAGAATGTGCGCGAAATCTCAGAAAAAAATAAATAATAGGTTACCTATGAAATTGCCGTTTTGTATGAAAAAATTTAAACGAATTTTTTTCATGTATTTTTTATTTGTATTAATCGAAGTAATCACCCATGCAATCAATGCATCTTTGCCAACGCAGTGGCAGTTTATTGATGCCCTTCTTAAAGAAATCAGCTGGACGGGAGGCAACAAATTCTTCAAAGGCATTTTGTACTGCCTCTCGGGTATTGAATTTCTTTCCCGCCAAGAAGTTATCCAAATTCTGGAAAAAGTAGTAGGTAGTCTGTAGGCGCAAGGTCTGGTGAGTAGGGCGGATGACGGCGAGCTTCCAACCTCAGTTCTTGCAACTTGGAGACCGTCTGCTGTGCAGTATGAGGTCGCGCGTTGTCGTGCAGTAGCAGCGGAGACGAGCGATTGACCAATGCTGGTTGGAGATGTGCCAGCTTCTCCATCATTGTGTTCAGTTCTTCACAGTACACATCTGCAGTAATGCTCACCCCGTTTGTTAAGAAGCTGTGATGAATCACACCGGCGCTAGACCACCAAACAGTGACCATCACTTTTCTAGGGGTAAGTTTTCGTTTAGGGCATTGTTTAGGTGCTGAACCAGGATCCAACCAACTTGCTGAGCGCTTGCGGTTATCAAACAGAATCCATTTTTCATCGCAGGTAACAATGCGGTTCAAAATTCCTTCATTTGTGTGTCTGTTGAGCAGTGCAAGGCACGTCTCGACGCGTACTTTGCGCTGGCGATCATTGAGTTCGTGGGGCACCCATTTGTCAAGCTTTTTTACCTTGCCAATTTGACGCAAATGGATCAATATTGTTTTGACGCTAACGTCGAAAGCTGCTGCTAATTCAGCCGTAGATTGTGTATCATCAGCTTCCACAATCGTCTTTAATTCGTCATTGTCAACCAAAATCTTCGGACGACCGCGAGGTTCATTTTACAGGTCGAAATTTCCAGAACGGAAGCGAGCAAACCAATAACAGGTGGTGCGTTGGTTTGTAGTGTTAGCTCCGTAAACGTCGTTGATGTTGCGTGCCGCTTGTGACGCGTTGCTGCCACGACGGTACTCATATTCCATAATTACTCGAATTTTTAACGTATCCGTGATGACGAAAAAGATTGAAATGCGATGAAAATGTAACACTAATCAATAAACAAATGACTACTTTTGGAAAAAAAAAAACATGTTTTTAAAATAAAATTAATTTGAAATTAGAATTCTTAGCCAAACAAAAATTATTTTGATTTGAAATGGCCAGTAGGTACTGCAGGACGGCAATTTCATAGGTAAAGACCTAATAATTATCGTCAGTCGGAGTCATTACTGGTACATCTCTAAAAATTTTGTGTTTTGGACTAAGTAGGTAGGTATGCAGAATGATAAAGCATTTGATTTTTTATCATTCTGCATACTTAGTCTGCAAAATTTTAGAGATGTTCCAGTAATGACTCCGACCGACGATATTTAAAATCCATAAGACGAATTCAATTTAATTGAGATCAAATAAAATACTTAATATGACTAAATTCGTACGTAAATTTCGTGGTTTCTTTATTGCATTTTAAACAGGAGTCATCGATAATGACGGCATCTTCCAGTCCTCCGATTCCGAAATAAAAATAAAAGCCATATGTTTTCGCTTTTGTAATATTTAGTAATGATAGCCTCTCGTAGTTTATTATCACTATCGGTATTTAAAGTTAACGATTCTGAACTTATTAAAGGTATAATAAAATGTTTTTTTTTTTTTTTTTTTTCATTTATTTGCATACCATAATAGAAGCGTTTTACCTGAAATAAAACGCATATTAAAATACTTACCTCACTGGAAGCTTTAATATTGAGAGAGCATATCCGTTTCCGTCGATTTCTTAGCAATTTTTGTACTTGTTTAACCTACTCAGTGGCGCCACCTGGTGTTTGCTTGCCATTTTAGATTCGTAAAATGTAACGGAGCTACTTTTTGTTCATTGGCTCAATATAACCAGGCAGAAAATAAGTAACTAGTATGATATTACAATCGTTACATGTACCTAATATTTGAAACTGTTATTAGACTTTTTTTTTATTAACTTAATTTTGTTTCGAACAATTCACCAAAGATAATCCATTTCTTCTTCATACTTTTTTAAAACGTTCCCCCCGCTACTACTTAATTATTTTTGTAGCTAATGTGGGTGCGTTTACAAACTCTCACCTGCATCTTTCTGTGCGGGAATCGAATTCGCGACACGTAATGCAGCAGCCTATCGCTCAGTCACTGCGCCATCGGTACCGACAATTATTAGGAAGCACAGCACAACTTATTATTACGTCAGTTTTGCTTTCTGCTATTTCATTAATTTATGCGCCGAAGAGTTTTAAACTTGCTTTCTTATGGGTGCTAGTGTACTTCCTGATTTTCTGTCTTGATTTAGTTATTTTCGGAACTTCTTCGTATGTGTGTGTGAGGATGTATGTCGTGTTAAATGATTTAAACTGCGTCAACCTAAAAAAAAAATTAGTACTAGTTACACTTTAATTCCGAACATCGAAGCTGTTGCCTGCGAATGCATCCCGATCACAAAACATTATTACTCAAGAGCCGGCGCGGCGCACAGTGGAACGAATGTATGGGAGAGGTTGGACGTAGACATATCCGAAAAAAAAGAGTTAAATTATGCCAAACGAATGATGCCATCTTATTCGATTACCTAATGCCTTCATAACTTGTGCTGATAAATTTCTTCATAACTCCCATATTTCGGAAGTAATTTGAGAAAATGTGATATTTTACTATGAAAATGAGTGTATCGAGCTCTCTCCCTCCTGATTCCGGCGTTGTTTCAAGTAGCGGTCTCTAATATCATAATGCTAATACTAAGAGCTATATTTAATACTAAGACACATGGAGCGCCAAATGTGCACTTTATGGGATAAAAGGAAATGAAAATTTAAAAAAATTGAAATGGTTTTTCCTCATTTGTATTTATTTTAAACAGACAGACGTATGTAGAGGTCATATATAAATATATGAAATATTGTTTTTTTAAATCTTGTGTATTATTTACGAAAATATTCATAAGAACAGATGAGAGTATGAATTTTTTCACATAATATTTTATTTATATATGTTTTACAATAACGATAAAAACACTGTATTTTAGATAATAAAATAATAAATTACCTAGTTTAATTAATATATATACAATAAATTATTTATTTATTTATTTATTACAAGGCAACTACAACAGGTAACAATCACAGTATATCAGTAGATTCACGTTATAGGTTTCGACCTGGTTTCGAATTAAGATTCTCTAATTTACTAAGTTACACATTTTAAAACAAAATCAACATTTAATTATCATCGTCATCATCATCATCATCATCATTAATTAATTCAAATTCAGAATCGATATCCGCTAAATCATTTATGCTAACAAATTCGATATCACTTTTCTCAGATCCGTAAGCTCATAAAATTCCTTAAAAGAAGATTTTTTTACAAACTCATTTACTTTTGGACGAATGCTTGTAACAAGTGGATCAGGAAGACAGTAAAAGATTGTGCATAATATCTTCATTGCATGAGATACTGCTATGCTTTCGAGAATGCCCCTCTCTATATTTTCGAAAATCTTTATTTCTAGCCTCAGATGCCTCTTCGGATAGAAAACCAATGGGCACAATTGACAAGTTCTGAACTATGTCTGGCCCATGCATTAAAATTTTATGAAGTGAAGAAGGCATATAATACCATGGGTATAACTCCACGTAAAGCTTAGCAGTATCAAAGCAGAACTCTCGGAATTTAGTTACGTTGATCTTCTCTCCTGATGAAATACACTGCAAGATCACACAGATTTTTCTTAAAAGCATAGCGTCTATTCCGGTCAGTTCAGCAGAATTAGTGTAGTTTTTAAAAAATCTCCTTGCCGAGTTGCCATTGTTGGTGGATCCACTGCCTTGTTTCACAACATCGAGAAGTAAGCCCGTTTCTCTTCTTACAGCCTCTTGAACTCTTTTCTTCCTGTCATCAACTTGCCTTTTTGCTATACCACCCTTTGCTTGCCATGACTTTATGTCTAATTTGTAGGAAATGTGTAATAAGCATTCCATTGGCGAATCCAAGCGTGAAGGGAGCTTAAGCTGTATTTATACATGTCCTCGTTTGCGTGTTTATCTTTGATTAACTCTAAATTATTCATATCTTTAGAACTAGCCTTACATATGTCACACACTGAAGCTGCTGTATCGGATATAATGGAATGAATTTTACCATCAATCATTGTCAACAGCAGTTGGTGTTTGACACTAATTCCATCAGTGATGGTGGATGGAGTTAAGTCTTCAATCTCGGCTTCGATTTCAGCCATCTCTCTCTGCACATTTTCTTTGGTTTCCTTTATAAACTTAAACAATATTGGCCGGCAAAATGAGGTGGAAGATGGTCGCTCGTTTTCCCAAATTGTTACACCTTTTGAGACGAGCCGCAGTGGTACAAGACTAATCATAAAATTACTAGCAAGATCGATTTGCTCATCTTCACTCGTCCTTTGATGGTAAATGCTTTGGCTTGATGATCCGTCAAAACCCCATTTGCTGGTCAAAATGAGCTGTTGATTGGGATCAACAGGGGTTTCTAACGACCTAATAAGTCTTCTTGAGGTTAAATCCATCAAGGCTTGTAATTGAATTCGCTAGGTGGCGCTGCGTTGTAAACAAAGAATTTGATAGTGCTCCCGTAATTTAAATTTGTAAAATATTAAATGCGCTCAACAGACAGTGAATAGTGCATAAAAGTGGAAAAGGACACCAAAAGCAACTATTGTAGTGTTATCAGTGACATTAGCAGTGTAATAACTATAAAAAAGTGACATCAAAATTATGTGCACAAATATCTAACAAATCAGTGTAAACAGCTAATGAACCAAAAAAAAGAAGTGTGTGAAGACTCCGAATCCTTTATAGTAAAGATAAATCTAAAGTGAACTTGAACAATCATAAGGAATACACAAAAATCGAAAATTGTAACACTACAGATTCGTTTTTTATTTGAAATACTGCGACAACCACGCCATCTCGTAGCTACGTCGTGAACTGACATGCGTAATCGATAACAACTGACAGAAAGTGTTGCAATTCCAAAATAATAATTTTATTACACACATTTATGTTGTAAGTAGCGACATCTATTACCCAGGGAATAATTATATAATATTAATACGACCTGTTATTTCAACGTAGAAGTTAAGAGACAGTTAGCCAGTAGGCCAACACGACAGACTTCGATGTATAGAGGCTCGAGTTCAAAACTCACCACAAGCAATTATTTTTGAAATACAAAAATTGTTTGAACAAAATTAAATCATGAATTTCTTAGAAAATATTACGTTCCGTCGTACACGCACACGCTCGGAACCAGAAGATGACAGTATTATTTCACAAACAATAGACGAAACCATTAATAGCATGCCTGACTTGTCTGAGGGCGAAGATGACTCACGAATCAAAACATTGACGAATGAAATCGAAAAACTGACATCCCAATTAAACGGTGCGCACAAAGAAATTGATCTACTGTCATTAGAGAATAACAACTTGAAACAAACAAATGACGAATTACGTAAAAGAAACGAGCTTCTCAAACAGATTAACAGCCCAGCTAAACTAAGAGCTACACCAAACAAATCCATAAAAAGATGTTCAAACACCAAGGAGGCACAAACAGAAACAAATATAACAGGTTCTCCTAGTAACAGTTCACAAACTATAACCTCACAGAGAAATACTCAAATCAAATCGCAGAAGAAGCAAAACAATACACAGTTCACAATACACAAACCAAACACACCTAAGGACTGTTCTATAAACACGTCAAAAAAGGACACAACTCAAAGAAAGGACACAAAGGCTAACAAATCAGAATCCACTAGGAATAAACTATGCATTGTTAGTGCCAATAAAATAAATAATATTCTATCCATCGCAGAAGACACATTTCAAGACAGTCAGATATGTCACTACATCTCACCAAATTGTGGATTAATACAACTTCTTGGTAACCTACATCAAAAAGTTATGGACTACACAATGAATGATTATTGTGTCATTTTAGTCGGAGATGAAGACTTCCAAAAAACCTCTAACTATGTAGAAATAATAATAGAAATAAGGAAGATATTAGAAGAGATTAAGCATACGAATGTTATTCTATGTGTTCCCACCTTTAAATTAAGTGATTACTCGATTATGTTTAATTGGCGCATAGAAACTTTTAACAATTTATTACATCTTGACTTACAAACATATGACTACGCGACTGCATTTGACTCAAACTTGGATCTGCTTTATGATTTTACTATGTTCTCAAAAGTCAATAGAAAGATAAACGACCGTGGAATGCGCAATATATTTCACAACTTACTGCTAACTGTATCCGAGAGCTCATCGACAGAATGTGAAGCTATAGTTAGTGAAAATGGTAACACCGGGTCTCAAAGTCGTGAGTTTTTTCGTTGATTACATGTATGTTCTACACCAAAACATTGCCGGACTTCTAAATAAATCAGACTTATTAAATATTTGTATTCAAGAATTAGTGGAAAGTAAACAGAAAGTTGTGAACGTAATATGTATAACTGAGCATTTTATAATGTCAGGCCAAGAAAAATTATTATATATACCTAATTATAAGTTAGCGGCATGCTACGCTAGACTGAATAGAAAACGTGGTGGTGCCTGTATCCTAATAAGAGTCGGGCATGAGTATAAAGAACTACCTGACATTATGAAATACTCGATATCAGGAATTATAGAATGTTGTGCCGTTGAATTAACTTTACAAAAAATTATATTTATATGTGTTTACAGACCTCCTAAACTGTGTAACCTAAGTAAGTTTTATGAAAACTTAGATCTCATTCTAAAAAAAGTGTGTATCAAACCTTTCAAAAAAGTAATTTTATGTGGAGACTTTAATATAGATGTTTTAAACAGGAATAGAATGACGCTAGAATTTGAATGCTTTCTTAGGAGCTACAACCTCAAACTGGAAATCAATCAACCGACTCGATTTGTCAGTAATACTTGCTTAGACAATTTTGCACATAATTTAAAGAAAAACTACCGACACGAAGTCATCGATTTCGGATTATCTGATCACACAGCCCAAATAATGAAGATAAAGGTCAATAAAACCAGCCAAATAAAATCGTGGAGAACATTAAGACGAGATATAACTGAGGAAAATCTTATTAAATTTAGAACACATCTCCAAAGCCTATCGTTTTCTGATGTATACAGCACAGAAGATTCCAACAAAGCCTATGATAACTTTTTGGAAATGTTCCTAATTTTACATGATCTCTGTTTCCCTAACAAATTAGTGACTATTAGATCAGAAAAAAAATTAAAATGGGTTTCTCGGGGGATACGAATATGTAGCAAAAGGCAACGACAATTACTGTGGCAACAGAGGCTAAAACCAACTTGTGAAAATAAAAGGACATTTAATAATTACTCAAGGAGATTTAAGAAAATCATTAAACTAACCCAGAAAGCCCAGAATAATTACTTAATAAATAATTCCAACAATAAATCTAAAACTGCATGGCAAATTATTAATAACAATAAAACGGTAAGAGAACCCATTTCACAAATAAAAAAAGGAGACGAAATAATTTCAAACCCTCATATAATAGCTGAATCTTTCAATAATTTCTTCATTGACCAGATTTCGGGTATACCAAAACATACGTTAGGTGACTCAATTAACATAAATATCAACCCACTTTCAATATTTATGACCCCAGTTATTCCTCAAGATGTCACGCGTGTAATAAAAAATTTAAAAAATAAAAAGAGCTTTGGCTATGATGGCATTTCAACCACAGTTCTAAAATTTGTTTCTAATTGTATAGCTGCGCCTCTTGCTCATATCATTAACGTAAGCATATACTCTGGAGTATTTCCAGAAAGTCTAAAAACTGTAATAGTTAAACCGCTATATAAAAAAAATGATAAAGACGAAATGGCAAATTATAGACCAATTGCTCTAATTCCCATCTTCTCAAAGATCATAGAAAAAATTATCTATGAATCTTTCTACAATTTTCTAACAAAATACCACATACTATGTGATGAACAAAAAGGATTTAGAAAAAATAAAAACATCAACATGGCTATTTTCGACTTTCTCCATAAAATAATGCCAAAAGTAGACTCTAAAACACCTGTATGCGCAATATATGCCGATATGTCGAGGGCTTTTGACTGTGTGGATCACGATATTCTCCTAACCAAACTTCACGCCTACGGTATTCGTGGCAATGCCCTTAATTTAATAAAAACGTACCTAAAAGGTCGTAAACAATGTACGGAGATATCGAGCCTGTGCTTAAGATCTGGAAAGGAATTAAAATTTATATCGTCTTTTAGAGAAATAAAATATGGTGTCCCGCAGGGCAGTGTCCTCGGACCTTTATTATTTTTATTATATATAAATGACTTACCACTTCATATACTTCATCCTATGATATTATTTGCAGATGATAGCACGTCAATTGTTTCATGTATCGATAAAGAATCATATGTAAATGACATTAACAATACAATTAATAGTTTAATAAAATGGCTTGACAATAATAATCTAATTCTTAATCTACAAAAAACTAAAATCATGCACTTTTACCAACGATTATCTGCTGGAGATATGGATATAAACTACAATGGTCAAACTATAGAAAAAGTAAACAGTACAAAATTTTTGGGAATCATAATTGACAGCCAGTTAACTTGGAAGCCGCAAGCAGAAGATATATGTAAACGTTTAAGCACAGCCGCATTCATGTTGCATAATCTTTCGAAAAAAGTAAATTTACCGACAGTATTAGTTGCTTACCATGGTCTAGTAATTTCCATCTTAAGATTTGGTATAATATTTTGGGGTCACTGTAGTGAACGAGAAAGCATTTTCAAAGCGCAAAAGCGTTGCCTGAGAGCTATATTTAGTCTTAAAATAACAGACAGTTGCGTACCTATATTTAAGTCTCATAAATTATTAACCTTCCCATGCCTATATATCCTTGAATTAGCAATATTTGTTATAACAAATCGATGTCTATTTGCAACTTTAGTAGAAACTAGAAAACGAAGTACAGCTATGAGATCTCAATACCAGAATCTATTATACACGGGCGCATTTAAAACAAGTTTATTAAAAAGAAATGTTATATGTATGGCTCCTGTAATATTTAATAAAATACCTGACCAAATGAAAAACCTACCGCTGCATGAATTTAAAAAACGTTTCACAGAGTTTCTTGTGGACAAATGCTATTATTCTGTGCAGGATTTCTTAAATGATAAGTTTTTGTAATATCTTTAGTTTGTATCACATTTGCATGCTATATTAAGGCAGAGTGTACTCGGATCCTATTATATAATTTAACAACTTATTTTTATGTACCTACATTCTAAGCAAATAAAGACCTATTCTATTCTATTCTATTCTTGAAGAGCTCTCTGTAACTGTGAGATCGTCTTTGGCCGGTTAGCACTTAATTTTTTCTTTAACCAACATGTATAACTCGGGTATTTAAGAGCTCCTTCTTGGGTGTTCAAATCCCGAAGAGTGTTGTAGCGCCATTTCGATAAATTCATCGATACTTAAAGAGCCAATGCCTTCAAAGTTGATATTTCCCGTACCTGAATCGATTTACCTTCAATGAAGGCTTTGATTTGTGAGGCCTCTTCTGGATTCTCCATCAAGTATTTCATTACATCAGCTGTATCGCTTTCTCCTGCCTTTCGAAGCGTCCTTTCGGCCGAAAACCACTTCAGCGCTGCTACTGCTGCATGGAAGAGTATCTTCAGTGCGTCTTCTTTTTTGCCGGTTACTAAGGTCCTCAAAAGATTTACGAGGACTAGGATGTGTACAAGTTGAAGCATCAGATTTAGCAGGAGAAATTATGGGCTCGATGACGTCACTTACATTTTCTGTAGAAGATTCAATATTTTCATTCAGAAATTCCGGCCACTGTATTGCAGCCTGTAGCCAAATCTCATGTTTCTTCCGAAACTTATCTGAGCTTCTTCCAGACTGTGTCCATTTTGCATAAATGCGGTAGCAAAATCGACGACACCAGTCTTTTAAACTTGTTTCAGAACTGAACACAACAATTATCTTTTAAAAAACTGAACAAATAGTTATAGTCGCGTAAATCTTTATGTGCGCGTGCGCATAAAGCAACGTGAAGATCAAGATTTGTATTAAAATTTGGAAAATACATTGCGACATTAGTGTGGCTACAACGAGGTGTAAATCAACACTGATTTTAAAGTTACTAATTGTGACCTAATTATATTTAATCCAGGTACCCTTATTTGTTAAATATTGCAAGGTAATTAGTTTGAAAATGATGCATGCTAAATTAGTGTATTAAGAGCCATTTAGTAATTAAATAATAGCAATCTTCTTATCAGTAATCATTAGTGCATCAGTTTTATATGTAAACCTTAAGTCCCTAATCAAGTAATCACATATCCTAATTCTCTAATATCTTCTCTAATTGGCTGCTCAGAAATGTTATTGTAATAAGGTGAACCTTTAGAAAAACGGTTTTAATCAACAAAATAAACAAAAAATTATATTTTTGTGTTATAAAATAAACATCACTCTTTATCCCAGAAAGTGCACATTTGGCGCACCATGTGTCTTAGTATTAAATATAGCTCTTAGTATTAGCATTATGACATTAGAGACCGCTACTTGAAACAACGCCGGAATCAGGAGGGAGAGAGCTCGATACACTAATTTTCATAGTAAAATATCACATTTTCTCAAATTGCTTCCGAAATATGGGAGTTATGAAGAAATTTATCAGCACAAGTTATAAAGGCATTAGGTAATCGAATAAGATGGCATCATTCGTTTGGCATAATTTAACTATTTTTTTTCGGAGATGTCTACGTCCAATCTCCCATACATTCGTTCCACTGTGCGGCGTGCGGCTCGCTCACGTACGGGACACAGCATTGTATAGATGCTGTGTGAAAAAAAGGGGAAATGTACCTCCATAAACGAAATTTAGTGAGCACTTATTTTTGTACGTCTTACTTAGGGTTGCCATTCGTCCCGATATATCGGGACTGTCACCGTCATTAGCCCCTCTGTCCCGACGTCCCGACAAAGCACTGTTACGTCCCGTTTTTTATCGCGCCGTCACAGCAATTCAAATACGCGCGCCAAATTTCTCGGCCGCGCGTTTGTGACTTCGGCGCTGGGGAAGGGAGATGTCGCCGCGTGCTATCGCGTTCGCAGCAACAGCGAGTCAGTCGGTAAACTACAGTGAGTCAGTGAGTGAGACGTACTTTCGCGCACGTGTTGTTGATTGTTTTAGTGTTTAGCTAGTACATTTTTGTCTTAGCCTGTTATCATCACGAAAATGTCTACAACAAGGAAGAGAAAGTGCCATTTTTCGGATGAATAGTCATCCGAAAAATGGCACTTTCTCCAATACTCAAACGAACCCCAAACTGCTTCTATACTTTAGAATTAGTATTTTTTTATAAGTAAATAAAATATTCATACGTAATTTTTTTTTTTTGCGTCCCGACGCGAGCCTTGCCAAATATGGCAACCCTAGTCTTACTAGAAAATACCAAACTTAAAAGTTAACTTCGGTAGGTATCTTATCACTGATAAGATGGCTTTGGCTATGGTCAATTTTGGTAGGTATTTTCAGGCTATGCACGACGAATGCACGACGCGACGCACCGTACTGACGCGGACGGCGCGGCGCGGCGCGGCGAGGTGACTGACCTCTAATTTTATAATTTCGTTCTATGCGAACTTACGGTAGGTAGGTACCTACTATCAGACATAGTTTTAATCCTTTCCTGTAGGTATTAGGTACGGGTACCTATTGTATCTAACGTGGCATTAATAGGTATCATTTATTTATTGCAATATTACAGGAACAAGACAAAAACAAAACGTACCTACCACCAAACCGGGTTAGCTCCGCGTGCACCAAAACAACATTGACTCCAATTTTCCCTTCATACTTATGGGGCTTAGGACCGTCAGAAATTCTAGCTGAAGTTAATTATTAATTTTGGTGAGTAAAGTAGGTACCTACCTACTTAGTTACTTGCTTACATCACAGAGCTTCGAAGCTTGCGTTCGAAGTACTCGAGTATTTGTTCTTCGAATGCGACTAAGTATTGAGGACCAATACCCACGTCCTTGGGCATGATTCGGCACTGTGAATTGGCCGTGATCCAGTAGCCACTGTGTAGCTGCCAGTATTGTAGCAGGTGTGGGAATCTGCGGGTTCAAGATCCCTCGCCTACGCAGCGCTGCTAAATGTTCTGGTTGAGAGTACATGCGCCTAGCTTCGGCCAGATTGTCACCAGCAATTGCCTAAAAACGCACCATATCCAATCACTCCACATTTGAATATGAACTCATTTTCACAAAAAACGCGCGATGCGTGCCTGTGACGTAAGTACATCTGACGCATACGTCGCTCGCTCGAGAGATTTCGGTAGACTGGCTACCGCTTCGGCGACCCGGGCCGCTGGCGGCAGTCAACAACAAAAGAAATGGGCGGAGCGGTACTTCGCGCGATTGCATGTCATTGGCTAATGATTTATTTGCATTTCGGCCCGCATTGGCCGGACATCCTTCTAGTCCACGTGGACTTCTCTTTGAATGCCATATCGCTACTAACTGCGATGAGTACTTTGATGTTACGGTTAATGTTTGAACACGTTTGAGCAACATATGACTAATTTGAGAACGCCTAGTTTAGTTTGTTTTAAGCTATAGAAACGTAGTAGACCATGGTCTGAACAACGTTTGTTCTAGCAAAACTGTGATTCAAATGTCACGGTGTATAAAAGTCCTTCATTTTTAGTTACTTTTTTTACATAAAAAAGTAAAAGGTAAATGTAACTTAAATGGAAAAGATTATATTATCCTTATTTCTGTAAGTTATTATAACCAACAACTATCTTTCAACTTTTAATCTTAGTACTGGAAAAAAATATGAAAGAAAAGTTATTTTTCACACTAAAGTTAGTTCACAGAAAGGTTACTTTTTTTTCCCTTTCAGGTAACTTTTGTCAAGACAACACAACACTGGCAACACTGCTTTAATGGTTTGTCCCGCTGTCAAGTAAGTAAGTGTCACTGTCAATGGCAAGCGAGCGGTAATTTATGCAACTTGAGCGGCGTGTCTTTGCGTGGTATTTGAAGAAAACTAACACAAATTATTGTATGTTTGTAAATTAGTGTCTATTGTGGCTTACGTCACTCATAACAGCTATTAAAACAAATATGGAATTGGTAAGAATAAATTCTGTCAATTATTATTTCGTCTGACAGGTCTACCCGACAGGGATTTGTTCGATCCGCAAATTCTGGATATCACTACATAACCTGTAATATGAAGGCATAAATGTTACTTGTACTGGCCTTCACTTGCTCTGAAAACAAATTCACTTAACAAAAAAAAAAGAACACTTAACTAAAAAAAATACCACCAACATACAGCAAACCAGCATCTGCCAGTTGTAGAGCTACAGCCATTGCAAACGCTTCCGTATATAGCCTGTCTAGCGTGTTCTCCATGCCACACTCTCAAGCAAGTCTAGCGTGTTCTCCATGCCACACTCCCAAGCAAGTCTCTTCAAACCAGAATCTGCCAGTTGTAGAGCTACTGCCATTGCAGATGTTAATGTTTATAGCTTGTCGAGCGTGTTCTCTATGCCACACTCCCAAGCAAGTCAATTTGATACTATCACAGCAGGTCCTAAATTAGGCTCAGCCTGTATCTTGGTGACCCAAACACTGACCAAAGTTAATGATTTTACGAGTTCTGCTAGAACAGGATTGTGTTTCCATAACATACATTACTAAAAGTACAAAGAAAATAAATAAACACAGAATCTCAATCCTCAATGTGTTGTGGTGTGTGTGTTAATTATTTTCTTTTTTAAGGATGGACTCAAATATGTTAATCAATGTCATAGTTGAAACAAAAACAGTGTGTGAGAGTATTATTTTTAAGGGTGTGTATTTTCCGGGAGTGTATGTAGGTATTAACTGTGCTACAAGATAGGCTTTAAGTTGTCTCACCAATCATTATTTCAGTTTAGTTGTGGTCCCAGAGTAGTTATTTGGTAAAAGTTTGTAAATGTTTTGCTTTAAATAGCATTGAATACCTATACAATGGGTTAGGTTAGGGTTTTGTACTGCAAATCAAATCAAATCATTTATTGGTTTACAAACAACACAAGCATTTCTTTGCTTAAAAGGTGATCTCCAACTCATGTGTGTCAAGAATTTGTATAAATGCAATAATTATTTTTTATTTTATTATCAATCATGGGAAATTAGTACATATACTGCATTTGGTAGCGATTTGCAAAATGCAATAACATTGAACTTGCCTGGGAATTGAATGCGATATCTGCATGTCACGGATTAAATATGCACAAATAGGATACATGTATTATCACACTCACTTTTACATCCTGTGCGTGTTTCTAAACTTTTAAATACACTATTATATCTATCAATAAAAGCGAAAACTGGGATTGATTTTGAAAATTTTCAAACTTTAAACGGACATCATCCATTTTTACCTCGTCTAAGTTTATCTTGTCATTGAAATGCTTGTGCACGTGATTGACATAATAAATATTGACTATTTGTACAAGGAGTATTTAATACTTTTCGAATTGGATCTTCAAGATGCTGCTGTAACTAGCCCGCGTTCTACTTAATAAAGATGCTGTCTTTTTTTCCTTATTAAATAATGTCATAGGTTTATCATCGACATTATATCAACACTGACAGGAAGTTATTATAACATCATCCACATAGAATATGTGGAAAAAATTAGTATTATTGAAGTTAACTTTGAGTTAGCTTCATTAATACCTACTAATTTTTTTACTACCTATATAAAGATAATAAAATAATGCGGCCCAGAGTATTACGGATAAATCGATGAATATACATTAAAATACATACAGACGAACATAGAACCTCCTCCTTTCTTGAAGTCTGTTAAAAATACAAAAAGCTGTTATTTAGCTATGTTGAATTTGCATGTCTTTTGCTGTGTGTACCTACAATATTACATTATTTTTCGCAACATGACCGAGTCCTGATGCGGATAACTGAGGACTGGATGGTTATACTAAAACTCTATTATTACAAAGTTGCCTTGACGGATGCACTGACATGAGAGATGGTTAGTCTTTGTTCCAAAAAGTGCACTGGTTCTCCTATTCCAACTCCGGCTCCGGTACTGGTTTAAAGTACTTAGTTGTTAGTCTGCACCTACATGCGTAGCATGACAACCATATAAACGGGTTTTGTCAACAGAAGAATAGAGTAAATTACTGATTGTGATTGTTTATCTGTCATTTTGTCTATTCTTCCGACGACAAAACCCATTTCAATTGTGGTCATGTTAAGCTTGCAGGAGCAGTGCAGGCAAGACTCTCTTCTTCGAAATTGTAAAAAAGTAGCGAGCGCTACTTAAAGTTCAAATGGCCCTACCGGTTCTCGACAGGCTCACTTTCACGCCAGCTTTAAATTCTGTCTGCTTCTATCTAACACAAAATTTAAAAAAAAAACCTGATTTCCCTTCAGAGTTATTTAAGGGTTAATAGTAAGTATCCCAACACCGGACAACACTTCATTGCTAGCATATAGCCAGACCATTTAGGCTTGCGCGAGATTCCATTTCGCCGACGGAGAAGACCATTTTAGGGCTCCCTGGCAATAATAGTTAGGAATAATTCTTGCAAAAAGTGCAAAATATGATTTTATATTTGTTATAACTTTGTTCGTTCACGGTTTAAATTATGAACATATTTCAATGGAATTACAATAAAAATTGTTTTTGATTTGAAAGTTAATATAAAAATACAGATGGAAGACTTAAAAAAATCGTAACTTCGATAGCACCAAAACTTAAAAGTTATATGACCGACATAGTTTGCCACATTTCTTATTTCCATACAGTAATATTGCTAAAGTATTCAAAACAGGTAATTTTTTGACAGCTATTTGCGACGTCGTCAACTTTCAGAATAAACGCTCTTAAGAAAATTAAATAATACAATATTCAAATTAATGTCAAATCGTTTGAATAACAGTAAAAATGTCATAATAATAAAACTGTAGCTAGAGCAAATTGCATAGAATTATTTAAACTTTAAAAGTGACTCTAGGACAAACAGTTGCCGGATCTGTATTACTCCAGATTCCTTGTACAGTAAATATAAACACACTATAATATGGGCACTAATGAAATTTCAGAAGCTATGTGCACAGTTCCAATTCAATTCAATTCAATTTATTCAGTAACAATCTACATTGTGTTCGAAATTATCAAACATGAAACCTATTCCTATGTAGAAAAACTGGCAAAAAACATTCACAATGTTTTCATATTACAGTGTTGATTGGGATGTAGGTCGATATTTATGTGAGTAAAGGATGTTCATTGAATCTCAAGTAAATTTAAAGCTATGCTTTGTTCTTAAGAAATATTGATTTTTATTACTATTTTTATTTCCAACATCATCATGTGCCTGCTTTTTACATGGAGCAACTGCCCCCACAACCCAGTTACCCCCTTGGTAACACAACTTTCCTCTTGGTAAGACTGTGACAGATCTACAAATTACTGCTGGGACTAACGGGTTAACGCACTTTCCGTGGCCTGGAGTTTTCTCTATATGTAATGGATGGTTACCCATTCAAAGACTGATCTCGGCAAGTTTAGCCCAAAGTGGGAACATATTTTATGTTAATGTTAGTGATGTACGATGTGTCGACAGTTGCAGGGCGGCTCGCCGGGAGCGCTGCAGCCGCCGCTGCCGCCGGGCGTCATGGCGCCGCCCGCTGCGCCGCTGCCCGGCTTACCCGCCTTACCCGCTGGCCTAGTCGGCTTGCCCGGCCTGCCCGGCCTGCCCGGAGCGCTACCCGGCTTGCCCGGAGCGCTGCCCGGCCTGCCCGGAGCGCTGCCCGGCCTGCCCGGAGCGCCGCCCGGCTTGGGCGGAGCGCTGCCCGGGAGCTTGCCCGGCGGTCTGCCCGGTGAGTAGTCCACAGCGTAGCGCGTGGCCGGCGCGGGCGGGCTGCGCGGCTCGCTGCGCCGGATGGCGCCGCCGTCGCCGCGCGCCGCTCCGCCGCGCCGGCCCGCCCCTTTGCCGCCAAACCGTTTCAAATTCGTTGTCTCGTTTCGAAACCGTCCTCAGTGATCAGTGTTTCTGCTTTCTGTTTCAGGCTAGATATAAGTTAGGTTTTTGCTATACGCTTAGGCGTGCCGGTGACGCGTCGGCTGCGGCTGCGGCGCCGGCTGCTCCTCGCCGGTCTCACAATGTACCTACTTCATTATACCGCATTGTACCCCGCGTGCCCGCGCGTAGCGAGCGCGCCCGTCCGCGCCGCCGCGCCGCGCCCGCCGTGCGAGCGAGAGAGCGATAGAGTGTGAGAAAGGGCGAGTGCGAGGCACGGCGAGCAGCGCAGTGCTGTGCACGCGGCGGGGCGGACGGGCGCGCACGCGGAGTGTCAGCGATGTGTGCGAGCGCGAGTGCCTGCGTCCACTACTGTTTGGCATCTGTACGTAATTGACACTTACTGACACAGATTTGGTTTTACAGGTGGCTTCCTTTCGGCGCCGATCTACGACTTGCAACAGGTCGGAGATGTGTTCACAGGTGAGGCTCTAGTCCGTAGGGCGACACTCCACGCTGCGTGTGTGTCGTGTGTAACGCGTTAGTGTCCCGCAGGTCCGGGCGCCAAATGCTCCACGCTGCCGGCCATCCTGGGCGGCTCGCTGCCGCGCCTGTCCTCGGAGCAGGCGGAGGCAGTGGCGCGTGCCAAGAAGTACGCCATGGAGCAGAGCATCAAGATGGTGCTCATGAAGCAGACGCTGGCGCACCAGCAGCAACAGATGGCCTCGCAGCGCACGCAGGTGCAGAGGCAGCAGGCCCTCGCACTCATGTGCAGGTACACTACACACCACACACACACACGCCCACGCACGCACCGCACTGTGATGAGAGCGATACGCTGGAGGCTCCCGCCACGAGCAGGTCGAGTCTGTGATCTATCATGCTGAAAAGATCTGAGTTCGGTGTTTTAGATATTTATACAGAAACACTTTCCCCATGTCATTTAAATATCGTGTGTTTTTCATCAGAGTATATGTGGGATCCATATCATTTGAGTTGAAGGAGGATACGATACGACAGGCATTCCTTCCCTTTGGGCCGATAAAGTCGATCAACATGTCGTGGGACCCCGTCACGCAGAAGCACAAGGGGTTCGCCTTCGTGGAGTACGAGATCCCCGAGGCGGCGCAGCTCAGCCTCGAGCAGATGAACGGCGTCATGCTGGGCGGCCGGAATATCAAGGTAGTCGGCCGGCCTTCCAACATGCCGCAGGCGCAGGCCGTCATCGACGAGATACAAGAGGAGGCCAAGCAGTACAACCGCATCTACGTCGCTTCCATCCACCCGGAGCTGACCGAAGACGACATAAAAAAGTGAGTATTTTTGACTCCCGGCGTCGATCTCTCGGCGACATTACTCCAACATCCCTGACCGTTCTCGTCTGACTGCCCGCAGCGTGTTCGAGGCATTCGGGCCGATCACTTACTGCAAGCTGGCGTACGGCGCGTCGGCGCACAAGCACAAGGGCTACGGGTTCATAGAGTACGCCACGCTGGCGGCCGCGCTCGAGGCCATCGCCTCCATGAACCTGTTCGACCTGGGCGGCCAGTACCTGCGCGTGGGCCGCGCCATCACGCCGCCCAACGCGCTGGCGGGGCCCCCGCAGCCCTCCGCCATGCCCACCGCCGCCGCCGTGGCCGCGGCCGCCGCCACCGCCAAGATACAGGCCATGGACGCCGTGGCCAGTAACGCCGTTGCGCTCGGCCTCACCAAGCTCAACGCGCTGGGCGTGTCGCCCGCGGCCGCACTGCCGTCGCTGGCGGCCGCGCTGCCCGCGCTGCCGGCGGCGCTGCCGGCGCTGCCCGGCCTGCCCGCGCTGCCCGGCCTGCCCGCGCTGCCCGGCCTGCCCGCGCTGCCCGGCCTGCCCGCGCCGCCGCTGCCGCCGCCCGGCGTGGTGATCCCGCCGCGCCCCGCCAGCCCGCCGCCCGCGCCGCCGCCCGACGCGGGCGCGGGGCAGCAGGCGGCGCTGCAGCGCAAGCTGCTGGACACGTCGCCCGACACGCTGCAGCAGCAGGAGTCGCTGTCCATCTCGGGCCAGTCGGCGCGCCACCTGGTCATGCAGCGCCTCATGCGGCGCCGCGCCTCGCGCACGCTGCTGCTGTGCAACATGGTGTCGGCGGCCGAGGTGGACGAGGCGCTGCACCACGAGATCACGGAGGAGTGCTCCAAGTGGGGCAAGGTGGAGCGCCTCGTCATCTACAACGAGCGCCAGTCCGAGGACGACGACCCCGCGCACGCCGACGTCAAGATCTTCGTGCAGTTCAACGAGCCCGACGGTGAGCGACTATTATTATGCTTTGTACCATATAGTTAGAGAGCCCATGACCAAGATTTTTGGCTCATCGTTTTACGACCAAAACCATTCCGTAAAAAAATCGATAGATTTGGTTATTCTGAATCCAAAAATCCTAATTTCAGAAATTTTCCGCGTCGCTTCTGTCCTGACATTTTCAAATATGTCAAACAAAATACCGAACTGTTTCATAGCAATCCGTCTGATTATCAGAATATATTTGAACGACAGATTCTAGATACTGAAAACACAACTTTCAGACACCAGTAGCTTTACCCAGGAGACCATTAGAGAAAATTAAAAATGAGGCAAAAAAGTAAATCATTTAAAAAACAAAAAACCCGCCTCCAAAAACACATAAGTAACTGAATAGAGAAAAACGAGCATTATAATCTGTAGAATTTTGGTATTGCAGGCACAAACCAATAACCTGAATAATATGGTGTAACTTTTGTTTGTCCCTTTTGTGTTGAAAAAAGTTTTCTAAAGCCCAAACCTCAGTTGGTCCGATAGAGTTTTTGATCCTAACGAGAAACAGGATCGATTGGCATCAACAAATGTTTTTGTGAAAACTGACCATTTTCTTGGTTACTGTATTTTTTTTTTCTGAATTTGTTAATGCAGGTCAAAATGTCTCAAAAAGTTAAGGACAGTCTCCTAAGACCGTTTTCCTGTAGCTACAACGGTAAAGGTTGGCCCTTACTGTTCCGTGTCAAACATCCACCTGATTATACAATACTAGCTGCCCGCCCCGGCTTCGCACGGGTAGCACTAAGTACTTATCTACGGCGCACCTACCTACCTACCCTACTTACACTTACCTACCCTACCCACACCTACCTATCCTACCTACACCTACCTACCCTAACTACACCTACCTACCTACACCTACCTACCCTACCTACACCTACCTACCCTACCTACACCTACCTACCTACCCACCCTACCTACACCTACCTACTCCTACCTACACCTACCTACCCTACCCACACCTACCTACGTACATCTACCTACCTACCCTACCTATACTTACCTACTCTACCCTACCTACACCTACTTACCTACCCTACCTACATACCTACAGACCTTACCCTACATACCTACCTACCTACATACCTACAGACCTTACCCTACATACCTACCTACCTACCTACCTACCTACCTACCTACCTACCTACCTACATCTACCTACCTTACCTACCTACGTCTACCTACCTACATCTACCTACCCTACCTACATCTACCTACCTACCCACATACCTACATACCTACCTACCCACCCTAACTACATACCTACCTACTTACGTAACTACCTACCTACCTATATACACCTACCTAGCTGACCCGACAGACGTCTTTTCTTTGATTTGGTTTTAGAACAGTTTGTGTTGGAAAAATAATAGTGGTGTTTTTAAATTTTTCCGGGCAATTATTCCAAATTTTCACTTATAAGAACCATAAGACCTTTCTCGAACATGAAGGAATATTAAAAAAAAAAAAGTTAAATTGGTCCAGCCGTTCTCGAGTTTTGCGCTTAGCAATACATACGTCTATTGATATTTTTTTATTTATATAGATTATTTATTATATGAATGTTTTTTTTTTAATGTTTATTTATTTAATTAAATAATGCATATTTACAATATTAAGCCTTATAGTAAAATGGTAGGTATATAATAATGATTCGACCTGAACTAGGATAAACCTGTATCTCAGGTGTCAAGGGTGCAAAATTACATTAAAATTTTCTAAAATTGATGGTAGACATAAATAGTGAGTAACTTAACAGACTAATGATAGGACAGTACTTAATTAAAAATAATATTTAACTTAAAACAACCAGTAACTTTTCTGTGTCATCATAAGACAAATTTTGTAACCAAGTTGAAATAACATTTTTGCATTGTACCGTTTTTAATGCAGACATAGACAAAATTGCGTTTACTTTATTATACAAAAATGGGCCTAAGAATATAAAAAATCTATACATAAACGAATGCCTTAATCTATAATTATCCATACACATGTCTTTACGTCTTTTATCAGTGACAACTCTATCGTACGGCAATTTAGAGTGCTGTTTTATTAAAGTATTCATAATGCATAACTGCCGCACTGTCAGAATATTGCAAGATTTATATAAAACTTGGGTCGGGAACAGGATAGGCCGGAATGTGGATACTTTCAGAACAGCTCTTTGCGCGCGCTCCAGTGGTAGTAAAATTGTTTTAGCCGCTCCTCCCCATGAAGTAATACAATATGTAATTATCGATTGACACAAAGCATAATATACCTGTTTTATCACCTTAGAGTCAGCAAAAGGCCTAATTTTCTTGAATATGAACATCAACTTACGGACTCTACTGCATAATAGTTCAACGTGATTTTTAAATGTAAGAGTAGCGTCAATAATTACTCCAAGATATTTTATAGTTTTCGTATTAAGGATAGTTGGGCAATTGCATTTAGAGTTTGCAACTGTGTTACATACATGCGCATGAATATCTGGAATGATCATAGATGTCTTTGAGTTGCGTAAAGAAAAGCGTATGTATTTCGTTTTGTCAGCATTTAATGTCAGTAAGTTATGTTGTAACCATCTATTAACTATATTGAAACCTTGCTGTGCACATAACCAAACTTCATGTACTGTATTTGCGGAGAATAGGAGTACGGTATCATCAGCATAAGATATCATTTTCCCCGAATTTAGATTGAGACTGCAGAGGTCATTTATATAAATAAGAAATAAGGTTGGTCCTAATATACTTCCTTGCGGGACTCCATAAGAAGTATTTTTTAGTTCTGAGCTAGTAAAATTACCAATCTTCACACATTGACAGCGGTTGTCTAAATAGTCTGCAAAAATCTTAAGCTGCTTACCTCGTATACCTATTTTCTCGAGCTTGTTCAATAAGATAGGAACAGACACGGTATCAAAAGCTTTTGCTAGGTCAAGAAAAATATCAATAGAATGATTACCTTTGTCTAGTTCTTGAGATATATAATCGGTCATATCTTGCACAGCATCAGTTGTGGATAATTTTGGTCTAAAACCGAATTGATTATCCGAAAGGATGGCTTTAGACTCTAAGTACTTCATTAACCTATTGTTAATTATTTTTTCTAGTATTTTAGATGTAGATGAAAGTATTGAAATGGGTCGGTAATTTGAAGGTACTTTTTTGTCACCTGCTTTATGCACTGGGACGACTAAAGCTTTTTTCAGATAGTCGGGAAAAATGCCTTCAGAAAGGCGAAAAATATGAGTTAACGGCGGAACAAAAATGTGTCTGATATGATTAACCCTCTCGATCCGTGTACGTACATATTATTATACTGTTACTGTTGTTTAGCAGTGATAGCCTAGTGGTGACCGTCAGACTGCCAAGTCATAGGTCTCAAGTTCGAACCCAAGGCACGCACCTCTGACTATTCAGAATCATGTGCGTATTGTATAATTATCACTTGATTCAAAAACGGTGAAGGAAAACATCGTGAGGAAACCGGCATGCCTGAGAGATATTTCTCGACGGCATGTGAAGCCAAGTCAGAGACCCATGGGCGGCATTAAAACTTTGACACCAGGTAAGACACTTACCACTTGAAAAGAAGAAGATTATACTAATAATAATAATAATAAAAAGTTTATTGAGGTAAAAAGGTAAAACACTAAGTACAAAGCTTAAATATACGAAAAATTCTATTGTTTTATGTGCCTGAACTAGGTCATCCTGTTTTTCAGGCGAGGCAAGGCATAGTATTTCTAAATAATCACATATCTACTTAATTATAAAAATCTAGTCATCTAATAGGTATGTAAAAGGTGTAAATACACAAAAAAATAAATAAATATACAACATACCCTACTTGCTAAAATCTTAGTATTTACATAACCTAACTTAGTTAAACTTAATTATTACAAATACAATTTTTATTTGAGTACAACTAATAATTCCTCTGTATCTTCATAGGACATACTTTGAAGAGCTTCTTTGAGAGTTTTTTTACAATTATTATAATTAAGTGAATAAATTTTGGCTCTCGCATTTAGTCTGTTATAAAGTAATGGTCCTAGGAAGACAAAAAATTTGGCTGCGAATACTGTTCCTCATCAAAGAGACATATTTCGTAGAGCATCTGTGTTAGCCCGCGTACTATTTAAAAGCGATTGCCGCTCGAATACGCGATCGGTCGCGTGTATATGACACTTTTTGTTCGGAAAACCGGAAAGCGCCCTCTGTCGGTGCGACCACGCAAGGTTCACCGTTCGTTCAGGTTCACCGAACACAAAAGTTCGAGCGATCGTGTATTCGCGCGTCGGTCGCTTTTAAATAAGACGCGGGGTTAAGCAAGCTTCGTCTTTAGAAAAGCTATACGATCACATACAGAGTTTATACTGGATTACGCCCGCCACGGCGCGGCGCGGCGGCGTCTTTTCCATATCTATAACTTTTTAAATTCGTAACATCTATTGAATGGAATAGCTGATTTGAACAATTCAAAAAGTAATATACATGAATTGAAACAGTCTTGAAATCAATATGATTTATTTGGATAAAGATTTAAACAGAAGTATGAATAACGGTCTAATTTTTTTCGGTATTGCTATCAACTTTTAAAATGTAAAAAGTGGTTATTGTGACATAACGATAATAGTTGGACATATAGTATCGCGAAGTTTTTTGTAATATGTTCTTTAATATTATAGAACATATTTTTGTTCTATCATCAATACTTTCCACAGCGCATGCGACGAAAGATGTTTTATGGCATTTTTTTTTTACACCTTTAGTTACGTTACTAAAGTTTTAGTAAGGAACCCTAGTCTTTTCTAGCAATAAATGTAGCCTATGTTACTCAGGGTGAATGTAGCTTTCTAATGGTGAAAGAATTTTTGAAATCGGCGCAGTAGTTTTTGAGTTTATTCATTACAAACATACACACAAAAATACAAATCTTTGCTAACTCAAAAACCGCGTTTGCCGCGTTATTTTATTAACTTTGCATAGGTGCAAAGTTAATAACATAATGCATTCCATACATACAGACAAACATAGAACCTCCTCCTTTTTTGAAGTCGGTTAAAAATACAAAAGCTGTGGTTTAGCTATATCGAATTTGCATGTCTTTTGCTGTGTGTACCTACAATATTACATTATTTTTGTTATATATTTTTCGCAACATGACCGAGTCCAGATGCGGATAACTTAGGACTGGATAGTCGACTTTCTATCTCCTTTAATTTTTAAAGACATTATTTTAAGTAACGTAGGTAACCAACACCAATTTCAAATTTGGCATCTCTATTATTACAAAGTTGCGACTCCGGTTCCGGTGGTTCGGGTACTGGTTCAAAGTAATTAGTTGTATGCCAGCACTTGCACGCGTAGCATGACAACCATATAAACGGGTTTTCTACGGGTTTTGTAGATGGAAGAATAGAGTAAATTACTGATTGTGATTGTTTATCTGTCATTTTGTCTATTCTTCCGACGGCAAAACCCGTTTCAATTGTGGTCATGCTAAGCGTAAATAATTGTTAGGTATAATTCTTGCAAAAAGTACAAAATAATTATGATTGTATATTTATTATAACTTTGTTCGTTTTCACGGTTTAAATTATGAACATATTTCAATGGAATTACAATTCAATCATTTAAATAAAAAAGCGACTCTTGCTACACCACAATTCAGGTCGCACAGGGCTTATTACCAAGAATTATATTCATCTCGAAGTTGCCTCCTTTCTATCGCGTAACTCTTAGATCTTCTGACTCCCTTAAAATCACTGAATTGGCCCAACAAGTCGAGCCCACCGTGCACTTGTAGCTTCATACCTAAAACGCGTAGTGACCCATCTGTATTAATCTGTGCTACTGCGCGTGTTACAGAGGCGGTGTCGGCGGCGGCGGCGCTGCACGGGCGTTACTTCGGCGGCCGCACGGTGCGCGCCGCGCTGTACGACCAGGACCTGTTCGACCACGGCGACCTGTCCGGCTAGCGCGTCGCGCTGTACGAGCAGTACCTGTTCGACCACGGCGACCTGTCCGGCTAGCGCGTCGCGGTGTACGAGCAGTACCTGTTCGACCACGGCGACCTGTCCGGCTAGCGCGTCGCGCTGGACTAGCAGTACCTGTCCGACCACGGCGACCTGTCCGGCTAGCGCGTCGCGGTGTACGAGCAGGACCTGTTCGACCACGGCGACCTGTCCGGCTAGCGCTACGTCCTGCCCCACATGCGGCCCGGCCCGGTTAAGTTTTAAGTTCTGATGTGATAATACGAGTTTTAAATAAAATATCTCTCGTTAACTTTGCTGTTTCTTTTTCTAACTCCCCGTTTAGTGTGACCTCTGTACTTAACGTCTTGGCATGCCACACTCTTGCTGACGCTAGCGAAGAGTAGCTGTGGACCAGCGTGTATTTTATGTAGGTGTTTCCGTTCAAAGATTAATTGAATTTGGAATGGTGAGAAGAGTGTAGTAGAGTAAGATAGGTTGTTTGCTGTTAAACGACAGCTGAAGCACCTAGCCGGCCTCCTACTCGTATAAATCCCATCTGTGACCATAAAAGGCGTAAGGGCTATGATGGCTGATTTTGGGCTAATGGATTTATAGATATTAACAGGTGGATTTTTGAGATGGCGCAATAAGGCAGCTACCATAACCGTTGTCTAATATTTCATATGTGCAAAAGTTTACCTGACGCTTCCCTAGATGGCGTTGGGATCGGAATAAATCGCGCTATGGTTTCGTTATCGAGCAAACCACATACGATTATTTTTTATTTTTTGAAGTCTATCCTTGTGAATGAAACATACAAACTGTTTCAATTAGGTCAATTTAGACCTAATTGAAACAGTTTGTATGTTTCATTGGGTGGGTGTTCCCGCCTTCGGACTAGACATGGGTCGCACTTACAAAATCGAGTACCAGGGCTTCCAAGTACGTCCACCTTTAGACACCAGCGTTAAAATCCAGGGCTTCCAAGTACGTCCACCTTTACACCAGGCCTTAAAACCAGGGCTTGAAATACTTTCAAGTATTTTCTTTCTGTATGGAAAATAGATCCGTAAAGTCATACAAATAAGTAGTACAATCGCGTATTGCACAAAACGATACTTCCAACCAAGCCTTGGTGAAGTGTATATTTTGCCTAATATATAAAATGTTGGTGAAGATGAATTGTGATGACCGTAAGTATAATATCAATATCTTTAAAAAGATCTCTTAAAGAAACTGGCACCTAGCTGGTAAATTGCTCCTACAGCTCGTTTGAAGAAAAGATATATTTTGAATGTCAGCGGCTTTGCCCCACAGCAGAATACTGTAAGGGAAGCACAGTAGGGCGAGCTTAATTTCAATATAAATGATTATTTAGATAAAATATAATACGAGTATAAGTCAAATGTATTGATTAACAGGCATGATTCTTACATGCTTTAGTAAAACTTATTTTATGTAAAAAAGCCTTATATAGTCACTAAAAAGCTCTGTAACATTTTATCCTGACGTAGTACAGCATTTTAAAGAGTGGAATAATACTAGATAGGTCATGTCCCACCTGTATACCTATTTTATATAAGGAAATCCACTAACCATGTTGAGAATTAAGTAAATCCCTTTGTTCTCGAACGTAAACAGTAAAGTTACATGCTCTGTGGTAAACAGTACCTACCTGCTCACACACACCACCCGTCTGGCTGAAATGAACCTTTTTGGGCAGCCGTGAGGCACACACTATTTTACTTCACGGCGATCTGAAATATAATTATTAACAAAGTAGTATTCTAATACACGTCATCTAACATCGCGTTTTTTTAGAGATAAAATATTGTAAATATTTTTATAATGATTCGTTGGTAACACCGAACTGTCACTTATCTTTTCGCGCGCATTCTGACATCGCAAGAAAAATTCTCTCTCGTCAAAAATATTAATTTAAAATAAGTCTATGATACTCCTTACATACTAAAATAACAAAATGTTAACTATGATATGTGATAGAAAGTGTATTAAGTGCGTCGTTAGTGGAAACCTGAGCCGTATTATGTGCATCGTTAGTGGAAACCTGAGACGGCCGCGGCGCTCATCAACGACATCAATAGATACATCATTTAAAGCACTCCTGATCCTGACCAACATTGGATGTAGGTACTTAGATTCAGAGGCGTCCCACAACCTTAATGTGCGAGAGTGCTTGGCTCTAACTGACCACCTTGTACGTGATACTGAATAAGCACTATGGTGGACATTAACACTGTAAGTATATTGCATGTGTGCTGCAAACTTGTTAAAACATTATCTCTCCAGTCGACACGAGATGTCCCAAATAACGTTACCTCCACGTTACTAGCTGGATGAGATGCTGCCAGAGAGGCACGTGATGCCCTTAGCGATGTAAGTAAATAGCTAGCTGGTATGCGATTTTCACCATTACCCCTCCAGTGGACACGAGATGTCCTCAGCAACGTTAATTCCACGTTACTAGCTGGAGCTGGATGATTACCAATACTGCACGTGATGCACTTAGTGATGTTACTGTACATAGCTAACGTTGGTATGTACTCGTCATAACAGGTAAGTCCCATTTCTATGACCTTGGTGAAATTGTAAAAAGGTGGTTCTATATGCTCCTAATTTTCGAGCATGAAGGCTGCGAGACAGCCTTACTTAACCCAGCACATTGTCTGTTTGATATACATAAACTTGCAAAAGTATTATACTCCCTATAGTGAGTGTGGGATTCTACCCCACTAACTGGATTGTTATCAGCGAGTACGGGATACTCTTAACAACATTGATTGTATATTGTTAGCTGGTACATATTTGGCATAGCGTGCACATGCTTAGCATGAGATGATCATAACATGTTAAACCAATACCATGTGTGATCTAGCTTGACATCAAGGATAATAATATTATGGAAGCACAGTCCGCCTTGACGGATTACTCCTTATCAGCTAATGTTACACATATCTGTTACTGATATAAACACCAGCCCATTAAAATGCTATTATACTTATATTCATCCCTGAGTTACTATTTTTAACAAACAAATATACCTAATTAAAAGAAATCACATGTACAAGATACTCAGTGTCTTACCTAAGCACTAGGTGGCTTAATTATCCTGACATAAATTGATAAATGATGTCTATTTTGAAAATTAAAACAATAAAGCAAAATTGTGTAAGTTTACACTCATACACTCAAATACTAGTACAAGATATTAACTATGTTAAAATGATTCTGTGATACAATGGCTGATGACAAATGATTCATCGACCCCCTACAAAGCATAATTCCATGCTCATACTTATTCATATAAGGCATATGCCTTACTCCCAACCTCCTCTAAACTGAGGGTACAAGGGATTGAGATATTCCACAACCAAATTGCACTGGTTACCTCTGTCATAGGGAAAGCAATTACTGATCCTATGCTTATGAAGAACATAAGCATAGGAAGAGCAAGGGTCTAGCCCATAAGGATATTTGTATGTTTGGAGTGAATAAACAAATAAATAAGACATACTTACACAAACCGTTACAGACTTGGCTGATGCAACAAAATACCTGATAATGTCAATATTCACTCCCACCAAACTAAAACCAGAACAAAAGTAATACCTTCTCTAATGAATTGCAACTTACTCTATGTGATAAACAAACAGATACAGTTAAAAAACTTGAGCATACAACTTCATTGCTACAAACAATAACAATTAATCAATAAACAAATCAGTGAAGAAATAAACATTTTTATTTTTTATTTATTTTATAAACATTAAAACCACAAGACATACACTCAGGATGATAAAGAAAACTTACCGGTCCTATTGAGAAAATGTAAAACTAGTGCAACAGGAGTTGATCTGCTATATTAAATAACAAATTAAAACATCCTACAACTAACTATAATAACAGAAATCACTCAATAATGAAAATAATTTTAGTGGACCTCAATAACAACCCGGCTTATACACTTCATAACTACATATTTGATACCTATCAAACTCAATAGTTACTCTTAACACCATTACAAGTAAATACTGAGACGAATTAAAATACATCACATATTTACAAATAATTTAAATATAAACTTCAGACTCAAACAAAATAGAAAATTCTGTCTCATTCTGAACTTAAAACTGCTATTTAACCCCTCTAGGGCAGTGAGACCTCCACCATATTTGATTGGCAGAAAATTACAAATAAAATTCCCAGTACTAACAAGAGTACTTTATACTGACAATTTGTACATTATTCAAACATTATTGTTCAACACACCAAAAAAGACAGATGTATGATTTCATCCTATAGGTACCTCTATCACTGAGGGCTATCTGCAAGACTTTTCTCAACATCAGATAACCAATAAAGGGCTCATTATAAATACATTGCCCGATAACTTCCATATTAAAACTTTCATACTTTACCTGTACTGACTAAATTACCGGTACTGAATAACACTTACCAAAACAAGATTTCCTACCAACCTACCCTGATTATTTACTTGTCAAATAACAAGATTGCCATAAATCATAATACCTAAAGATATAAATGTAACTAAATGTTTGCGATGGAAATTAACCGTGGAGTACTAACACCTGACATACATAAGTGTATTGCTAGGTTCGACTGTTAAGTCTTTCTTAAACAAAACACGTGCCTTGAAGTACCTATTTAAACAAAACTTAAAGTTTAGTGATCTTAGTTGCATTACATAACATCAGGCCTGTATTTCCCAAAGGGCCGGGCAGAGATGGTTGACCTTGTTTAAAGGTTATGAAATCAAAATGCCTCATTAAACACTTCGCACCATCGCACAGTGGATCGTCCCCATACAAGAGGTCGGACATAGAATTAAAAATTGAAAAAGTATTTAATTGAAAAAAATGAAATATACAGTTGCATTACTCTATTATGGAACTACAAAAAATGTTACTACAATTTTTTTATTTGACCAGTACTTTATGAGCAATTCGATGAAAACTGTTATTTTTCTATGGAAATGGTCACAAAAATGTCTGTATCTCATGATTCTCTCCTTGTTTCGATTTGCGGTTTTCACTACTGTTATTTACCCATTTTATGCCACATTTTCTTCAAGGACACATGGTGGCCCCAGCGACCCCCTTCCGAGATATTTTGCTTTTAGTAACTATACTTTTTATTGTATAACTGATGAAATGGAGGTACATTAAGTATATTCATTACTGAGAATAAGTCATCCCTAAGTAGTTCCTTAAATAACAGGTGCATTTGCGATTACTTTAATGACTTATGAACGCTTCTGTTGCCATACAAGAAAAGCGTTAATGAGTCCTTAAGTAAAGATTACCAGTACTTGCTTAATCTAATTAGTTATTGTAATTACTATGTTAACAGCCCTTAATCTCTGCATTGTGATTGGATAATGTCATCATTAGCTTAGTAATGACTGAGTCGAATTTACAATAACACATCGAAAAGAAATAGTTTTATGATCAATAAGAAAATATGTAGGTATAAAAATATTTTTTATTTAAATAATATAACACTGTAAAAATAATTTAAAAATAAAACAACTATGTATGTACCCTAAAACAAACTAAAAAATTAAACAACTACTAAGAACTAAATTATAATAGGAAATTAATTAATTAACACGACCATTTAGTTACTAACAACAATAGAAAAGAAAGAAAAAAAAAAACATTTATTGGCCGATGGGTGGCATAACACAAAACAAAAAAAGAACAGAATAAAAAAAAAATACACAAAAACAAGAAATTAACAAAGAAACTGCTTGTTAATAATAATATTAGGTACTATAAGACTTAAACTATATTTTCTTCATCTTCATCAATAACGACATCATGATCATTATTATCGTCATCATCTTCTTCAACGTCACTACATGCAGCAAGTGTATCAGTTGAAACGTCAATGAACTCCAATTCACTCTGATCAACTATGAGTAAATCGTCTAGTTCACTAAATGAAGACTTTTTGGCTTTATTTGTCATCTTCGGTCGTAAGCTGGTGAGAAGAGGATCGGAAGATAATAGCAGATTATGAAAAATGTCTTCATTAGTGGCGATGCTACTATGC
The DNA here is from genome assembly GCA_914767755.1 of Agrochola circellaris. Taxonomy (NCBI): domain Eukaryota; kingdom Metazoa; phylum Arthropoda; class Insecta; order Lepidoptera; family Noctuidae; genus Agrochola; species Agrochola circellaris. Next base: position 19,369,208 of record OU611854.1, read on the forward strand.
TTTCGTGTATGATATTCTCTAAATTTACGAAAATCCTTGTTTCTTGCTTCAGATGCTTCTTCAGACAAAAAACCTATAGGTACTACTGATAAGTGGTCCACTATCTGGGATCCATGAATCAGCAATTTGTGTAAACTTGCTGGCATGTTATACCATGGATATAATTCCACGAATAAATTTGCTGTTTCATCACAATATAATTTAAATTTTTGGACTTGAATTTTTTCGCCTGAGAAGACTCACCGTTATTTTGCAATGCATTTCGCATTGCAAAATAACGGCGAGTCTTCTAATTAAATTAACGTCTAATTTAGTAATTTCCGCAGTCGTTTCAGGGTTTGCAAAAAACCTTCTTGCAGCATTTCCAGTGTTTGTATTGCCACTACCCTGCTTAACAACGTCTAGAAGTAAGCCTGTGCTTCTTCGGAAAGCTTCTTGAATGGCTTCTTTCTTATCTTTAACTTTTTTTTTATTTTCGTCACCTTTTGCTTGCCATGATTTTATGTCCATTCTGTAAGCAATGTGTAATAAACACTCCATAGACCGAATCCAAGCATGCAATGAACTAAATCCATGCTTGTATAAATCTGTATTCACGGGTTTAGCTCTCACTTCTTCCAAGTTATTCATTTCGCTTGGGCGAGCTTTGCACAAATCACACACTGCTGCCGATGTACCAGATATGATTGAATGTACCTTACCATCAATCATGGTTAGCCATAGATTGTGAGTAACAGTAGCATTGCCGCAATCAAAGAAAAGAAAGAAAAAAACCACCACACAACGACCATAGAAAGGAATGGGTATATCCTCCAGATGGTACGAGGACAAAAACACCGGTAACTCGATAAAGTGGACTGTATAATAATAAGATTTAAAGAGAAGAACAAACGGTTAACAATTTGAATGGAATTTGATGTGAATGATATGCGAATGAATACGTTGTGTGGCGGTCGAAGACGCAGTGGTGAGCCGGCCGGTGCGCGTGCGCTGCTCGAGCGCCCCCTCCGCGACCGCAGCTCCCGCCCGCGGTCGCCCGGTGCGGCGTGATATTCTCGACATGCTCCCGGCGTTGAAGACTTGTCTTCAATGATCATACTGGAAGAGGACAGATGGTGTTGTAAGCGCGTCGGACTATTCCCCTTTTCGTTCTTACGTCTGCGACTCTGCTTATTCCGTCCCTCCCAGGTATGAGACGTACGATACGACCGAGTGGCCACATCAGTGGTGGTGACTGTTGCTCTTTGAGTACCACCATGGCTCCTTCTTCAAGCACCCCCTTGGAGTCCGTCCACTTGGTTTTCTGTTGGAGGTAGAAGATATACTCGTTAGAGAATCTATTCCAGAACTGTTGCTTCAGGTGCTCGATACGCTCGAAACGTTTCAGGCTGGAGATGTTCTGGTTGATGACTTGCGGATGCGGTAGGGATGTGAGAGATCTCCCAATAAGGAAATGGGCAGGAGTTAAAGGGTATAGGTCTGATGGATCAGTGGAAAGAGGAGTGAGAGGACGAGAGTTAAGTATTGCCTCAACCTGAATCAGACACGTAGACATCTCTTCGTAAGTGAGATGTGCGAAGCCTAATATACGCCTCAGATGATGTTTTATAGATTTCACGGCAGACTCCCATAAGCCACCGAAGTGTGGAGTGTATGCCGGAATAAAGTTAAAATTAATACCTGTATCTGCCATTTCTGAAGAAAAATCTTGTTTTAGTATGCCAGCTAATTCGTTACAGGTACCAATAAAGGTTGTACCATTGTCGGAGTTGATGGTCTTTGGTTTACCACGACGAGCAATAAATCTGTTCAGTGCTGCAATAAAGGCATGTTTTGTTAGATCGGAGACAAGCTCCAGATGAACCGCCCTTGTGGCTAGACAAACAAAAACACATATGTATGATTTTACTAATCTACATCCTCTACCTTTGCGGTCGGCTAGGAGGATGGGTCCGGCATAGTCTGTGCCAGTCTCTAGGAAAGGAAACTCTAACTGGACTCGTTCCTTAGGCAAATTACCCATAATGGGTTGAACTGTACTAGCGTTGAATCGCTGGCATTTTACGCATTTATGAACAGTTGATTTGGCAAGGTTTCTACCACACAAAGGCCAAAACTCATGTCTAACTGTGGCTAAGAGTAACTGTGGACCAGCATGGAAAAGGCGCAAGTGATATGTATTAAAAATAAGTTTAGTGAAGTTATGTTTGCTGCAGATAATGATTGGGTGCCTGACATTATAATCGTAGCAAGAATTATGTAATCTGCCTCCGACTCGTATAATACCAGACTCGATAAAAGGTGATAATTTCTTAAGGTGATTTTTATTTGGTAATAGTTTGCCTGATGAAAGTAGCTCGTACTCTTCAGTAAACATTGCCCTCTGAACTGTTCTAATTATGAAATCAGCGCTGTAGGACAACTCTGAATTAGTAAGAGTAAGACTATGATTATGTACCCTTTTAGAACGATTACTGAATCGAAATACGTAGGCTAATAGACGTTGTAAATTAGAATAATTAGATGAATTATTAATTAAAGTCTGAAATGAATTTATGTGTATATTAGAATTAGTTATAGGTAATGATTGATTATTAATGTTAATAGAATGTGATTTTAGTAGTTCAGGTAGTATTGTGTTCACATCTGTGTTCGGCATTGAAGGCCAAAGAGCTGGGTCTGTAAGTAAGAATGAAGGCCCTGACCACCACATGGAAGATTGGCCTATGAGGTCAGCGCTCAGACCACGGGAGACAAGATCTGCAGGGTTGTCCTTGGACGGCACATAGCGCCAGGTGTAATCACCAAAGCCTTCCCGTATCTCCGAAACTCGATTCTTGACAAACGGCTTAAGCGTGCTTGGTGTAGCAGACAGCCAACCTAAGACAATCATTGAATCACACCAAAATATGCATTTGTCAGGTTTAAGTGTTAACGATCCTAATACTTTTTCAGCCAACCTGGTCCCTAATAAGGCACCACAGAGCTCTAGCCGTGGGATCGTGGTCGACTTGATAGGTGCAACCTTACTTTTGGATGCGAGCAGGTGTGTGTGAACGGTGCCGCTACTAGCTACGGAACGAATGTATATGCAAGCTCCGTAAGCCTTTTCTGAGGCATCTGTAAAAATATGTACTTCCACGGATAAAGGGCTAGGAGATACCACCCAGCGTGGTATACTGAGAAGATTAAGCTGTGGTAAAGTCTGTGTGAACTTCAGCCATAACTTTTTAATGTCTACATTAACCTCGTCGTCCCATGCACACTTGTCTATCCATAATCGCTGTAATATTATCTTGACCTCGATAATACACGGAGAGACAAGGCCCAGGGGATCGAATACTTGCGCTACTGTGGAGAGTATGTGTCGTTTTGTGATTGTAGTATCTGTATGTTTAGGTATATCAATGGAGAATGTAAGACAGTCAGTATGACAATGCCAATTAAGACCGAGGGTTTTACTTGGTTCATCAATACTTAAGCTAACTGTGTTAGGTGTGTCCATATTTGTTGTTGTGTGAGTGGATGAATCATGTGTGTCTGTAGTGACTGCCTGAAGTATTTGTGAATTGTTAGACTGCCACTTCCGAAGATTGAGTTGTGCACTCTTAAGTATGCTACTGACATCTCTACCCAGCGCTATAGTGCTCTCTATAGAGTCACTTCCTGACAGATAATCGTCGACGTAAAAATCGTGTTGTATAGACTGTTGTGTACGTGTGTGCGTTGCCTCCTTTGCCAATTGAGACAAACATCGTGTACTAATGAACGGAGCGGATGCTGTTCCGTAAGTAACGGTGTTTAATGTATAAGTTTTTAGAGGTAATGATGGATCAGAACGCCATAGTATCTGTTGTAGTGATCGCTGCGATTCGTCGACTATGATTTGTCGAAAGAACTTTTCGATATCTGACGATATGACGTATCTATGCTGACGAAACCTCAATAATATGGATATCAAGTCATCCTGAATCACGGGTCCTATGCCTTGAATGTCGTTGAACGACTTACCAGAAGGTGTGACGGCTGATGCGTCGAAGACAACTCGGAGCTTGGTCGTTGTACTAGACTCTCTGAAAACACCATGATGTGGAAGAAAATATGCATGAGATGAAGAAGGCTGAGATACTTCGCTCATATGACCTAATGCTTCATACTCCTGTAAGAACTCTACGTAGCGATGCTTAAGTATTGGGTCTCTATCAAGTCTACGCTCTAATGACAGATAGCGACGTTTAGCCATCTCAAAGGAGTTACCCAATGCTTCAGGGGATTCCTTTAAGGGGATGGTGACTATGAAACGACCATCAGTATCACGCCGACTAGTATTTACGTAGTTCTGTTCACATGCTCGCTCTTCGGATGTGAAATTGAACTTGGTCGAGATAGAGTCAAGTTCCCAGAATCTTGAGAGATCCATGGGTGCTTGTACGTGTGTGGTATGCCTGCCATGCGCAAACATACACACTGATGAGTTGGTTATGTTAGGTTGAGGTATAGTGCCTGATATGAGCCATCCGAGCTTAGTCTCGAAGAGCGTCGGCATATGTCTACCTAACTGTATACGGTTGCGACCAATCACACTCCAAAAGATGTCGGCTCCAACAAGTATGTCGATGGAGGAAGGGACATTGAAAGATGGATCAGCCAGACTTATACCTGCTGGTAGCTGCAAGTCAGTTAAGTCTATGTATGTATGAGGTATATGAGTGGTTATATTGGGCAGGACAAAACAATCAATGTCATTGTTATATGACCCATCGCATGATTGTAAATGTAAAGCACAAGATTGCGTAATGGTAGACACTTGACTGTTTATGCCTGCAACGTGTGAGCTTACACTACGAATAGGTAAATGTAGCTTACCACAAAGGTCCTTTGTAACAAAATTTGCCGTGCTTCCATTGTCAAGTAAGACTCTGGCGCTGTGCGGCGTCCCGGAATGGTCCATGACTCTTACCAACGCTGTGGAAAGCAATATATGACGAGATGACAAATCATGGTTAGTACCTGCTAAAGCTATCTGCTCCTTACTAGAGCTAGGATCATCATCATGAGAATGCAACATTGTATTATGCCTTTTTTTGCAATACTTGCAGTGACCAAGTGGAGAAGTAGCCTCCATATGACCTGGGCGTAAACAATTCAAACAAAGTTGAAATTCTCTCACTTTAAATAAGCGTGCAGAGGCTGTAAGCGCCTTAAATTGATCACAGCTGAATATGTAGTGACTTTGTTTACACAGGGGACATGAAATATTAAATTTACCCTTACTTGTTAAGACAGAGAAGCTCTTTGGCTTACTGTGCGATGACTCTGGCCTCGATTTTATACTCTTAGCCTCCTCAAGTGTTTCTAAAAGATTGCAGCGGTTAGAAATAAATTTTGTGAACACATCTAAGGATGGATACTCAGTCAGAGTGTTCCTATGTTCTTCCCACTGTCTGCTAGTAACCGGGTCCAATTTTGATGCCATTAAATGTATAACCATTTCACCCCAATGCTGTACGAACAGCCCTAGCGTTGCCAGTGACCGTAGGTTCTTGCTGGTTACATCAACTATCTGGCGTAAACCCTGACTACTCTCCCTTTGAAGTGGTTCCACATTAAATAAGGCTTGAATGTGGTTATTTATTAATAGTTGCTTGTTATCGTACCTCTCACACAACAATTGCCATGCATTGTCGTAGTTGTCCCCTCTGAAATCTAAACTTCTAATAACGAGTGCCGCGCTGCCATTAAGTGACGAACGTAGGTAGTGAAATTTATTGATGTTATCTATACCTTTTTCCTCATGAATCAACGAAATATAAATATCTTTAAACTCCAACCAATCCTTATAACCACCGCCAAAGTAAGGTAAATTTATTTTTGGAAGTCTAACATTATTATGTCTAGTAACCACTGAGAGTTGCTCATTGGAGCTTACCTTAGACGCCAGTTGAGCGCGATGCTGCGACAGAAGCGCGCGAGCAGATGCTAGCTGCCTGTAGTAGTTGCTCTCGAATTGCTCACGTTCTGAATATTGCTCGTCGGGCTTGGCTGATAGGTACTCCAATTGACCCTGAAACTGATCGTAAGTGGCATATAAGTTAACTATTTTCTCAAGTCTTATCTCTAACTCGACAAGTTGTTCCTCACTAAGCTGTTCGCATGACTTAGTAGTAGATATAAAAGTTGTGAATTGAGTAAGCTGCGATTTTACTGAGGCGCGCTTTTTTGTAAGCTCTTTAATCTTCATTTCTTCAGCCATGGCTAGATAGGAAGGTAGCTGTAGGCGCTAAAGGAAATGCAAGTAGGCAAAAAAAAAAAAAAAAACTGATTAAAGAAAGAATGCTAAAAGCACTGAAATAATTTCTTATAATGCGCCTGTACAACAGCAAAGAGAAAACAGCTGATCGATGAAGCGTTGCTATTCAAAACAGGTAGGCGGTTAGGAAAAAAATTTAAATTCAAAATGTCAAGGTCAAACGGTGAAAAGGAAAAAAAGCACTATATTATAAAATGTTAAACGTAGGTAGTTTAATAAGCACTTATTACTAAAATATTAATGAGTGTTATTCTACTTTAATGGGACAAAATCTACTTGAGTGGGTTGAAAGATGAAACTAACAAAAATGAAAAGCACATTACGGACTAAATGTGTATGATTGATTCTACTGGATGAATAAGCTACTAACTATTGACACTAATATTGTTATGCGATAGTAATCACTGAGATGAATAGGTAATATCTACTAATGTATGATTCACTGGTCTAATGCATTATCTAATACTCTAGTGGAATGAAAGTTAGTATATGAATTATGTACAAATGTTAGTAAGATTATGGAAAGATCTCACGAAATCCGTTGACTGCGAATCCAAACCGAACGTCTTCTTGCTTGAAATGGATGACGATGTTCTTGGGCACTGCTTGGGCTGCTACGCTGCGATGACCCTGCTACGATGACCACTGAAGAACTGCTCGCTCCAGCAAAAACACCTCTTCACAAAGGTGCCGAATATGATGACCGAGGACTGGAACCAACTTGCACGTAGGGCGAGAAGTAGTCTTGATCCGAAGTTCAGTTTTTTAACGACCGTTTTCAAATTTGAAAAACCGCTTGTCACTCCCAATAGCTGATCAGTTACACGTCGAAGGACCATAGAAAGGAATGGGTATATCCTCCAGATGGTACGAGGACAAAAACACCGGTAACTCGATAAAGTGGACTGTATAATAATAAGATTTAAAGAGAAGAACAAACGGTTAACAATTTGAATGGAATTTGATGTGAATGATATGCGAATGAATACGTTGTGTGGCGGTCGAAGACGCAGTGGTGAGCCGGCCGGTGCGCGTGCGCTGCTCGAGCGCCCCCTCCGCGACCGCAGCTCCCGCCCGCGGTCGCCCGGTGCGGCGTGGTATTCTCGACAGTCGGGTTCAGTTCACGAATCTCGGTCTCAAATATTTCCATTTCAGCCTTAACATTCGCTTCCGTTTCTTTCATAAATGTAAATGAAATCGGGCGACAATATGTGGTTGACGATGGCCGATCATTCTGCCACACTATACTTCCACTAGAAGTCACTAACTTAAGCGGTACAAGACTTGCCATAAATACACTGGATAAGTCTTGTTCACTTGTTGTTGTCGTTTGATGGTAAATGCTTTGACTTGAAGTTCCATCAAAACCCCATTTACTGTGAAGCACAAGTGGTTCACCAGCATCAAAATTTGATTCAAGTGAATCGATCAGCCTCCTAACTGTGAGATCAAGGAGGGCTTGGATCCGTATCTTTGCGGAAGTTTCAGTCACAGTTATGTCTTCTTTTGCCGGGTAGCATTTAAGCTTTTCTTTAACTAACAAGTAGTAGCTTGGGTATTTCGCTTGACCTTCTTTTAAACTAAAGTCCCGAAGTGTGATGTAACGCCACTTGGATAACTGCAAGTAAACGTAAAGAGCAAGTGCTTTGTGAGTAGGAACTTCACGAAGCGAAGGATTCTGCTTAGTTTCCAGGACATTTAAAACTGTTGAGACGTGTTCAGGATTTTCCAGCAAATTTTTCATTATTCTGGCCATATCATTTTTTCCGGCAGACTTAAGATACTTTCAACAGTATGCAAAAGCTCATCCGGACGACTGCAACTAGCAACATTTTCATTAACACGTCTTCTTTTGTGTCTAGTCGATAAATCTTCAAAGCGTTTGCGAGGAGATGTATATGTTGAAGTTGATGCATCTGATTTTGATGGACTGACTACCTCTTCTGCCTCATTTTCATTTGCTTCTTCAGTGTCAACAACATTTTCTTTAAAGCAATCTGGCCAAACGATATCGGAATTTAACCACTCTCCGTTCTTGTTAATGAACCTGTCGACTGTCCTGTCCTGTCCTGTTCTTGATTGCACCCATTTGGTGTAAACCCTATAGCAAAATCGTCGACACCAGTTCTTGAGATCCGTCACATCACTTTCACTTAACTGGACGTTAGTACTCGACTTCAATGTGTTAAATAAATTGTCATACTCACGAAGATCTTTATGATTACGAAGAGCAACGTAAAGATCTAGATAAAGAGAAAACCCACGGAAAGCCATAATGACAACACTTGATAGAAGTTATAATTACAACTGAATTACATTTGCTAAACACACTCAAATATATAGGGCAGCAAGTAGGCAACTAGCAATGAATTTGATAAGCTAATGATGACATTAGACAATCACAATGCAGAGATTAAGGGCTGTTAACATAGTAATTACAATAACTAATTAGATTAAGCAAGTACTGGTAATCTTTACTTAAGGACTCATTAACGCTTTTGTTGTATGGCAACAGAAGCGTTCATAAGTCATTAAAGTAATCGCAAATGCACCTGTTATTTAAGGAACTACTTAGGGATGACTTATTCTCAGTAATGAATATACTTAATGTACCTCCATTTCATCAGTTATACAATAAAAAGTATAGTTACTAAAAGCAAAATATCTCGGAAGGGGGTCGCTGGGGGCACCATGTGTCCTTGAAGAAAATGTGGCATAAAATGGGTAAATAACAGTAGTGAAAACCGCAAATCGAAACAAGGAGGGAATCATGAGATACAGACATTTTTGTGACCATTTCCATAGAAAAATAACAGTTTTCATCGAATTTCTCATAAAGTACTGGGGTCAAATAAAAAAATTGTAGTAACATTTTTTGTAGTTCCATAATAGAGTAATGCAACTGTATATTTCATTTTTTTCAATTAAATACTTTTTCAATTTTTAAGCTATTGCATAGCTTTTATCGGAGACTCTGAGCGCGGCGACCGAATGTAGAAATTCCGTAACGAAAAAAACCTGACGCGAAAGTTTGTGAGGATGGATGGATGGATGTTTGTTACTCTTTCACGCAAAAACTACCGAACGGATTTTAATGAAACTTTACAGTAATGTGGCTTATATATCAGAATAACACATAGGCTACAATTTATAAAGATTTTATGTGATTTAGCCATAATATAACGATAAGTATCCAGTAAGTCGGAAAAAATCCTGCCCTCTGAGATCTATCTTTGCGTGCGCTGCCTAAACCGCTGGAGTTACATGAAAAGAATGTATTGTGGGGTTGTTTGTCTTAAAGAGTTCTAAATAAAAGTCCGCGACAGCATATATCTACCTTTTATGTGGAAGCCATTATAGCCAAAATAGTGAGCTATAAATACATTTAAATTGAATACTTTTTTTAAGTTGCATATTTTAGAGTATTTAGTTAATTCGTATCAAAATAAATACCTTCATCGCTTTCGGTATTTAATGTAGATAAAATTTGTCTTTTACACTAAGTAATTTGGACTAATATTTTAAAAGTTAGAACGATAAGAATGACCTGCGATGAGTCGACGGCGGGCGCGCAGAACGAGGGTGGAGGGGCGAGTTAGGCAATGACGCGCGATCGCCGAGTGCGCGACCCGAACGCGGGCAGACGCGTGAGGGCAGACGTCATTGACGGTTGTGTAAATTCTGCGATTTAGGGGGGGGGTATAGGGTTATTTAAAAAAAAATATATTTTAAATCAACAATATTATCTTCTTATTTTTGAATATATGCTATGCAATAGCTTTACCGCGGCAGTCCTCGAGTGCCACACGTATTTTTTTAATTCTATGTCCGACCTCTTGTATGGGGACGATCCACTGTGCATCGGTGGAACAAGGGCACAACTAACAAAACATCTGAAAATGAGTTAAGTCTGTTACTAGGGTCATAATTACAAAATTATTTAAATTTTGGTGCAAAAAGGGCCAAACTGCACATCAAAAATATTATTTCTTTAAATTATAGTACAAATAATAAGTATTTTACTCCCGTAAAGTAAATACGTAAATTCGCAAAAGTGTAAGGCTTATTTCTCCCAAAAAAAATATAGTACTTAAAATCGATATAAGCAGAAAAACTCTATTTTATTCTACAAAAATCATAAAAAATGTCTCTAGTGGAAAATGACAAAACGTGCAGTTGTGCCCTTGTTCCACCGATGGTGCGACTTAACCATCCCAATTAACAGTCTAAATACTTAATAGTAGATTTCAGTGATAATTATGACACTAAAATGAAATTGTCGAAGAAACAAAGAGGGGGGGGGAGCGCATTGTTATGTGAGGATAAAGCATTGATGGATTGAGATTTGAACATGAACAAGGTCAGGTACCATATTATCAATGTAGGCACCATGAATGAATTAACTACAAATGATTGTACACTAAAACCATCTGCTCACCAAGTGCACATTATAGCTAACTATACAACTTCCTAACTTAAACTGTATACCTCATTCCATAATTTAATTTCGGATATATTATGAGGTCAGAGAAAAAACTTTCATATCTTTATGCTTCAAAAATGAACCTACATTTTTTTCGACTAGCTCTACTCTTGTCAATTATCTGAAACAGACACTTCCACATTAGCGCAGGTTAGGTTCGCTCAGGTTAGGTTCGCTCGGGTTAGGTTCGCTCGGGTTAGGTTCGCTCGGGTTAGGTTCGCTCGGGTTAGGTTCGCTCGGGTTAGGTTCGCTCGGGTTAGGTTAGGTTAGGTTAGGTTAGGTTAGGTTAGGTTAGGTTAGGTTAGGTTAGGTTAGGTTAGGTTAGGTTAGGTTAGGTTAGGTTAGGTTAGGTTAGGTTAGGTTAGGTTAGGTTAGGTTAGGTTAGGTTAGGTTAGGTTAGGTTAGGTTAGGTTAGGTTAGGTTAGGTTAGGTTAGGTTAGGTTAGGTTAGGTTAGGTTAGGTTAGGTTTTTTTTTTTTTTTTTTTTTTTGTTTTAGCAGGAGTGGGAAATCCTCATGGACGCCCAGACTGGCTCACTGGTGAGCCAGTCTGGGCAGTGCCGGACTCTTACCGGCTAAAACCCACTCCTGCCTTTGCTCAGTGTCCCTCTGACATGATCAGAGACCTTGTTTTACGATAAGTTCTGATTACAGCTGATTTTGTTTTATTTTTATTTTTGTCAGTCCTGTTGTTAGGAAGTGGAGATTTTATTCCTAGAAGCAAATGCCTTACTTCGACTAATTATATTCCTATATTCTAATCTAATACTCTATTTTTTAACATCTAACATATTATTCTAAACCTAATAACTTATTTATCTATTCTTATTTCCTTATAAATGTTTTTAGTTGTTTTTTAAATTTTTTGAGCCTACTTATGTTTATACCTATTATATTTTATCTATATCTTAATTTATATACTTTATTTACGTTATGGCTATCCTAATATATATACAATATATTATCTAGACATATTTTCTTATTCTATACTTACTTTTATTTCCTATCCTATCAATATTTACTGCTATTTTAATAAAATTACCTTTTTTAATGGCTTTTAATCCTGGCAGACTCAGAACTGCAAATTTTAGTTTTAAATTTTCAGGTTTCACAGTAAGGCATAGTCGGCATTTAAACTGTGCTTCTTTTTTCAGATACTGCTTAGCGTTCTGCGCATTTCGGGCTGGCGCAGTGCTTCGGATACAGCTTCTCAAAGTGTCAACGTGCTTGTTCGTTTCATCCAACGCATTTGACCACAACGGTAATGTGAGTTTGTTTTTAGATTTAGGTGAGTTTAGTTTGCTATCTGTTTTGAATTGGGCCAATTTCTCACGAAGTTGACTCCAATTTGCTAGTTTTTTATTACAATTACTTATATTTCTAAAAATTTTTGTTGATTTGGTTTCCTGATAATTAATTTTAAAAGCAATACCGTTGTGGTTTTTATTTCTTAGAAACGCGGGATGGACCTCAGCAATACGCCACCGACAAGCGAGCCAACGCGTCCCATTTAAGACGTATTGGACACTCGTTGTCGAAGGCGTTGTGGTCGGTCCTGTCCCCTTTGGCCGTTGCGCAGTTGTGACACTTTGGCGCCTCCGCCGCCAGCCGCGACGGGCAGTCCACTCGCAGGTGAGGGTCCCCACAATGAGTGCAGAGGTCGGCGGGCTGCGTGCACAGTTTTCGACTGTGGCCGTAGCGCAGACAGCGAGTGCACTGCACCAGTGGCGACTGGTCCTGCACCCGCACCCGCTGCAGGTCAATGTGCACGCGACCCGCCATTGTCAGCCGTTGCCACACAGTCGGGGACACCTGCAGGATGACGTGGCACATATGGGGGTTCCTCGTCTTGCGACGGTATTTCACCCGCAACCTCGAATCCTCCGCAGGTATATCCCCGACCAGGTGGGTGTTTTGCCTCTGCAGGGCTTGGACGACCTCCACATCCGAGTGGCAGGAGAGGACATCCTTTATTATCAGTAACGGATCTTTATTTTTTACTTCTTCGACCACCAAATTACCCGCCTTCCTAATCCTTTCGGTCACTTCCATCATCTCCGCCCTGGTCTTGAAGCCGACCACCACCTTCTGGTCCCTCGCCTTGCGCAGCCGTTCGACCCTGGTGCCTTCGTTCCTGGCATCGACCGCCGTCCTGAGCTTCTCAATGACCTCTTCACCGGTGTCCTGATCGTTGACAGATGTTACGACCACCGAGTGAAGAGGCCCTTGGATATTCTGCTTTGGACTGGCGGCGGCCATCTCCGCAAAAGTTGGGCTTTGGCCTGCCACGTAGCGAGGGGCCTCCTTGAGATGCTCCGACAGAGCCCGGGTGTGCTGTTGGCACTCATCCAGTGCCTGTTTGTGGTCTTTAAGGCCTGCCACAAGGCACTTCATGAGCTCTGTCGGCTCATCCGTAGTCGGTCTCAATGGCGCGGCTATTGGTGTGGGTGCTGGTATGACCACAGGTGCGGTAGTTGCGGGAGATTTGCTCCGCTCCGACTCTTTCACCAGTTCGAACAGTCTATTAATGGCGTCGAGCACCCCAGCCTTTATCTCGGTCTTCAGGTTGCGAGAGTTGCCCAAATGAAGCTTAGCTTTATTTAGACAAGCTCTCGCCTCCGCTGTCAGACTGGGGTACCGAGGCTCAGTCGTCTTTTGCAGCCTGGCGGTGTCCATCCTTCCCAGGAGCGGCTCCCGAGTGCTGGCGGCAGGTGGTGTCTCGTCACGCGTTAGGTTGACCGGGGACTTGGCCTGGGGCTCAGATTTCCCGGCCTCCCATTCCCCGATGCTACGCCGGACACTCGGAATTGAGCACCTAGCCTTCTCCATCGAACGCGGCGAGCCCCTGGAGCCCGACGGGACCGCTTCCTTGGCCGGAGTGCGGTACATGGTGGTGGTTTTGGTGAAGGTTGAGTCCATAAATTTATAACAGTCAGAGGACACTGATGTTACTCCTGTGTCCCTGTAAAGGGGGGATCAGCAAGTAATGTAAAATATTATTTAAAATCTAAAATATATATATTTAAAAGTAAAAACAAACCCTATAAGTAGGACTTGGTCAGGTCAAATTAAACGTGTGATTAAAGTTTCAAGGTGACGATATAAGGCGTTAAACACACAGAATTAAATATTTTCTATTGCCGTAGGGTATAATTGACGCTTGAAGTGCAGAAAACAGAAAAATACTTTTTTGCAAAAACCGAAAAGTTTACCTGGCCAGTGGGAACAGGGTGGGTGGGAGGGCAAAATTTTGATTTTCTATGTTAGCTAGGCGCACGTGCGAGGTGTCAAAAGACGCGTCTCGGCGCGGGCTAGCGTTCTGTGAGGTTATTGGAATTTTCCTAGAAGAAAATTTTTGACTTTTCGTCAAAAAACGTGTTTTTCGACCAAAAAGTATTTAAAAACCGGGAATTACAACTACCAAACGGGACTCGGGCTCGCGGAACGCGGACCAGAGTACAGGTAAGGCAGGTAAGTATCTATTTAAACTAAAATCAAATGATGTTTTTGAGAGAAAATTTTGAGATAAAAATTAGTTAAAGTTTTTTAAAAGAAAATATTGAAGAATTTTCTAAGTCCCAGAACGAAAAAATATTTTCGCGTTTTTGTCAATTTTTATTAGTCAGGACGTAGGACGGAACCTATTTAAGATCAAATCAGCTGAAAACAGCTTCAAAATGCGTCACCTGGATGCAAAGTTATAACGGGTTAGGTTAGGTTAGGTTAGGTTAGGTTAGGTTAGGTTAGGTTAGGTTAGGTTAGGTTAGGTTAGGTTAGGTTAGGTTAGGTTAGGTTAGGTTAGGTTAGGTTAGGTTAGGTTAGGTTAGGTTAGGTTAGGTTAGGTTAGGTTAGGTTAGGTTAGGTTAGGTTAGGTTAGGTTAGGTTAGGTTAGGTTAGGTTAGGTTAGGTTAGGTTAGGTTAGGTTAGGTTAGGTTAGGTTAGGTTAGGTTAGGTTAGGTTAGGTTAGGTTAGGTTAGGTTAGGTTTTTTTTTTTTTTTTTTTTTTTTTTTTTTTTTTTTTTTGGCAGGAGAGGGGGAAATCCTCATGGACGCCCAGACTGGCTCACTGGTGAGCCAGTCTGGGCAGTGCCGGACTCTTACCGGCTAAAACCCAAACTCCTGCCTTACATTTGTTCCACAGACTTGGTGGTCCGTGCCTTTGTTTACAGATTTCTATTTGTTTACATTAGTTTTCCTTGCACAATTGACTTGCTTCTTACAAGACAGCAGTACTTCATGCTAAATACTTAACTAACTTAAGTCTACGTGAGTCCATCAAATTTTTTTTTTTTTTTTTTTTTTTTTTTTTTTTTTTTTTTTTTTTTTTTTTTTTTTTTTTTTTTTTTTATAATAAACATACTCATGCGCATGCACTTACATTTATATATATATATATTTTTTTTTTTTTTTTTTTTTTTTTTTTTTTTTATTAATTAAATACACAGGCTTACACAAAATTTACTAAAAACTTATTCTAACACATTTTTGGAAAAATACAAAAATTTTGAAGGAATGGAAAGAACAATTTTAAAACAAAATTTACTAAATTAATACTTACTTTAACACATTTTTGGAACAATACAAAAAATTTTAAGGAATGGAAAAGTAACAATTTTAAATATCAGTTTTTTTTTTTTTTTTTTTTTTTAAAAACAAAAATTTACTAAAATAATACTTATTTTAACACATTTAATTTGAGACAAGACAGGGTTTTAGGAGTTTAGGGGTTTTTGGTGGGTTAATTTCTTTAGTTTGGACTTGGAGTTTGGATGGGGACTGGTTTAGTGGGGTCTGATGACCAGGGATTTCGCTAGCCCTAGCAGGGCTTCCACGACAGCTGTGTCTCGATGCTGCATGGCCGTCTTTAGGTTGTAGTCGACGACCATTTTAGTCGGCGCATCCATCGCCCTCTTTGCAAAGCGGCCAGTGGCGTCGTCGGCGTCGTCGGTGTAATAGACGCAACTGACAGTATGTCTGGACACCGCCACTACCGCGTGGGAGATGCTGTCGTGAACTTGGATCCTCCTGGACCTCGTGTTGATGATGATTACGCTGTCGTAGGTCAAACCCTGGGCTTCGTGTATGGTCAACAGGCGCGACCCTTCGCCGGACCCATATCCCTGGCTCCCAAGAGAAGCTTTCTCCTCCTGCGTATGAACCAGGAACAGGGTGTTAGGGGCGGTACTCGGTATTTGCGCTCCTGTATAACCTTTCACCTCCAGGGAGTGGACCCGCGACAGCGACGACTTGGATGAGTATATACCGGAGTATATCTCACTCAGTGCTAACGCCACGTCCATTGGGTTGCGGTGTGTGCAGAGCAGCTCCTGGGTGATACCAGCCACCAGGTTTGGACGGGTATACCTTAACTCGAAAAGGTTCTCTCTGTCCAAAAATGGAAGCTGGTTCACGTCTCCGATGAGGACAACCTCGCTTGCTCCGGACAACTTAACTGCCATGACTATGGCCCCAAAATGGTTCATAAGAGCCTCGTCTACCGTGAGGCGGTAGCACCGTTCCTTCGGCTTGAACCCATTGGCTAGAATTGAGGCCATAGTGCGCACCTTCGTCTTTGCTCGGTCTCCTAAGCGGTGCGCTAGCTTCTCACGGAGATCTTTGGCAGCTTCAGTTGTCGTGGTGGCTACAACGTCCTTCTCCTCGTCGAAGTTCTTTACCACCCAGGTTGTTTTGCCACAACCCGGAACTCCGTTCACCCACCTGATACTGGGCACCGCCCAAATTTCCTGCGATGCTGGACTGTCTGAAGTCCCCAAAATGGATTGCGCCATTTCAAGGATTTTGTCGTCCAGCATGATTTTGGTACATTTGGCGGTAACCAGTATCGGGTCGTCGTCGGTCGTGTTGAACTTTTGTTTGCCTGAGCGCTCCGTTGCCTCCTCGTCCAGGGCCACGAACCCTCTCTTCGCGCTGTAGGCTGCCATGTACGACCCCGTCATATCCCCTGTGATGACTTGGGATTTGACGTTGTCGTACACCGCTGCCCCGGATTCCTCGAGCAGTACCCTTAGCAGACCTTCTGTGTTCCTCTGGAAGGTCAGCAGGATCTTACTGCATGTCATGAGATTGACCTGTCTGGTCGCTCTCACGATCGCTACGTACTCGAGGAAAGCGCTCTTCACGTGGTCCGTGGTATCCAAGTTCACCATGAGGGTCGGCGGGCTGACTTGCCCTTTGTCGGCTCTTGTAGGCGTAGGCTTCTGCTGGATCGGTTCTTTGGGCTTTTTACTGAAGAACCTTGCCACGGCTGACTCCTGCTTGTGAGATGGTGATGATGGTGATGCGCTGCTGGTGCTTGGGAGCAGTGCGTTGAGGAAAGTGCCTACTGCTTTCAGGCGACTCCTCAGTCGGGCCCGGTCCTCCGGGTTATCGACTTTTCCCTGCTCCTTTGCCTCTTTCTCGGCGGCTGCCTTCTGCTGGGCCCTTTCTGATCCGCTCTGACTGGTCGGGCTTGTTGCGGGGCTCGTCGCACCGGCTGTTGGCTGTCGGGGGGTTTTGAGGAAACTTAAAGTTTCCCCTCTGTCCTCGTAGACAACCACCTCATGATGTTCCGAGGCTTTCAAACAGCCGAAGCGATCTGCGACGTCTCCTCTTTCCCCTCCGACCGTCATCGCGTCTACGCTGATGGTGCGGGCTGTGGCTCCCGTGTAGTCTCCTGCCTCCCTGATCCTCTGAAGCAGTGAGCATGCCTGAACAAATGGAGTCTCCTCTCCCCACTCGAATAATGCGATTGTTTTACCTTTGAATCGCATTAGACGGCATCGGTGAGAGGCCACTTCCATCTGAGGCAGCGCAGCATACTTGCTGCCTTTCATGCTCGTTTTACTCGTGCTTCCGTTTATCAAGGCGGCGAGGCCTGGGGAGATAGGTATTCGGGCCGCAGCTCGGCTTGAACCTATGCAGAAACTTATGCCTAGCCTTTCGCCGTCCCTGTTCATGAAGAGGGCGACGCCTCGCAATCGGACGCCTGGGACTCCGTCTCCTCCGCATGCCAGGAATTGCATGGTGGTCATGGTGCTGGGCGCTGCTGCTGATACTGTTGTTGTTGTTATTGTTATTGTGGGTGTCGTGAGTGTTAATTGTGTTAAAGTTAGTGGTGTGGTTGTTGTCGTTTGTGTGACGGTTTGTGTGGATGGTGGTCGGTTCCGGTTTCTACTACGCAAGGTATCGTCTGTTTTGTTCGCCCCTGCTGCGACTATGGCGACTTTGCTCGCGAATGCCAAGAATGGTTTCCTAGTAGCCGGTCTCTCCATGATGGTGTGGAGTGTGGACTGGCTTAGCTGGACTTCAAAGAGTGCTTCCAGCTCCATTCTTTCTTGGCTGAATCTTGGGCATTCAAAGAGCAGGTGCCAGACTGTTTCTTCGCAGATGGGGTCACAGACGCACGAGGGACTATCTTTTAGATGGAATCGGTGGAGATACGCTGAGAATCCTCCGTGTCCTGTTAGGATTTGTACATGGACCGGTGTGAGAGCTGCCTCTCTGAGTGTTCTTTTCGCCGCTAGGACGTCTGGTAAGAACACTTTTGTGACCGCTCCTGTACTGGAGGAGTCGTACCGCGCTTGCCACTTCTTAATAGTCTCCTCCCTTATCTTCCTCCTCACGAACGATAAGGGGACCTTGCTGTAGTCGGGTGTGTCCTTTGTTAGTGCTGCCTCCTTGGCCAGCTCGTCCGCTCTCTCATTCCCGGCGGTTCCCACGTGGGCCCTTAGCCAGAAGAGCCTCACCTCTCTGCCTTCTTCTCTTAGCTCTCGGACGCTTCTCTTGATCTGGAGTGCCAGGTGGTGAGTGACGGACGGACTCCTCAGCAGGTCAAGCGACGATCTTGAGTCGCTTAAGATGCTTACGGAGGCCGCCCTAGATTCTCTTGCCATCCTGACAGCTCTGAGGAGAGCGTACATTTCCGATTGGAAGACAGTGTTGTGAGGCTCCAGGCCGAAGGTGCTGGACTGTGACTCCTTCCCGTTTTCCCACCAAGTTAGGGCAGCTCCTACTTTCCCCTCTATCTTGCTGCCGTCGGTGTAGATTTGGGGACCGATTACTTGATGGGTTTCCAGGGATTCGGGAGTCAAGTCCTCCAGGCGTGCATACTCGGTTATTATGAGTTGGGCTGGGTGGGGATACTCGGAGTGGTGCACGTTGCACTCCAGCTCGCGCCCCGTCGGTATGAACTGCTGGGAATGGCCCTTCTTGATCTTAAAGAGGGTTGCGGCCTCGATTACCCGGAGATCTAGGGGGAGTTGGCCTGACAGAATAAGTGCCGATGTCAGAGACACCGTGCGGTATGCTTTGCAGATCTTCTGCGCGAAGCCCCTTTGCAGTGAGTCAAACTGATTCCTTGTCATCAGTTTCTCAGCTGCGGGGGCCCACGCACTCGCTGCATACAGCACGATGGGCTCTATCACCGACACGTATATTGTCCTGATTATCTCTCTGTTCAGACCCCAAGTCACCTTTGCCGCGCATGCCAACTGCTTGTAGATGTCTGCAGCCTTTTTACAGGTCGCAGACACGTGCGCGTTGAAGGTGAGTTTGGAGTCTATCGTGAGTCCTAACAGCTTGACCTGTTCGACCAGGGTCAGCCTCGTGCCGGACATGTACAAGACCGGAACGTCGTACTTCAGCTTTCTCGTTAACACCATCGCATTTGTTTTATGCGCGGCGAAACGTAGCTTGTTCTGTACGCCCCATTCCGATACTATGTCCAGCGTGTCATTGGCTGATTGCTGCAGGGGACCGGTTGTATGATCCGAGAAAACCAGGACAACGTCGTCTGCGAAGGCTTGGCAATACACTCCCATACTCGCCATCTTGTGAAGGAGCGAATCTAGGATAAGGTTCCAAAACGTCGGTCCGGCAATTGAGCCCTGGACGCATCCTTTCGTGGTACCCTTTTCGCTAGTCGCTCTGGCGTAGTTGACCCTGATGTTCCGGTCTTCCAGGTATGAGGTGACGAGAGCGTAGATATTTTTAGGACAGTGCTTGGCCACCATCTGTCTCTTGAGTGCTGGCCACCACGCGTTGTCGAAGGCGCCCTCTATGTCCAGTGATATCAAAAGCACGATCTTTTTGGCTTTGATTTCGGATCTTACATGACCCATTAGAGCATAGAGGGCGTCTTCGGTTCCGCGCTGCGGCATGAAACCGTACTGGTTTGTGTTGAGGGTTGGGAGGAAGTGCCACTGGAGTCTACCTACTAGGAGTTTCTCCACGATCTTTCCCAAGACCGAGAGCAGACCTATTGGCCGGTACGACTTTGGGCTGGTGTAGTCGTCCTTTGCTGGCTTGCGGAGAATGCACACGTGGGCGACCTTCCACTGCTTCGGGAAGTGTGGCAGCGACAGGCATCTGTTTGCTATCGCTAAGAACACTTCCCTATCACAGTTTATTGCCGCTGTGCAGATGTCTGCTGTTAATCCGTCGGGACCGGGTGCTTTTTTCGGATTTTGGTTCTGGAGAACCATTTCCAGCTCCGCAGTCGTAAAAGGCGGATCGTCTGCAGACAGACCTTGGGGATTCTTCTCCTCCGCCAGCTTGCGCAGGTCTGAGTGGCATGGCTGCTCGGCTTCCGTTGAGTCGTCGGGGTAGAAGGTTTGTGCCAGAAGATCCGCGGATTGCTCTGGACTGAGCGTCTCTCCAGCGGTATTTCGCAGGAGCGCGTCGTCCTGTCTTCTGGCTGTCTTCCTTAGTACCCTGTAGATGCCGTCCCACATGCTCTCTCGGTCCTGCTTAGAGCAGAACTCCTTCCAGTTGGCCGTGGCGGCTTCCGTTGCTTTAGTGGTGTACGCGAGTTTCGCCGTCACGTATTCTTGGATGGTGAAGTGTCTCCGGCTTGCGGCTGCATTTCGGATCCTCCTCTTCTTGGTCAAGGCGTCTTTTTTAAGACGCTCTAGAGAAGGACTCCACCATGGAGGCTTTGCGTTGTGTTTAGGCGACCCCAGTTTTGGGATCGCACTCTCGCATGAGCGGTGGATGTTTCGTATGTACTTGGCTATAATGGTCTCCAGATCCTCTGGGTTCGATGCGTGCGAGACTTTGACCGATGTTATGTCTGAGTCCGCCAGGCTGTTTTTGAAGTGGGTGCTGAAGTCGGACCACTTTGCCTTCTTGGTGTTATAGATGCGCGTCGAGATTGGCCTTAAGGGTTCCAAGGCCTTTTCTAAGCGCATAGAGAAGGTGATTGCATTGTGGTCTGAAGTTGTGAGACTTCTTTCTACACGCCACTCCTCGACCTTGCCTAGCAGTGACAGGCTGCATGCCGTCACATCGACGATGCTGGTGCACCACCTGTCTCCTCTGTAGGTCTCGAACGTCGGTGTTTGGCCTGTGTTTAGGATGTGGAGATCCCGCTCATCGAGAAAAGAACTGTACGCTGCCCCGCGATGGTTTTCGGAAACACTTCCCCACCACTGGCTCCAGGCGTTGACGTCTCCTCCCACAATTACGTTGGTTGTGTGTAGTTTTTGTGTGATGTGTTTTATCTCCGAAAGGTAGGGTTCGATGTCCTGGTCACCCTCGAAATAGACCGATAGCACTCCAAAACTGAGCTGACCCACCTTGAGTAAAGCAGTAGCGATGTTTTCAGACACTAGCTGGGGGTCGTGGATGACCTCCAGGTTGTTTCCGAAAACAACGATCGCTGCTTTAACTGGTTTTTGGCGGTTTAGGCTGCACTGGATGACTTGCGTGCCGGGAGTCTGTTTCATCACACCTGTTCTTCCTACATAGGGCTCTTGAACAAGTGCTACTGAAATACCCCTTGCCTGGGCCGACATATGCAGCTCTTCTGTGGCCAGCTTGGAGCGCTGAAGATTTACTTGGATGAATTTTAGTCTTGCTGTCGGTCTTGATGCGATTTCGGGGGTGACTGGTTGGTTCGTGTGCTGATTGTGTAGGCTGCCCTTAGCAGTAGGAAATGCGCGACCGCGCTATGCCATCCCATTTTTGGCGTTCCTGGCAGTCTGCGCTGAACGCTGTGTGTGCCAGGTCGCTGCCGGACCCATGGGCCACCTTGCAGTTTGCGCAGGTGGGCTGTTTGCCGTCAGCTCGAGTGAGGCAGTCCCTTACGTTGTGCGCTCCGCTGCAGTAGCTGCAGAGTTCTTTTCCAGCCTTGCATATGGACTTGTTGTGGCCATATGCAAGGCACTTTGTGCACTGCACTAGGGGGGACTGGTCCTCGATCGAGCACCGCTTGATGCCCAGATGGACCTTTTGGACGGCAGTGTAGCTCCTCCAGAGCTCCGGGGAGAGCTCCAGGACCGGGTGGCATTCTAAGGTGTTCCTCGCGCGTTTCCTATAACGCACCTTTAGAGTCTGTCCATCCACAGCGACGTTCTGCAGGAGATGTTTGTTCTGCGCTCTAAGGAGATCTACAATCTCCCCGTCGCTGTAGCTGGACAGAACTCCCTTGATGCAGATGAGGGGGTTTTGGGGCTTTGGCTCCTGGACCTTGAGCTCTGCGTTGGACTGGACTTGCTCCTTTATCTTTTTCAAGTCCGACTTGCTGGCGCACTTCATAACAACCTTCTGGTTGCGCGCCTTACGCACCGTGTCTACGCGGGCTCCACTCGTTTTGAGGTCCAGGGCAGTCCTGATCCTCTCGATCACGTTATCTCCAGTGTGCTGGGGATTCGTGGACGAGACGATCAGGGTGTGGTTGGTTAGTGTTTGTGGTTTAGGGGGCTTTGGTGTACTTGCAGCCTGGGCAAAGGTTTTCGGGCCCTGTTGCGGCTGCGGCTGTCTGTCAGCCTTGCCCAGGTCTGCTACCCCCTTCTGGATGGTCTGGAGGGTCTTTTTAACCTCCCCGACTGCGAGCTCCGCCTCCAGATTCAGCGCCGGGGGTGCCTGGATTTGCGGTTCCTTATCTCGCAGTACGCGGAGGTCCGCCGAGACAATCTCCAGCCTTTCGGAGATGGGCTTGAGGTGTTGTGCCATGTTTATCGGGGGCTGTGGTTTGGGGGGAGATGCCGCAGGCCGGTTGGCGATGGCCTGTATTTGCAGTTCGAGCTTCTGCATCTCTTGCTCAAACTGCTCGGTTTTTAACAGACCTGACTCTCGGCTAATGGGGTCCGTTTCCTGGATTTTAGGCTGGGCCAGGTCCTCCTTGAGCCGTTCCAGAACCTGCCGAAGCACGTCCAGCTGGTTGGATATGCTGGAGACGTTCGATTCGAGGCGTGAAAGGCTCACCGTTGGATCCGACTTTGGATCCCCCGGGGCTCGAGCATTTCCCTGCCTCGTGGTCTCGTGCTCCTTCAGGTTCCTGAGGCTCGCGGCTACGACCTCCTCTTTGACCTCCTTGATGCCTTTGAAGGCATCCAGGGTCTCTTGGCCGAGCCATTCCCGGATCCCCTTCGCCTCTTTCTTCGTTTCAGACAGGTCTGTCTTCATTAGAGACATCTCCACTTTGAAGCCCATCAATTCCCGAGTGTGAGCTCTCTCGACCCGCACAAGCTCTTGTGCGTGTCGAGAGCGCTCCTTCTCGAGATTGAACTTGTGACGGGATCTGGAGTCCGCCAATGATAGGGCCGTCTCGTACAGGCCCTGCAGGCACTCGTGTGCTGTCGCCTTACATTCCCTCTTCATATTCCCTGCCGCTTCCAGGGCGTCCTTTCCCTTTTGCAGGAGATCATTTGCCTCCCTGGTGGCTAGGTCCATCTCCACCCCTGTGCCTCTCGACGTTCGGTATAATAGGCTCTTTCGACCTGCGGGGCGGTCCGCCTGGTTGGCCGAAGACGCTACCGAACTGTCGTCCTCTGACACTGTGTAGTAGGGGGGGGAGATGCCACACTGTTCCCAGTTGATGATTATGTCTGGGGTAGGCATTGATGGTAGTGGTGACGGTCTACCAGACACGTCCGGTTCCGACGCCGCCTTTGGCACTTGCGGTGTCTGTGATGGACGCGCCGACTCCTGAGCTACAGCCTTAGCTGTGTTTTTGAGGACTTTCTCCCTTAGTGATTTTGGGGCTTTCGCGGCCTCCGTGGTCATTTTGCGGGAGGCGGTGGAGGTGATGGAATTGGTGGATTTTGACGACATGTTGTTTGTTGATTAATATGGCAATTATAGTAGGAAAATAAGAAATATAATATGTGATATAAAGTATACTAAGGGCTTAAATCTAAACTATACTAGCCTGTGTATTCTATGACTAGTGATGGACTCACGGATGTTTCGCTGGTGGTCTGCGTCTGCTGTCCGATGAGGAGCCCGACAACTGCTAGAGCTCGATGGAATGAGCTCTATGTGGGCGCTGGTGGTGGTCCTCAGTGGAATTCTGTTGCGCCACGTGTCACTGCGTGTGTGGGGTGTTAAAATTGAGGTTTCTGTTGGGGCCAGATTTGAGAGCTTTTTGCGCCCTTTCGTTTGACCCCAATCTCGGCTTCCTAGCTTCAACAGGAACGAAGTTAGCCCGCGGGGGGGTGAGGTATCCCAGAGAGGGGGGGAGGGGAGGGGGAGGGGGAGGTCTCGTGGGGAGACTTTGGAGGGGGGGTGAAGGAGGGGGGTTGGGGGGGGGGTTTCGTGTGGGTGACTTTTGGTGGGGGGGGGGGGGTAAAAGTTGGAGGGGGTACCCTTACTCGGGACTTGAGTGGTGGGGGTTAAGGGAATAGGGTGGGGGAAAAGTGAAAGAAAAAAGGGTGGGGGGGGGGGACCTGGGGGGGGTAACCTGGGGGGGGGAAGAGGGGACCCTTTATGGCTCTGGCGAGGTCCTGACGGTCCAAGCTGGATGAGTCCAAACTCGGGGGGGGTGGGACTAAGGGTTGAGGAGTTCCCTCGGGGCTAACCTGATGATGGGTCTTGGAGTCGTCACACTGGTCGCTGGTCTGAAGGCAGATTCTTCGGGCCGGCTTCGAAGTCTCCAGTAGCGGCTGGGATGGCTGTCGGTACGTCACGCCTCGTGTATTCAAAACACGTGGGGGAAAAGTGAGGTTGTTTTCTAACCAAAACCCACGTGTTTTCACGATTTTTCACGATTTTCGTACCTTAATAATTCCCGACCTGCCGATCCGATTATCCTGATCCTGGTGTTGCTGGATAGATCTCTGCCGCGACTCTCGGGGTGAATGTTGGTAGATTGACTCCACAAACCTTGGCCGAGTTATTCACTGTTGAAGTTCCCGGGGTCCTGCTCCGTAGCCTGAGGTGGTAGACACTTGCCCACACGAATCCTGGTGCACTGACACTACACAATTCCACTAAATACTTTTTTGCGCTCGTAACTCAACGCGACTAATTTTGGCGAATTTTTTGCGCGGAGCTGATGTTGTTCGTGCGATGTTTAGTCGGTTACTGGGTTAGGTTAGGTTAGGTTAGGTTAGGTTAGGTTAGGTTAGGTTAGGTTAGGTTAGGTTAGGTTAGGTTAGGTTAGGTTAGGTTAGGTTAGGTTAGGTTAGGTTAGGTTAGGTTAGGTTAGGTTAGGTTAGGTTAGGTTAGGTTAGGTTAGGTTAGGTTAGGTTAGGTTAGGTTAGGTTAGGTTAGGTTAGGTTAGGTTAGGTTAGGTTAGGTTAGGTTAGGTTAGGTTAGGTTAGGTTAGGTTAGGTTAGGTTAGGTTAGGTTAGGTTAGGTTAGGTTAGGTTAGGTTAGGTTAGGTTAGGTTAGGTTAGGTTAGGTTAGGTTAGGTTAGGTTAGGTTAGGTTAGGTTAGGTTAGGTTAGGTTAGGTTAGGTTAGGTTAGGTTAGGTTAGGTTAGATTAGGTTAGGTTAGGTTAGGTTAGGTTAGGTTAGGTTAGGTTAGGTTAGGTTAGGTTAGGTTAGGTTAGGTTAGGTTAGGTTAGGTTAGGTTAGGTTAGGTTAGGTTAGGTTAGGTTAGGTTAGGTTAGGTTAGGTTAGGTTAGGTTAGGTTAGGTTAGGTTAGGTTAGGTTAGGTTAGGTTAGGTTAGGTTAGGTTAGGTTAGGTTAGGTTAGGTTAGGTTAGGTTAGGTTAGGTTAGGTTAGGTTAGGTTAGGTTAGGTTAGGTTAGGTTAGGTTAGGTTAGGTTAGGTTAGGTTAGGTTAGGTTAGGTTAGGTTAGGTTAGGTTAGGTTAGGTTAGGTTAGGTTAGGTTAGGTTAGGTTAGGTTAGGTTAGGTTAGGTTAGGTTAGGTTAGGTTAGGTTAGGTTAGGTTAGGTTATGTTAGGTTAGGTTAGGTTAGGTTAGGTTAGGTTAGGTTAGGTTAGGTTAGGTTAGGTTAGGTTAGGTTAGGTTAGGTTAGGTTAGGTTAGGTTAGGTTAGGTTAGGTTAGGTTAGGTTAGGTTAGGTTAGGTTAGGTTAGGTTAGGTTAGGTTAGGTTAGGTTAGGTTAGGTTAGGTTAGGTTAGGTTAGGTTAGGTTAGGTTAGGTTAGGTTAGGTTAGGTTAGG
Source organism: Agrochola circellaris (assembly GCA_914767755.1). Classification (NCBI taxonomy): domain Eukaryota; kingdom Metazoa; phylum Arthropoda; class Insecta; order Lepidoptera; family Noctuidae; genus Agrochola; species Agrochola circellaris. The sequence continues at coordinate 19,395,347 of OU611854.1, forward strand.
TTAGGTTAGGTTAGGTTAGGTTAGGTTAGGTTAGGTTAGGTTAGGTTAGGTTAGGTTAGGTTAGGTTAGGTTAGGTTAGGTTAGGTTAGGTTAGGTTAGGTTAGGTTAGGTTAGGTTAGGTTAGGTTAGGTTAGGTTAGGTTAGGTTAGGTTAGGTTAGGTTAGGTTAGGTTAGGTTAGGTTAGGTTAGGTTAGGTTAGGTTAGGTTAGGTTAGGTTAGGTTAGGTTAGGTTAGGTTAGGTTAGGTTAGGTTAGGTTAGGTTAGGTTAGGTTAGGTTAGGTTAGGTTAGGTTAGGTTAGGTTAGGTTAGGATAGGTTAGGTTAGGTTAGGTTAGGTTAGGTTAGGTTAGGTTAGGTTAGGTTAGGTTAGGTTAGGTTAGGTTAGGTTAGGTTAGGTTAGGTTAGGTTAGGTTAGGTTAGGTTAGGTTAGGTTAGGTTAGGTTAGGTTAGGTTAGGTTAGGTTAGGTTAGGTTAGGTTAGGTTAGGTTAGGTTAGGTTAGGTTAGGTTAGGTTAGGTTAGGTTAGGTTAGGTTAGGTTAGGTTAGGTTAGGTTAGGTTAGGTTAGGTTAGGTTAGGTTAGGTTAGGTTAGGTTAGGTTAGGTTAGGTTAGGTTAGGTTAGGTTAGGATAGGTTAGGTTAGGTTAGGTTAGGTTAGGTTAGGTTAGGTTAGGTTAGGTTAGGTTAGGTTAGGTTAGGTTAGGTTAGGTTAGGTTAGGTTAGGTTAGGTTAGGTTAGGTTAGGTTAGGTTAGGTTAGGTTAGGTTAGGTTAGGTTAGGTTAGGTTAGGTTAGGTTAGGTTAGGTTAGGTTAGGTTAGGTTAGGTTAGGTTAGGTTAGGTTAGGTTAGGTTAGGTTAGGTTAGGTTAGGATAGGTTAGGTTAGGTTAGGTTAGGTTAGGTTAGGTTAGGTTAGGTTAGGTTAGGTTAGGTTAGGTTAGGTTAGGTTAGGTTAGGTTAGGTTAGGTTAGGTTAGGTTAGGTTAGGTTAGGTTAGGTTAGGTTAGGTTAGGTTAGGTTAGGTTAGGTTAGGTTAGGTTAGGTTAGGTTAGGTTAGGTTAGGTTAGGTTAGGTTAGGTTAGGTTAGGTTAGGTTAGGTTAGGTTAGGTTAGGTTGTTAGGTTAGGTTAGGTTAGGTTAGGTTAGGTTAGGTTAGGTTAGGTTAGGTTAGGTTAGGTTAGGTTAGGTTAGGTTAGGTTAGGTTAGGTTAGGTTAGGTTAGGTTAGGTTAGGTTAGGTTAGGTTAGGTTAGGTTAGGTTAGGTTAGGTTAGGTTAGGTTAGGTTAGGTTAGGTTAGGTTAGGTTAGGTTAGGTTAGGTTAGGTTAGGTTAGGTTAGGTTAGGTTAGGTTAGGTTAGGTTAGGTTAGGTTAGGTTAGGTTAGGTTAGGTTAGGTTAGGTTAGGTTAGGTTAGGTTAGGTTAGGTTAGGTTAGGTTAGGTTAGGTTAGGTTAGGTTAGGTTAGGTTAGGTTAGGTTAGGTTAGGTTAGGTTAGGTTAGGTTAGGTTAGGTTAGGTTAGGTTAGGTTAGGTTAGGTTAGGTTAGGTTAGGTTAGGTTAGGTTAGGTTAGGTTAGGTTAGGTTAGGTTAGGTTAGGTTAGGTTAGGTTAGGTTAGGTTAGGTTAGGTTAGGTTAGGTTAGGTTAGGTTAGGTTAGGTTAGGTTAGGTTAGGTTAGGTTAGGTTAGGTTAGGTTAGGTTAGGTTAGGTTAGGTTAGGTTAGGTTAGGTTAGGTTAGGTTAGGTTAGGTTAGGTTAGGTTAGGTTAGGTTAGGTTAGGTTAGGTTAGGTTAGGTTAGGTTAGGTTAGGTTAGGTTAGGTTAGGTTAGGTTAGGTTAGGTTAGGTTAGGTTAGGTTAGGTTAGGTTAGGTTAGGTTAGGTTAGGTTAGGTTAGGTTAGGTTAGGTTAGGTTAGGTTAGGTTAGGTTAGGTTAGGTTAGGTTAGGTTAGGTTAGGTTAGGTTAGGTTAGGTTAGGTTAGGTTAGGTTAGGTTAGGTTAGGTTAGGTTAGGTTAGGTTAGGTTAGGTTAGGTTAGGTTAGGTTAGGTTAGGTTAGGTTAGGTTAGGTTAGGTTAGGTTAGGTTAGGTTAGGTTAGGTTAGGTTAGGTTAGGTTAGGTTAGGTTAGGTTAGGTTAGGTTAGGTTAGGTTAGGTTAGGTTAGGTTAGGTTAGGTTAGGTTAGGTTAGGTTAGGTTAGGTTAGGTTAGGTTAGGTTAGGTTAGGTTAGGTTAGGTTAGGTTAGGTTAGGTTAGGTTAGGTTAGGTTAGGTTAGGTTAGGTTAGGTTAGGTTAGGTTAGGTTAGGTTAGGTTAGGTTAGGTTAGGTTAGGTTAGGTTAGGTTAGGTTAGGTTAGGTTAGGTTAGGTTAGGTTAGGTTTTTTTTTTTTTTTTTTTTTTTTTTTTTTTTTTTTTTTTTTTTTTTTTTTTTTTTTTTTTTTTTTTAAATTTTTAATACTTCTACCTCCAACATGATCGGAGCCTGTGTCTACTATCTATCTCACTTGTCATACCAGTTCTCGCTTTTTTGCCTCTCGTACTTTCATTCCTCATACTTTATCTTTCTTTCATTCATCTACATTTGTATCATTTATGGGTGGGATTCCCATCTATTTCCTTTTTGGATTCCTATCCATCTATCTTATTGTCCTTTATGGATTCCTATCTATCTATCTTATTTTCCTTTATTTATTTATATTTCATCTTATTTCTATCGGGTGTTACATTTAAAAACAGGGAGTCAGTTTTTTTTTTTTTATTGCGGTGGTGTACATGTCTTAGTCTAAGCTTATGTCTATTGGAGTTTTACACTTATCTATTATCTATCCTTACGTTATTGTACAAATACTTAATTCTAAACTTACGAGTACTGTGGTCTAACAGAGATAGGAGAGCACTTATGGATTTAAAAACTTTTACTTATACATTTATCCTTACTTATACACTAAATTTTTACTTATACATTTATCTGTTTACATATTATATCTACTATTTTATTAAAAACATTGTACTCCTTTACTATTTCACTTATAATTATTTACATGTTTTCATTTTTATGCTAGTCTTTAATATATTACACTATATTATGACAGCATACTTTCTTAAACGGTTTTGTTTCTTTTTATTACTCTCTTTACAATATATTGGCAATAGTCAAGGAATATTTCTACTTTTGTTTTTGTACTCATCAAGTACTTAACATTATGAGGTGTCATTTTGGTGCCTAGTATGTTCTCGATGTTGTAACGGTGTTTTGCGAATTGTGGGCAGTCGAAAAGAATGTGCGGGACTGATTCTTTTGCATCGGGGTCACAGATGCACGATGGACTCTCCTTGCACTTGAAACGGTTCAAGTACTCGGAGAATCCACCGTGCCCCGTCATTATTTGCGTGTTTAGACTGTTTGTCCCCATCTTGCGAATCACACCGTAAGCTAGGCGCACATCCGGGAAGAACAACTTTGTTGTGGATGCGGTGTCACTGACTTCGTATCTCCGGTTCCACTCATCAAGCGTCGCCATACGAATGCTGCGCTTGATGAATGAAGCCGGGCACTGATCGTAGTCAGGTTTTCTTTTGGAATTTCCAGCGGCCTCTTTCGCTAATTGGTCAGCTCTTTCGTTCCCCACTAGTCCTACGTGAGCTTTCACCCAGAACAAGTTCACAATCTTGTTCTGGTGGAATGCAGATTTTATATTATTCCTAGCTTCGACAGCAAGTGGGTGGACCGAACCGGGATTTGTTATTGTTTGGAGAGCCGCCGTCGAGTCGCTGAAAATTCCAAAAGAAGATGCCTTGAGCTTAACTACCTCCCTGGTAGCTCTCGCTATTGCAAGGAGTTCAGCCTGGTAAACCGTGCAGTAATCGGATAGAGCCAGTTTGAGGGCTCTGGTCTCAGCCTCACCATTCCATATGGACAGTGAGGCTCCGACCCCTCCTCCGATCTTGCTCCCGTCCGTAAAAATACGGACGTCAAGGTTACTGTGGTTATCCAACTGCTCTTGGTTTACCAGGCTGACAAATTGCAAGGTGTCGTGTGACGCGGGATGGGGACCCTTGATCGCGCTGGTCATTTGCTCGACCTCCCTGCCCAGCAGCGCTGCCTGGGGCACTCCCCGCTTGGCTTCATACAGTGAAGCCACCTCACGAACTCGGAGGTCGAGGGGGAGCATTCCAGACAGCACCAGTGCTGAGTTCAGGGAGACCGTGCGATATGCCTTACACATTTTTTGGGCGATTCCACGCTGGACAGTGCCAAGTTGCTTCTTTATACCCACTTTTTTAGCAGCCGGTGCCCACACGCTTGCAGCGTAGAGTATAATGGGCTCAATCGTCGCAACATAGATGATTCGTATCACTTCTGGGTGAAGCCCCCAACTGACCTTTGCGGCTCTACACAGCTGTTTGTAGATCGCAGTTGCCTTCCTGCATACTAGTGAGACATGGGTGTTAAAGGTCAGTTTGTCATCAAACGTTACACCCAGAAGCTTCATCTCTTTCGACATGCCAATGCCGATCCCCCCCATGCTCAGGCGTGGTGTGTCGTATTTAAGTTTCCTGGTTATTACCATGGCTGTCGTCTTATGCGGTGCGAATTTAAGTTTATTCTCGACACCCCACGCCAGAACATAATTGAGAGCGTCATTGGCACATTCTTCCACCTCCAGTGCGGTCTCTCCGTCGAATATCAACAGAACGTCATCTGCGAACGCCTGTATGAAGTGTCCCCTACTCTCTACCGCTTTAAGGAGGGGGTCTAGTAGAAGGTTCCATAAAATCGGACCCCCGATTGAACCCTGGACACAGCCCTTGTTTGTGACCTTGCTATATTCCTCCCCACCGTACCTGATAGAGACCCTTCTGTTACTGAGGTAGCTGTCTATGACCCGCCTAAGGTTGATTGGACACTCTTCTTCCGCCAGACGGACTCTTATTGCCGGCCACCAGGCGCTATCGAAGGCTCCCTCTATGTCCAACGATACGAGCGTTACGATCCTTTTTTGTGCTAGTTTTCCGTTAACGTGCTGCATGAGAGCATAGAGGGAGTCCTCGGTGCTCCTTTGTGGCATGAATCCGTACTGACGGGTACTCATCCTTGGTAAAAGGTGGAACTTGAGGCGGGCCACCAGCATCTTCTCGTAAATCTTTCCCAGTATAGGCAACAGCCCAATCGGCCTGTACGATTTGGGAGTGGAATAATTCTCTTTACCAGGCTTTCTGAGAATCACGACTGTTGCCTCCTTCCAGGCGGTGGGGAAGTGATGGTATTCTAGGCACTTATTTACGAACTTCAGGAATACTTCCGGGTCATTCCTTATGGCGTGACAACAAATGTCGGCGGTAAAGCCGTCTGACCCCGGTGCCTTTTTTGGGTTGAAGGAGTCCATCGAATTCTTCAACTCTGCCATAGTAAACGGTGGGTCGCAAGGATCAGTTTGTTCACCAGAGTTTACATTTTCGGCTTTAATTCGAATGGATCGGTGATACGCGTTTTCACATTCTATGAGGTCTTCCGGATAGAACGTTTCCGCTAGTAATTTCACGGAGTCCTTTGCGTCTAGCGCATCACCGTTCCTTTCCAATGGCAGGTCTTCCTCCCTACGCTGCGTCCTACCAATCACTCTATATATTCCTTCCCAAACCCCCTCCCTATCCTGTCTCCCACAGAACTCCTTCCAACTTTCGGTCTGAGCTTTGGCCGCTTCTGACTCATACTCTTCTTTCTTTTTTAGGTACTCTTCTATGACCTTCGACCTCCGGATTTGGGCAGCACAGCGGATCCTGCGCTTCATGGTAGCGACGGTTCCTTTCATCTCAACGAGTCTCTCGGACCACCACGGCAAGGTAAGTACTTCTTTGACTTTTTTAATCGGTATTGTTTGCTCGCATAATTTATTTATTGATTTTGTGAAATTATTAGTTAGTGTGTCAATTTGTTCTATGTCATTAATTTTATCTATTTCGGTTACTGTAAATCTATGGTCTATTTTCAATTGGCCAAACTTCTCATGAAATTTGGACCAATTGGCTTTTTTGGTGCAAAATTTTCTTGTTGTTCTTTCAATTTTTATTCCCTTGGATCTCTGTAAGAAGATTTTAAAAATTATGCCGTTGTGATCCGAGCTCGTGAGTCCCTCTTCAATCCTCCAGTCGTCTACCAGGTTAAGCAAATCCTCTGAGCAGGCCGTAACATCGACGTGGCTAGTCAGTCTACGGACACCCCTGATCGTGTCGAAGGTCGGGGTATCCCCGTTGTTCAGTACCTGGAGCGTCATTTCGTCTAGGGCACCGGAAAAATCCTCGCCCCTCGCATCGACCCTGTCGCTACCCCACCAGCTACTTTTGGCATTGGCATCGCCACCGATGATTACTCTCTGCGGTCCCAGTTTGCCACTGATCTTATTAAGATGCTCCAGGTACGGCTCTATGGGTTGGTCGGGCTCAAAGTAGTATGATACCGCGGTGATCTCCCAGGCCAGCGTTCGGACCCTCACCACAACGATGTTATTTGTGGTGAGACTCGGGTACTGTGTGATGTCGAGGTTGTGGTCAAAGACGGCAATGGCCGCCTTCACGTTCCCTTCCCCTGGGCTGGTGTTCTGGAAGATCCTCACTCCTCTGTAATTCTTCATACTACTTGAGCTCCCCACATAAGGCTCCTGGAGCAGAGCTATGGCTGCTTTCCTTCTTACCGCTTCTATCATCAATTCATTGGTGGCGAGTTGCTTCCTCTGCAGGTTTGCCTGAATAATGAGGTAAGCTTCACTGGTGGGCGTTCCACCTCCATGTGCTCGTCCGTCCGTGACCACCTTAGCAATAAGCTGTTGATGCCCTCGCCAGTGCATCCCATCTCCTCCTTATCGGACAGTCCCGACTGAACGCGTTGTGCTCTGCATTTGCCATCCTGGCATGCATGCAGTTGCAGCAAGTTGGCGCTGCTCCAGCGAGCCAGTCGGGACAGGCCGACTTTTTGTGAGGCCCGGCACAATGGCTACATTTCTCGATCGTTTCTTTACAGAAACGTCTGCCATGGCCGTACCCCAGACAGAGGGAACACTGGACGAGGGGGGATTGGTCTGCGACTCTAATACGCTGGAGATCGATTTGCACGGTCTCCGCGTCCATGATCCTATTCCAAAGTTTGGGCGACACCTTAACGACGACGTGATGTATAAGTGGGTTCCGTGTTCTCTTCTTATACCGGACCTCCACTCTGTTGTCCTGTTTATCGAGATCGCGGAAAATCCTCTCGTTCTGATTTCTCAGAGCGAGAAGGATATCGTCGTCGCTGTTGTATGTCAGGACATCTTTAAGAATCAGGAGTGGGTCCTTGTTCTTGACATCGTCGACGCTAAGGTGGTCGCCCCCCCTTTGGATTCGCTCCTTTAGGACCCTCCTCTCTTCCTCGCTCCGACAGCCTATTATAACCTTCCTATCCTTGGCCTTTCTTATCTTTTCTATTGTCACTCCCCCTTCCTTGGCGTTCACTGCTGTGCGAATTTTTTGGAGCACCTCATCCCCAGTCTCTGTTTCGTCCTTGGAGGTGACCACTACGGAGTGCATGGTGGCTTGCTCCGGGAGTTTTCCCCTGTTGCCACCTGCCGCCACGCTGGCATAGGTAGTCCCCTCCAAGACCTTTTGATGGGACAGTAACGTGTCTCTCAGACCCTCCATTTTTTCTGTGTTTACAGAGATGATTTTGAGGTGCTCCTCCATCTTGCTCAACAGCTCGTCGCCCACCTGGCGGCCAGCGGGGTAAGAAGAGAGTGGGGGGTGTAAAGCTTCCCCCTCTCGCTTCTCATCCCGCTCCCTGCCTTGAGCTGTTCCCTTTGCTTTGGCCGCTTCTGACTCTTTCAGTAACTGATAGAGCCGTTCCACGGATGCAGTGACGTCTTCTCGTATCTCGGTCTTTATATTTCTGGAGTTGCCGAGCTGGAGCTTTGCCTTACTTAGGCATGCCCTTCCCTCGGCAAGTCTGGTGGGATAAGTTGCTTTTGGGGGCGGACTATCCGTGACGCCAGACGACGGTGGTTGGGTTTTCACCTTAGAGGTACCCGCCGATACCGTCGCTGCCGTCTTTTTCGGTACGGTCTTCGTCTTCGCCTCTATCTCCCCGATACTTTTCCGAACCGTTAAACTGCGGTCCTGGGTTTCGGTCGAAGGACCTGCCTTCTCTGTCGATTCCATGCGTTTTTTGGGGGAGGCTACTGTCGTATTTTTAGGTGGAGTCCTAATTCCGAACATCGTTACAACAAGGATAGTCTTGCTTAGTGAGACGTGTAAATAGCGTCAATAATACTAAGTCAAACGAAACCTAATTTGTCAAGTCTTAATTCAAATTAATATATTTTTACTCTTTGTAGAGTAAGTCTAAAAATAAAATAAAAAATAAGTAGGTATATAGAGTAATATCAGTCCACAAAATATTTAAATAAAGCTGCAAATTTTTATTATTGGTCGGAGCCAGAGGAGATGTCTTTTCCTCCTGATTCCAAAGACCCCAATCTTGGTGGGTCTACGACCTCTAGTTCGAAAGTTGTGGCCCGGGGGGGTGAGGATAGTCTAAGGGTTGCGGGGGAAGGGTTTTTGAAGAGGCGATATAAATCTATATATATAATATGTAAAAGTGAATGTGACAATATACAATTGCTGAGAATTGGGGGTCAAGACGAAGGGGGTCAAAAAGGGGGTCTAGGGGGCTAATCTGAATATGTGTCCTAGTTGGGAGGGGGGGGTACTAGGGGGGGGGGGAAATTCACTCGAAATTTGGATATTCCCAGCCGTTTTCGAGATAATTGGGTTTTTAGGGGTTTTTCGGGAAACTGGTTAATAATATTGATAATATGGCGATAATCGAATAAGTGAACAATTTCCTAAGGGCATAAAACGTAATATAACAAATACAATCAATAACACAATACTTTATACGCTAACAATACAATACTTAACAGATACTTTAGTAAAAATACAATACACAAGTGCCCAACTCACGTTTCATTACAATACGTTGGTATATTTCCTTTCCTCCGACCAAGAAGTGACAAATTTATTTACAGCCGGAAATTTTTTCTTATATTTGTTAAGTCTTGATTATTTCCTTTAATTACTGTCCAAAAATTCTAACTTTTTGTGTCCGGGTTAAGCGATGTTGTAGCTGTCTTCTCCGAAAATTTCGGGATATGTTGTCGCGGAAAATTTTGATTTTCCGGTGTCAGAAAACTTTGATGTCTCTTTCGCGGCCGCACGTCAATTTTGTAGTTCATATAGACTGGCTTCCCAAAATTGAATAAAATTTATTTAAATACCTCCGGGTTCCTCGCCTCGTTCTCCTTCTCGAGGATTTGTCGTCGGTCCTGGAAAATGTTTAGGGACAACTTTGTCCCCCCAAAACGGGATCTCGGCTTACAGAAGATGGTTTTCCGTTATATTTCCGCGCGCTTTCACGGGAAAATTCTGAGCTTTTCCAGGATCGTACTTCTTGAGGAAACGCTCCTAATGATAATTTAAAAACACTATGTCAACGCTTTATTTTCGGAGTTATTTAGTTTTCTAGTTTAAGAGTTCCGAAAATTCAATTTTGTATCACTTTTTCTGTAATAACTTTTACAGTTTTCCACTTTTCACCAATATTTTTTCACCACCGTGTTCGCGTCGCAATTCCACGTATTTTTATGTATAACACATATATATTTGAGCAACTTTGCTGTCAACTGTGATTTTATAGTACGGAGCGCGGAATAATCGTGGCGTTCGGGACGGCGGTTGAAGCCAGACTGGGTTAGGTTAGGTTAGGTTAGGTTAGGTTAGGTTAGGTTAGGTTAGGTTAGGTTAGGTTAGGTTAGGTTAGGTTAGGTTAGGTTAGGTTAGGTTAGGTTAGGTTAGGTTAGGTTAGGTTAGGTTAGGTTAGGTTAGGTTAGGTTAGGTTAGGTTAGGTTAGGTTAGGTTTTTTTTTTTTTTTTTTTTTTTTTTTTTTGTTTTAGCAGGAGTGGGAAATCCTCATGGACGCCCAGACTGGCTCACTGGTGAACCAGTCTGGGCAGTGCCGGACTCTTACCGGCTAAAAACCACTCCTGCCTTTGCTCAATGTCCCTCTGACATGATCAGAGACCTTGTTAAGACAGTTCTGATTACTTATTTTGTTTTTTATTAATTATATGCCATTCCTGGTCTTAGGAAGTGGAGGGTTCCTGAAGCAATCGCCTCACTTCGACTAATTATATCATTATTTTCTTATCTTATACCTTATATTTTAATATCTGACACCTTATATTTTAATTTCTAACATATTTAATACCTAATAACTTATTTCTCTATTCTATTTAACTAATATATATGTTTTTAGTTGTTTTTAAATTTTTTGATTCTACCTATGTTTATACCTATTATATTTTTCTATACCTTAATTTACATGCTTTATTTATGATATGGCTATCCTAATATATGTATAATATATTATTTAGACATATTTTCTTATTCTAAACTTACTTTTATATCCTATCTTATTAATTATTACTGCTATTTTATTAAATTTACCTTTTTTAATCGTTTTTAATCTTGGCAGACTCAGAGCTACTATTTTGAGTATGGTTTTTAATTGATATGATTTAGGTTTCAGAGTATGGCATTTTCGGCATTTAACCTGTGCTTTTTCCTGTTTTAGGTACTGCTCGTCGCCCCGCGCGCTCTGCACTGGCGCAGCGCTTCGGATACGGCTTCCCAAAGTGTCATCCCGCTTCTTCGTTTCATCAAACGCGTTTGACCACAACGGTAATGTGAGTTTGTTTTTAAATTTGGGTGAATTTAGTTTGCTATCTGTTTTCAATTGGGCCAATTTCTCACGAAGTTGGCTCCAATTAGCTAGTTTTTTACTACAATTTGTTATATATCTAAAAAATTTTGTTGATTTGGTTTCCTGATAATTAATTTTAAATACAATACCGTTGTGGTACTTATTTCTGAGAAACGCTGGATGGACCTCAGCAATACGCCACCGACAAGCGAGCCAACGCGTCCCATTTAATACGTATTGGACACTCGTTGCCGAAGGCGTTGTGGTCAGTCCTGTCCCCTTTGGCCGATACGCAGTTATGACACCTCGGTGGTTCCGCCGCCAGCCGCGACGGGCAGTCGACTCGCAAGTGAGGGTCCCCACAATGAGTGCAGAGGTCGGCGGGCTGCGTGCACAGTTTACGGCTGTGGCCGTAGCGCAGGCAGCGAGTGCACTGCACCAGTGGCGACTGGTCCTGCACCCGCACCCGCTGCAGGTCAATGTGCACGCGACCCGCCGTCGTCAGCCGCTGCCACACAGTCGGGGACACCTGCAGGACGACGTGGCACATATGGGGGTTCCTCGTCTTACGACGGTACTTCACCCGCAACCTCAGGTCGTCCGCAGGTATGTCCCCGATCAGGTGACTGTTTTGCTTTTGCAGGGCCAAGATAACCTCCACGTCTGAGTGGCAGGAGAGGACATCCTTAACGATGATAAGAGGATCTTTGTTTTTCACCTCTTCTACCACCAGATTACCCGCTCTCCGTATCCGTTCGGTCACTTCTGTCATCTCAGCCCTGGTCTTGAAGCCCACAACCACCTTTTGGTCCCTCGCCTTGCGCAACCGTTCCACTCTGGTGCCCTCGTTCCTGGCATCGACCGCCGTCCTGAGCTTCTCAATGACCTCTTCACCGGTGTCCTGATCATTCACAGATGATACTACTACCGAGTGAAGAGGCCCTTGAAAACGCTGTGTCGGGCCGGCGGCCACTTCCGCGAAAGTCGGGCCCTGACCTGCAACGTAGCGAGGGGCCTCCTTGAGATGCTCCGACAGAGCCAGGGTGTGCTGTTGGCACTCATCCAGTGCCTGTTTATGGTCTTTAAGACCTGCCACAAGGCTCTTCATTAGCTCCGTCGGCTCATCCATGGTTGGTACTAATGGCGCGGCTATCGGTGTGGCTGCTGGTTTGACCACAGGTGCAGCAGTAACAGGAGATTTGCCTTGCTCCGACTCTTTCACAAGCTCATATAACCTATTAATGGCGTCGAGCACCCCCGCCTTAATCTCTGTCTTGAGGTTGCGAGAGTTGCCCAAATGAAGTTTAGCTTTATTTAGGCAAGCTCTCGCCTCCGCTGTCAGACTGGGGTACCTGGACTCCGTCGTCCTTTGCTGTCTGGCGGTGTCCGTCTTTCCTCGGAGCGGCTCCCGAGTGCTGGCGGCAGGTGGTGTTGCGTCAGGCTTTGGGTTGACCGGGGGCTTGGCCTGGGGCTCAGCTTTCCCGGCCTCCCATTCCCCGATGCTACGCCTGACACTCGGAAGTGAGCACCCAGCCTTCTCCGTCGAACGCGGCGAGCCCCTGGAACCCGACGAAACCACTTCCTTGGCCGGAGTGCGAATCATATTGACGGTCTTAGTGAACGTTGAGTTCATAAAATATACTGATGTCAGAGGACACTGATGTCACTCCTGTGTCCCTGTAAAGGGGGGATCAGCAGGAAGTGTATAAAATTATTTAAAATAAAAAATATATATATAAAAGTAAAAACCAACCCTATGATTAGGACTTGGTCAGGTCAAGGTAGCAGTAAATGATTAAAATGCCTTCAAGGTGACTATAATAGGCGTTCAAACCGACAATTTTGCTAAGTCCTACTGCCGTAAGAAATAAATGAAAATTTAAAGAAGTGAAAAAGAAAATTAATTTTTTGCAAAACCGAAAAGTTTACCTGGCCAGTGAGAACAGGGTGGGTGGGAGGGCAAAATTTTGATTTTCTATGTTAGCTAGGCGCACGTGCGAGGTGTCAAAAGACGCGTCTCGGCGCGGGCTAGCGTTCTGTGAGGTTATTGGAATTTTCCTAGAAGAAAATTTTTGACTTTTCGTCAAAAAACGTGTTTTTCGACCGAAAAGTATGAAAAAACCGGGAATTACGACTACCAAACGGGACCCGAGCTCGCGGAACGCGCACCAGAGTACAGGTAAGGCAGGTAAGTATCTATTTCAACTAAAATCAAATGATGTTTTTGAGAGAAAATTTTGAGATAAAAATTAGTTTAAGTTTTTAATAAAAGAAAATATTGAAGAATTTTCTAAGTCCCAGAACGAAAAAATATTTTCGCGTTTTTGTCAATTTTAATAAGTCAGGACGTAGGACGGAACCTATTTAAGATCAAATTGGCTGAAAACAGCTTCAAAATGCGTCACCTGGATGCAAAGTTATAACGGTTTGATGTATTTACTGGATAGCTAAGGTGGATTTCGTCTGTTTATGAATTTAATTGATTTTAAAAATTTTGATTTTCTATGTTAGCTAGGCGCACGTGCGAGGTGTCAAAAGACGCGTCTCGGCGCGGGCTAGCGTTCTGTGAGGTTATTGGAATTTTCCTAGAAGAAAATTTTTGACTTTTCGTCAAAAAACGTGTTTTTCGACCGAAAAGTATGAAAAAACCGGGAATTACGACTACCAAACGGGACCCGAGCTCGCGGAACGCGCACCAGAGTACAGGTAAGGCAGGTAAGTATCTATTTCAACTAAAATCAAATGATGTTTTTGAGAGAAAATTTTGAGATAAAAATTAGTTTAAGTTTTTAATAAAAGAAAATATTGAAGAATTTTCTAAGTCCCAGAACGAAAAAATATTTTCGCGTTTTTGTCAATTTTAATAAGTCAGGACGTAGGACGGAACCTATTTAAGATCAAATTGGCTGAAAACAGCTTCAAAATGCGTCACCTGGATGCAAAGTTATAACGGTTTGATGTATTTACTGGATAGCTAAGGTGGATTTCGTCTGTTTATGAATTTAATTGATTTTAAAAATTTTGATTTTCTATGTTAGCTAGGCGCACGTGCGAGGTGTCAAAAGACGCGTCTCGGCGCGGGCTAGCGTTCTGTGAGGTTATTGGAATTTTCCTAGAAGAAAATTTTTGACTTTTCGTCAAAAAACGTGTTTTTCGACCGAAAAGTATGAAAAAACCGGGAATTACGACTACCAAACGGGACCCGAGCTCGCGGAACGCGCACCAGAGTACAGGTAAGGCAGGTAAGTATCTATTTCAACTAAAATCAAATGATGTTTTTGAGAGAAAATTTTGAGATAAAAATTAGTTTAAGTTTTTAATAAAAGAAAATATTGAAGAATTTTCTAAGTCCCAGAACGAAAAAATATTTTCGCGTTTTTGTCAATTTTAATAAGTCAGGACGTAGGACGGAACCTATTTAAGATCAAATTGGCTGAAAACAGCTTCAAAATGCGTCACCTGGATGCAAAGTTATAACGGTTTGATGTATTTACTGGATAGCTAAGGTGGATTTCGTCTGTTTATGAATTTAATTGATTTTAAAAATTTTGATTTTCTATGTTAGCTAGGCGCACGTGCGAGGTGTCAAAAGACGCGTCTCGGCGCGGGCTAGCGTTCTGTGAGGTTATTGGAATTTTCCTAGAAGAAAATTTTTGACTTTTCGTCAAAAAACGTGTTTTTCGACCGAAAAGTATGAAAAAACCGGGAATTACGACTACCAAACGGGACCCGAGCTCGCGGAACGCGCACCAGAGTACAGGTAAGGCAGGTAAGTATCTATTTCAACTAAAATCAAATGATGTTTTTGAGAGAAAATTTTGAGATAAAAATTAGTTTAAGTTTTTAATAAAAGAAAATATTGAAGAATTTTCTAAGTCCCAGAACGAAAAAATATTTTCGCGTTTTTGTCAATTTTAATAAGTCAGGACGTAGGACGGAACCTATTTAAGATCAAATTGGCTGAAAACAGCTTCAAAATGCGTCACCTGGATGCAAAGTTATAACGGTTTGATGTATTTACTGGATAGCTAAGGTGGATTTCGTCTGTTTATGAATTTAATTGATTTTAAAAATTTTGATTTTCTATGTTAGCTAGGCGCACGTGCGAGGTGTCAAAAGACGCGTCTCGGCGCGGGCTAGCGTTCTGTGAGGTTATTGGAATTTTCCTAGAAGAAAATTTTTGACTTTTCGTCAAAAAACGTGTTTTTCGACCGAAAAGTATGAAAAAACCGGGAATTACGACTACCAAACGGGACCCGAGCTCGCGGAACGCGCACCAGAGTACAGGTAAGGCAGGTAAGTATCTATTTCAACTAAAATCAAATGATGTTTTTGAGAGAAAATTTTGAGATAAAAATTAGTTTAAGTTTTTAATAAAAGAAAATATTGAAGAATTTTCTAAGTCCCAGAACGAAAAAATATTTTCGCGTTTTTGTCAATTTTAATAAGTCAGGACGTAGGACGGAACCTATTTAAGATCAAATTGGCTGAAAACAGCTTCAAAATGCGTCACCTGGATGCAAAGTTATAACGGTTTGATGTATTTACTGGATAGCTAAGGTGGATTTCGTCTGTTTATGAATTTAATTGATTTTAAAAATTTTGATTTTCTATGTTAGCTAGGCGCACGTGCGAGGTGTCAAAAGACGCGTCTCGGCGCGGGCTAGCGTTCTGTGAGGTTATTGGAATTTTCCTAGAAGAAAATTTTTGACTTTTCGTCAAAAAACGTGTTTTTCGACCGAAAAGTATGAAAAAACCGGGAATTACGACTACCAAACGGGACCCGAGCTCGCGGAACGCGCACCAGAGTACAGGTAAGGCAGGTAAGTATCTATTTCAACTAAAATCAAATGATGTTTTTGAGAGAAAATTTTGAGATAAAAATTAGTTTAAGTTTTTAATAAAAGAAAATATTGAAGAATTTTCTAAGTCCCAGAACGAAAAAATATTTTCGCGTTTTTGTCAATTTTAATAAGTCAGGACGTAGGACGGAACCTATTTAAGATCAAATTGGCTGAAAACAGCTTCAAAATGCGTCACCTGGATGCAAAGTTATAACGGTTTGATGTATTTACTGGATAGCTAAGGTGGATTTCGTCTGTTTATGAATTTAATTGATTTTAAAAATTTTGATTTTCTATGTTAGCTAGGCGCACGTGCGAGGTGTCAAAAGACGCGTCTCGGCGCGGGCTAGCGTTCTGTGAGGTTATTGGAATTTTCCTAGAAGAAAATTTTTGACTTTTCGTCAAAAAACGTGTTTTTCGACCGAAAAGTATGAAAAAACCGGGAATTACGACTACCAAACGGGACCCGAGCTCGCGGAACGCGCACCAGAGTACAGGTAAGGCAGGTAAGTATCTATTTCAACTAAAATCAAATGATGTTTTTGAGAGAAAATTTTGAGATAAAAATTAGTTTAAGTTTTTAATAAAAGAAAATATTGAAGAATTTTCTAAGTCCCAGAACGAAAAAATATTTTCGCGTTTTTGTCAATTTTAATAAGTCAGGACGTAGGACGGAACCTATTTAAGATCAAATTGGCTGAAAACAGCTTCAAAATGCGTCACCTGGATGCAAAGTTATAACGGTTTGATGTATTTACTGGATAGCTAAGGTGGATTTCGTCTGTTTATGAATTTAATTGATTTTAAAAATTTTGATTTTCTATGTTAGCTAGGCGCACGTGCGAGGTGTCAAAAGACGCGTCTCGGCGCGGGCTAGCGTTCTGTGAGGTTATTGGAATTTTCCTAGAAGAAAATTTTTGACTTTTCGTCAAAAAACGTGTTTTTCGACCGAAAAGTATGAAAAAACCGGGAATTACGACTACCAAACGGGACCCGAGCTCGCGGAACGCGCACCAGAGTACAGGTAAGGCAGGTAAGTATCTATTTCAACTAAAATCAAATGATGTTTTTGAGAGAAAATTTTGAGATAAAAATTAGTTTAAGTTTTTAATAAAAGAAAATATTGAAGAATTTTCTAAGTCCCAGAACGAAAAAATATTTTCGCGTTTTTGTCAATTTTAATAAGTCAGGACGTAGGACGGAACCTATTTAAGATCAAATTGGCTGAAAACAGCTTCAAAATGCGTCACCTGGATGCAAAGTTATAACGGTTTGATGTATTTACTGGATAGCTAAGGTGGATTTCGTCTGTTTATGAATTTAATTGATTTTAAAAATTTTGATTTTCTATGTTAGCTAGGCGCACGTGCGAGGTGTCAAAAGACGCGTCTCGGCGCGGGCTAGCGTTCTGTGAGGTTATTGGAATTTTCCTAGAAGAAAATTTTTGACTTTTCGTCAAAAAACGTGTTTTTCGACCGAAAAGTATGAAAAAACCGGGAATTACGACTACCAAACGGGACCCGAGCTCGCGGAACGCGCACCAGAGTACAGGTAAGGCAGGTAAGTATCTATTTCAACTAAAATCAAATGATGTTTTTGAGAGAAAATTTTGAGATAAAAATTAGTTTAAGTTTTTAATAAAAGAAAATATTGAAGAATTTTCTAAGTCCCAGAACGAAAAAATATTTTCGCGTTTTTGTCAATTTTAATAAGTCAGGACGTAGGACGGAACCTATTTAAGATCAAATTGGCTGAAAACAGCTTCAAAATGCGTCACCTGGATGCAAAGTTATAACGGTTTGATGTATTTACTGGATAGCTAAGGTGGATTTCGTCTGTTTATGAATTTAATTGATTTTAAAAATTTTGATTTTCTATGTTAGCTAGGCGCACGTGCGAGGTGTCAAAAGACGCGTCTCGGCGCGGGCTAGCGTTCTGTGAGGTTATTGGAATTTTCCTAGAAGAAAATTTTTGACTTTTCGTCAAAAAACGTGTTTTTCGACCGAAAAGTATGAAAAAACCGGGAATTACGACTACCAAACGGGACCCGAGCTCGCGGAACGCGCACCAGAGTACAGGTAAGGCAGGTAAGTATCTATTTCAACTAAAATCAAATGATGTTTTTGAGAGAAAATTTTGAGATAAAAATTAGTTTAAGTTTTTAATAAAAGAAAATATTGAAGAATTTTCTAAGTCCCAGAACGAAAAAATATTTTCGCGTTTTTGTCAATTTTAATAAGTCAGGACGTAGGACGGAACCTATTTAAGATCAAATTGGCTGAAAACAGCTTCAAAATGCGTCACCTGGATGCAAAGTTATAACGGTTTGATGTATTTACTGGATAGCTAAGGTGGATTTCGTCTGTTTATGAATTTAATTGATTTTAAAAATTTTGATTTTCTATGTTAGCTAGGCGCACGTGCGAGGTGTCAAAAGACGCGTCTCGGCGCGGGCTAGCGTTCTGTGAGGTTATTGGAATTTTCCTAGAAGAAAATTTTTGACTTTTCGTCAAAAAACGTGTTTTTCGACCGAAAAGTATGAAAAAACCGGGAATTACGACTACCAAACGGGACCCGAGCTCGCGGAACGCGCACCAGAGTACAGGTAAGGCAGGTAAGTATCTATTTCAACTAAAATCAAATGATGTTTTTGAGAGAAAATTTTGAGATAAAAATTAGTTTAAGTTTTTAATAAAAGAAAATATTGAAGAATTTTCTAAGTCCCAGAACGAAAAAATATTTTCGCGTTTTTGTCAATTTTAATAAGTCAGGACGTAGGACGGAACCTATTTAAGATCAAATTGGCTGAAAACAGCTTCAAAATGCGTCACCTGGATGCAAAGTTATAACGGTTTGATGTATTTACTGGATAGCTAAGGTGGATTTCGTCTGTTTATGAATTTAATTGATTTTAAAAATTTTGATTTTCTATGTTAGCTAGGCGCACGTGCGAGGTGTCAAAAGACGCGTCTCGGCGCGGGCTAGCGTTCTGTGAGGTTATTGGAATTTTCCTAGAAGAAAATTTTTGACTTTTCGTCAAAAAACGTGTTTTTCGACCGAAAAGTATGAAAAAACCGGGAATTACGACTACCAAACGGGACCCGAGCTCGCGGAACGCGCACCAGAGTACAGGTAAGGCAGGTAAGTATCTATTTCAACTAAAATCAAATGATGTTTTTGAGAGAAAATTTTGAGATAAAAATTAGTTTAAGTTTTTAATAAAAGAAAATATTGAA
Organism: Agrochola circellaris; assembly: GCA_914767755.1. NCBI lineage: Eukaryota > Metazoa > Arthropoda > Insecta > Lepidoptera > Noctuidae > Agrochola > Agrochola circellaris. The sequence continues at coordinate 19,414,191 of OU611854.1, forward strand.
GAATTTTCTAAGTCCCAGAACGAAAAAATATTTTCGCGTTTTTGTCAATTTTAATAAGTCAGGACGTAGGACGGAACCTATTTAAGATCAAATTGGCTGAAAACAGCTTCAAAATGCGTCACCTGGATGCAAAGTTATAACGGTTTGATGTATTTACTGGATAGCTAAGGTGGATTTCGTCTGTTTATGAATTTAATTGATTTTAAAAATTTTGATTTTCTATGTTAGCTAGGCGCACGTGCGAGGTGTCAAAAGACGCGTCTCGGCGCGGGCTAGCGTTCTGTGAGGTTATTGGAATTTTCCTAGAAGAAAATTTTTGACTTTTCGTCAAAAAACGTGTTTTTCGACCGAAAAGTATGAAAAAACCGGGAATTACGACTACCAAACGGGACCCGAGCTCGCGGAACGCGCACCAGAGTACAGGTAAGGCAGGTAAGTATCTATTTCAACTAAAATCAAATGATGTTTTTGAGAGAAAATTTTGAGATAAAAATTAGTTTAAGTTTTTAATAAAAGAAAATATTGAAGAATTTTCTAAGTCCCAGAACGAAAAAATATTTTCGCGTTTTTGTCAATTTTAATAAGTCAGGACGTAGGACGGAACCTATTTAAGATCAAATTGGCTGAAAACAGCTTCAAAATGCGTCACCTGGATGCAAAGTTATAACGGTTTGATGTATTTACTGGATAGCTAAGGTGGATTTCGTCTGTTTATGAATTTAATTGATTTTAAAAATTTTGATTTTCTATGTTAGCTAGGCGCACGTGCGAGGTGTCAAAAGACGCGTCTCGGCGCGGGCTAGCGTTCTGTGAGGTTATTGGAATTTTCCTAGAAGAAAATTTTTGACTTTTCGTCAAAAAACGTGTTTTTCGACCGAAAAGTATGAAAAAACCGGGAATTACGACTACCAAACGGGACCCGAGCTCGCGGAACGCGCACCAGAGTACAGGTAAGGCAGGTAAGTATCTATTTCAACTAAAATCAAATGATGTTTTTGAGAGAAAATTTTGAGATAAAAATTAGTTTAAGTTTTTAATAAAAGAAAATATTGAAGAATTTTCTAAGTCCCAGAACGAAAAAATATTTTCGCGTTTTTGTCAATTTTAATAAGTCAGGACGTAGGACGGAACCTATTTAAGATCAAATTGGCTGAAAACAGCTTCAAAATGCGTCACCTGGATGCAAAGTTATAACGGTTTGATGTATTTACTGGATAGCTAAGGTGGATTTCGTCTGTTTATGAATTTAATTGATTTTAAAAATTTTGATTTTCTATGTTAGCTAGGCGCACGTGCGAGGTGTCAAAAGACGCGTCTCGGCGCGGGCTAGCGTTCTGTGAGGTTATTGGAATTTTCCTAGAAGAAAATTTTTGACTTTTCGTCAAAAAACGTGTTTTTCGACCGAAAAGTATGAAAAAACCGGGAATTACGACTACCAAACGGGACCCGAGCTCGCGGAACGCGCACCAGAGTACAGGTAAGGCAGGTAAGTATCTATTTCAACTAAAATCAAATGATGTTTTTGAGAGAAAATTTTGAGATAAAAATTAGTTTAAGTTTTTAATAAAAGAAAATATTGAAGAATTTTCTAAGTCCCAGAACGAAAAAATATTTTCGCGTTTTTGTCAATTTTAATAAGTCAGGACGTAGGACGGAACCTATTTAAGATCAAATTGGCTGAAAACAGCTTCAAAATGCGTCACCTGGATGCAAAGTTATAACGGTTTGATGTATTTACTGGATAGCTAAGGTGGATTTCGTCTGTTTATGAATTTAATTGATTTTAAAAATTTTGATTTTCTATGTTAGCTAGGCGCACGTGCGAGGTGTCAAAAGACGCGTCTCGGCGCGGGCTAGCGTTCTGTGAGGTTATTGGAATTTTCCTAGAAGAAAATTTTTGACTTTTCGTCAAAAAACGTGTTTTTCGACCGAAAAGTATGAAAAAACCGGGAATTACGACTACCAAACGGGACCCGAGCTCGCGGAACGCGCACCAGAGTACAGGTAAGGCAGGTAAGTATCTATTTCAACTAAAATCAAATGATGTTTTTGAGAGAAAATTTTGAGATAAAAATTAGTTTAAGTTTTTAATAAAAGAAAATATTGAAGAATTTTCTAAGTCCCAGAACGAAAAAATATTTTCGCGTTTTTGTCAATTTTAATAAGTCAGGACGTAGGACGGAACCTATTTAAGATCAAATTGGCTGAAAACAGCTTCAAAATGCGTCACCTGGATGCAAAGTTATAACGGTTTGATGTATTTACTGGATAGCTAAGGTGGATTTCGTCTGTTTATGAATTTAATTGATTTTAAAAATTTTGATTTTCTATGTTAGCTAGGCGCACGTGCGAGGTGTCAAAAGACGCGTCTCGGCGCGGGCTAGCGTTCTGTGAGGTTATTGGAATTTTCCTAGAAGAAAATTTTTGACTTTTCGTCAAAAAACGTGTTTTTCGACCGAAAAGTATGAAAAAACCGGGAATTACGACTACCAAACGGGACCCGAGCTCGCGGAACGCGCACCAGAGTACAGGTAAGGCAGGTAAGTATCTATTTCAACTAAAATCAAATGATGTTTTTGAGAGAAAATTTTGAGATAAAAATTAGTTTAAGTTTTTAATAAAAGAAAATATTGAAGAATTTTCTAAGTCCCAGAACGAAAAAATATTTTCGCGTTTTTGTCAATTTTAATAAGTCAGGACGTAGGACGGAACCTATTTAAGATCAAATTGGCTGAAAACAGCTTCAAAATGCGTCACCTGGATGCAAAGTTATAACGGTTTGATGTATTTACTGGATAGCTAAGGTGGATTTCGTCTGTTTATGAATTTAATTGATTTTAAAAATTTTGATTTTCTATGTTAGCTAGGCGCACGTGCGAGGTGTCAAAAGACGCGTCTCGGCGCGGGCTAGCGTTCTGTGAGGTTATTGGAATTTTCCTAGAAGAAAATTTTTGACTTTTCGTCAAAAAACGTGTTTTTCGACCGAAAAGTATGAAAAAACCGGGAATTACGACTACCAAACGGGACCCGAGCTCGCGGAACGCGCACCAGAGTACAGGTAAGGCAGGTAAGTATCTATTTCAACTAAAATCAAATGATGTTTTTGAGAGAAAATTTTGAGATAAAAATTAGTTTAAGTTTTTAATAAAAGAAAATATTGAAGAATTTTCTAAGTCCCAGAACGAAAAAATATTTTCGCGTTTTTGTCAATTTTAATAAGTCAGGACGTAGGACGGAACCTATTTAAGATCAAATTGGCTGAAAACAGCTTCAAAATGCGTCACCTGGATGCAAAGTTATAACGGTTTGATGTATTTACTGGATAGCTAAGGTGGATTTCGTCTGTTTATGAATTTAATTGATTTTAAAAATTTTGATTTTCTATGTTAGCTAGGCGCACGTGCGAGGTGTCAAAAGACGCGTCTCGGCGCGGGCTAGCGTTCTGTGAGGTTATTGGAATTTTCCTAGAAGAAAATTTTTGACTTTTCGTCAAAAAACGTGTTTTTCGACCGAAAAGTATGAAAAAACCGGGAATTACGACTACCAAACGGGACCCGAGCTCGC